>RCWM02000405.1:600000-1016000 GCA_003667255.2 Euschistus heros | reverse complement strand
TAATGAAGGCACTTCCACCAGCGATATTGAACGAAGAATAGGAGAAGGAAGAAAAGTCACAGCAATGCTAAATGGTGTTCTCTGGAGCTCAAATATACAACCCAGTACTAAGATCCTAATATACAAATCAATATTCGAATCTATAACGACATATGCATCTGAGACATGGGTAATCAATGTAAGGCAACGGAAAAGACTACTAGCAGCTGAGATGGGACTTCTGGAGAAGAGCAGCGAGCGAGGAAATCCAGACGAGAAAAAAGAATTAGAAACGAAGATATCCGAGAAATGATGGGGATAAATAGGAATATCCTATCGACCATTGAGGAAAAAAGACTCAGCTGGTTCGGGCATGTGAGAAGAATGCCTCCAGGAAGATTACCGAAGAAAATAATGGACATGGAAGTGGATGGAAGACGGAGAAGGGGAAGACCCAGAGTGAGGTGGAGAGACGGAGTTGAAGAAAGCCTGATGGGACATGGCATAACAGAGGAACAGGCCTTGGACAGGGAAGGTTGGAGAAGGATCCTGAGGGATATTTAGGGGAAGGAAAACCACATTAGTGGAAAACTCCTATTAAAAAAAAAAAAAAATAATAATATAATAAATGTTTGAATTTTGTATTACTGTATTAACCTTCTCAATTTCTTAACCTTTTTAATTAATCAACCTTTCAATATTTACCTTCATTATTATTTTGCTGGGTGACTAAAAGAAAAGCAAAGTGGACAGGTACAAAATATAATAGTAGGAATTATTAATAAAAACAATTAGTAGGTAAAACAATTTTATTTTAATAACATCTAATTTGTTTAATTCAGACTTTTATTTATGATTTATCACAAACTGGCACACATAAAGACTAATAAGAGGCAGACTTGTAAATATATATATATTTAAATAAATTATTTGTATTAAAAAAATTCTAAATAAAATTATTATCTTATTATCTAATATAATACTTAAAATAACGTCGTACAAAAATCGTCGGACAAAAGCCGCACTCAACCCTTCAAGTGAGCATCGAAGAAAGGACATTCACGTGGACATCTGAGGAAAAGGACGGCTTTCATCTCCCTGATTGTCATCGAAGACTGACTGACCTTTTCGATTCTTCCTTGACCAAAAAATATTACAAATCGCTAATTGTTTTTATCAATTTATAAAAAGATAACGATGTAATAGGTATTAAAATAATCAGTTATGGAAAGCAAAAAATACCCAAAATTACCCGTTTTTCGGAGATACCGTTAAATTCCCGCCGATGCCAAAAACATCTCCCGATTTCGGGAAAAAATACCCGCATCGGCAGCACTGCTGGTGATGCAGGAACCCTCGGCGTCAGGATCTGGATGATGGTAGGTAGAACAGCACAGGGACGCATGGCGCGTTTTTAGAGGAAATCATGACTCGTGCACAGGTTGTAGAATTAAATAAAATAAATGGATAATAAAAAAAATAACTAAGGCATAATAGCCTCCATCGTTCCTCTATTATCCAGACAAATAGTGGATAAGTTAGGAACCAGCAGTGGCATGGTGGTATCAATTGCACTGAAATTAAGTTCCCGTCCTATCCCAAACCCCAAGTCTGTTTGTCAGAGCGGAAAATAAAAGGATAAACAAATTATCTATTTCACTTGTTTTTCCCCTTGAAATTATACGTAATCACTAGAGACCGGATTTTTTGTGCAGTAAAAAATCAAAAAACGTGCAGTAAAAAAACTCAAAACATACAATATCGTGCAGTAAAAAAACTCAAAATATGCAAAATCGTGAATTAAAAAACTTAACACACATGCAGCAATCCATTTATTTACACAAATATGCAAAAATCTTTACCAGCCTTGAATAAACTAAGGACATTTCGACAAACGTTTCGTTTTAGAGTTAATTAAATCTGAAATACTTTAAAATTTGGGGAAAAAAGGAGATGAAAAAAATTGTTAATTAAAAGAAAACATAAAATATCTTTATTAAAATTTCCTTTTACGTGGAATCAAAATATAATTAAATGTTTTGAAAAATAAATTAGTTTTTAAAAGTTTCGTGAAAAGTACGGACATTATAAATTTCAAAATATTTCTCAGTTAAAATTATGCCGCCTGTCACTTAATAAAATGTTCTTTAGCAAAGAAAAGGAACGCTCTACATCTACGGACGTAACAGGACAATTTTTGTAGCATGCGATTGTGGATGGATCCAGATTATCGTAGAAGCTGATAATTTCCTTTCCGTTGATACAATAATTTAATGTTTTTTAACGAATGTAGCCGTAGTTTTTCTCAAGGATTTACTCGAATTTTGAAAACAAGCATCTTCCCTTTTCATTTTCAATTCGTTTTAAGCTTTCTTGCGAGAGTTTCAAACAACTATCACCTCTGGATGTTCATTTGTTCATTGTTTGAATTTTGTAGAAACACTCGCGGACGTAATTGGCATTTTCAAAGTTGATAGTTTAAAATTTTTCAACAAACTAGCCCTTTGTGCTAAATCAGAAGTGGGGTTATATATATATATATATATATATATATATATATATATATATATATATATATATATATATATATTATATATTATATACAGCTTCCCGTATCGACATAATAGCTAACAGAATACAACTAATTTTTGAAAGAATTAACAATTATTGCCTAACTGTAAACTAAAAGTGAAAACAAGCAAATAAGAAGCAATTTTCACAAAACGCAGGCCACTAATAGACCAAAATATTATTTCAAATGGAAATGACATCCCTTGGTCTATAATAAATAAATAAAGGCTTGGCAAACCCGAAGGTTCGATGCCGACACCACCAACCGTTGACCACACGCCTCCTTCCAACCCACTCCCCCAAAACCCAAATCTCTCAGATCGGCCTTGGCGCAATCTTCCCATCTACGTCTTGGTCTACCCCTCGGTCGTTTTCGGAATTCCATCATTACTGAACCTTTACATGCCCATTTTAATCTTCGCGCTGCTATTACCTGAACTATATTTACCGGATATAACTTTCTGCATTGTGAAGCCTTCGAAATTTCTTGATTTCTTCATCCTCTTAAAGACCGTTGTTCCTCTATAAACGTAAGCGGCCATGTTTCGCATCCGGAGAGAACTGTCGGTAGTATAAAAGTCTTATATATCCTAATTTTTAATTTCTCGAGAGTAAGTAAGAATTTCTCTGAGTAGTTTCGCGACCGATAAATAAGCATTACCGACTTTTAACCTAGCTCTTATTTCCTCTTCAATTTCATTTTTCCTTGATATCATAGACCATAGATATTTAAATTGCTCAACGTGTTCAAACTTTATCCTGGAAGTATCTACATCCCTTAAATGCTCACCGTTTCTACTACTAACCATATTAATTAATTACTATTAAAAGGTATTAATTACTTGACCAATTTTGTTACCAGTGTTCATGAGCGTAGTTGCGTTTAATTTAATAGTTTTAATCAGCATAACCAAGACCGGAAATTGACCACCCATCTCTAATCCTTTTCTCGTAAGCATTATCTTCCTAATGACGTAATCTAGTGCTAAGTTAAATAATACCGGAGAAAAAGAATCTCCCTGTTTTTAACCAGAACGTACCTCAAACTTTTTGGAGTAAAAAGTACCGATTCGAACTCTATATATTAAAAATGTTTCCTTATTTTAACAAAAATTTAAATTAAATCCCCCAAAAAATGTTATATTATTCAAAGCAATTATTGGAGCCCAGATTACATATGCCTCACTTGTGTGGTGCTCAACTTGTACAACTAACTACAGTAAACTCAGAAGGATTCAAAACTTGTGTTAGAGGATCATCAATCCACGGTACACAAAAATGCTGCACAAATATAATCTTACCCTTATAATTAAAAATATAAATGAAATCATTAAAAAAACAAAAAAAAAAAAAAACATCCGGGAAATCTTTTGTTAGCTGTATATAAATATTTGCCATTATATATACATATTAATTATTTTTATTATATATTAGATATTATTATTACATAAATGTTATTTTTTTTTCTTATATAGGTTTTTTCCTACTGTTTAAAGAACAACTTTAAAATGTAAAACCTATTTATTGTTGCATAAAATAATATTAATCACGCAGAAGATGTAAGCCCGGAATATGTATGCTCAAATGAATTTTTAAATTATAAATATATAAATAAATAATTGTTATTATTATTATTAACATCCATATTGAGCATTCAGACGTAGCCTAAAATGAATATCAAACTGAAATAAAAAAATAAAACAAATTGATTTCGTGATCCATTATGACGATTATAATAAGTTTTTAACTAATACACTACTATGAAAAAGTAAAATAAAATACAACAAAAGAAAGTTTCAGGGTTAGAGAATTAAATAAAGTAACCAGGACAATGCCCTTCAGGTACCAAAAAGAAGATGAGGTTGAACTTCTAAGCTTCTCTTTAGTCCTGGTCACGGTTTCATGGAAATGGGTACGCCAAGCAGTATCACCAACTAGTCCCCAAGTTTTCTTTATTACTGATTTTGAGAAGAGCGAATAGTTCAAATGAAGTAGAAACAAATTCAAATTCATAATTAGACAATGGACTAAAAATTAGCTCTGATTTACGGATTAATACAATAATTGACTAATATTAATAATACAAGAAATTGAAAATTTAAATATTATTCATATATTTTTTTTTTTTAATTGGAGCTTAAAGTCCTTATGTATTCCTACTATGGCAGGAAGGTCGTGTTATCCTACAAGTTACCAACCTATTCTAGCCTATGTGTGAAGGTCGAGATTTACTTTATACAACACGAAATAAATTTTAACCCGCCCATGTGGTATTCGAACCACCTTCAATCTGAGGACCTCGCCTTAACTCTTTCGGCCATCGAGTCCCTGTTTAATATTTATTACTATAAAATAAGTATAAACATAACATTTATAAAAATAATTAATTTAAGATACAGTGAAATATGACCGTACATAGTCTCTCTTCTTTGGATGAAAGTATCAGACAATTTTGGACACGAAATTCGAAAGATGCCGTAACAGCATGTTAGACATTTTACTTAAGAATGAAGGGGAAAAGGAAGGAGAAAAATCGAGTAAAGATATAGAATTTTATAATTGATTCTAGTGAAACGTTCATTTCTTAAAAAATAAAGAAAATGAATAAGTATTTAAATTTTTACCAAAGCATCGCTGATACATGGAAAATGTATAAAGGCTCACATTAAGAAACTTCAAATTTCTTAGACAATTTTCTAACACTTCCATTTACACAGCTTATTTAATAGTCCAGTAAAATAAGGCTCCCAAGGTTTAAACAAAAAAAAACTGCAGAACTTTTATTCTCAATGGATCTTTAGTTTTTTGAGGATCTGAATCCGAATCTGAACTTTGCTACCACGGCAAACGTCGGCTTCATACCCAAAATTGAAAAAAAAAAAAAAAAGCCCAAATACCTGTTATTTTCGTTGTTTTTTTTTACCTATAACACGAAAACTAAGCTTTTTTTGAAGAAAGTCTTTAAATACCATTGGTAGCTGGAATTATTACCTACCAAATGAAAAACACTACTCTGAAATCGGACCATTTACCGCTAAGATAAGGTCTTGGGAAAAAGTGTAGAAATTGGCCAACTGGCGGTTAGTATCAGTTTCCCGCGAAAATATGTTTGTCGTAATTTTTTGTCTATAACTCCGAAACTATTTGTCCGATTCAAAATTACTTTTTTTCATCTTGAAGCTGATTAAATTTACTAAAAGACTATTATATATGAAGTTTTAATAATGTCCCTTAAATGCACTCTAAAAATCCCGTACTGTTGTGTAATTCACGTTATTTTTCACTATAACTCCCAAAATTATTCGTCCGTTCCAAAATTTCATTTTTTCATCTCAAAAATGGTTAAATTTACTATTAAATCATACATACGCAATTTATATTAAATTCCGTAAAATACACACGCCAGCTCACTGAACATGTCATAATTGTCATATTTTGCCAAAATATAAACATTTAGCTTGAGTGTTACATTCTGTATAATATAAATTAAATATATATGATCTAATAGTAAATTTGACCAGCTTTTAGATAAAAAGAAATAAATTTTGAGTCGAACAGATAATTTTGGAGTTACAGTGAAAAAAAAACGTGGATTCCACAACAGTACTGGTTTTTTAGCGTGCTTTTAAGGGACATTAACGAACTTAAAAACGATTTAACAAAAAATAGCAGACACCTCAATATGCTGAAAAATGTGCTAATCGGAGGATCTGTTGGACTACATAGAAATGTTATTATCACGCAAGTTGCTGTTGGATACTCCTAAAAGTTAAAGAATAAAATGGCTTTAAATAATTCAATATAACTTATACTAATAAGCATTATTATTACAATACTACAAGCCAAGTTTGATAAAAAAAAAACAACTTATTTTGTTTCTCTATTTGCACAATTCCAAGATGATAACTTTGTAGACACTAAACAGCTGAACTAATAAAATCTTTAATTTGCATTTCCTGTCTTCACTCGAGTCCATGAACCCTACAGGTGCTTGAAGTACACAGTGTTCCTCGCAAACCCGCTTTCAAGATACACATTACTAACAAGTTATTTCTAAGTTCATTTTATCCTTTACTTTCAAACAGTAGTAATCAACCAATCGCTTTGTTCTTAGCCAGATATATTTTATTATTTTTTTATTTATTCCAACTTAATCGATTAGAGTCGTAATATCGATAATTAAGCTCATTTTGAGTCAAATGGTTGAATTTATCTGCAATAAAGTAACCAGTGTACAAACTCTCCAAGCTTCAAATTTCGTACAGCTCGTACCACAAGGCCAATTGTTGGTTTTACCCCTCATCAGGACGAACGGGTTGCGGTCGTAAGCAAGAAAGCGCTACAAAATGTCTGGAACGAGGAAGTAACGTAATTAGACAAGGCGAAAGAATATTTGAGTACAAAAGAAGCTCAAAAGTAAGGCTTATAGGATACAAAGTGTCCTATTTTTCTTATTATCGCTTCAGTAAATAATTTAGTTTTTTACATAATATTTTCGCTTTAAGACATGAGGGAAGTAGCACTCAACAGAACCTTCTCCTGGCTGAAATTAAAAAAAAAAAAAAAAGATTTATTTCAGCAGGTTTTTTCAGCCTTCTGTGAGTATTTGCAGGTGCCAGTCGTGGCCATGAGTATGTGATTAGGTCCAGGAAGTATGTCATGAAATCTTCTATAAAGGTTATGTATATGTTCTTTTACTTTGGGTATATTCAAATCTGTGGGCTGTGAGCTTTGATGTGTCAAGGTGATATAATATTTGACTAAAAGATTCAATTGAGCTTGAGTGAAGGAGGTTATACTATGCGTAATTGAAAGGACATTCCACCGATATATATATATGAGCCGTTTATTTCGAAAGTTGCCTAAGACCATTTCTAAAATCTAATATTAAATTTTGTATTAAATTTGTTTAACTGTAATAATTAAACGTACTGATTATTCAACTAACGCAGTTGTTTAAAAAGAAAATTAACTTGTTAAATACTAACATTACATACAATATTAACATGAATAATTAATACTTCCAAGGTAATTTACCAAAAAAAAAGTAATTGAACGGGCAAGTAATGGCTGAGGAGCAGACCGTGATGTAGATAGGAGGATGAAGGTAGGCCTTAACATATGGATTTGTTGGTGGACTTGGTTTTCGGTGAAGGGCGGTGGAACGTGTATGGCCAACTGCTATCGTTATATATTTATTAATTATTATATTTCCGATCAGCACATAGTTGCTGGATATATTACCAGCGCCAGTGGCTTTTACTGAAGAATTGCAATGATTAATTAAAGTTTAACGAAAAAAAAATTTATTTTTAGTTCATGTTATTATTTTTAATAATATCAAACTATCACAGATCGCTCATAAATGTATTCAATAGTTGAATGGGTCCGCCGAAAAACGTTCTAACGTAAAATTTTGAGTAATCTGTGAAAGAAAATTATAATCTGAAGTTTTTGTTAGTTTTTTAGGTCAGATTTTATGTTTAAATATTAATTTGTTATATTTACATGTATAATGACATAATGGAGTACTATACCATGCTATGACGTACTATTATACATTTTAAAACCTTTGAAATCGCCACTTCGGAAAATTTGTCGCTTAGAACGTTTTTCGGCGGACCCATTCAATTCATCTAAATAATATACCCCTCATCCAAAAAATATTTTTAAAAATAGTGAAAGGTTAAATAGAATTAGGAGAGCTGATTAATCAATGTTTTTAAAATAATGGATATTAGAGTCTCCCCTTCTTCAATTTCTTTTCTAGCAAAGCGTTCTCCAACAGTGATTGCCATCCCTCTCAGGCATGCCACAGCTTTCAGTATAATTACTCTTCACTCTTAATATCCATCTTGAGAATTTTTATAACAAAATGGTATTTTTGCCTCATTCGAAGATATATTTAATATTCTATTAATTTAAACAAAAGGTGTATCTTCTGTTTTAATGTAATATGCAGTTAATAGTAACTTTATTTTTACAACCCGATTTGAATTGACAATATTGAAATATGAACTGAAAAACAAGTAGATAATACGCGTGTAATCCAAAATTTTGGAATCGAGTTACTACGTTGTTACAAAAGTTCTTGTTCATAATTTATTTTTTTTTTTTTTCATCAAATCGAACAGTTCCTTAATATTTAAATGTAACTAAACATAGGAAAAACGTTCTTATTTTAATTGTTTTTTTTTTTTTTTTTTTTTTTTAACCTTATAGAAAATCTTTTAAAAGAATAATATAAAATTGCTAAGGATATAACTTAATTTTTTTTTTTTTTTTTACCACTCAGAAAAATATATTCTCTCCTTTCATCTTAATTTTCTATTTTCTTTATTTTGGAAAAGAATTGTTAATCTGAAGTCTGTATTGCTACTTACAACACAACATATATGTACTACTAATTCCTGTTAATATTGTTTCATATAAAAATTTGTACAACCATACGTCACGTAATAATTTACTAGGTTTTAAATATAAAAATAACATTTTTTTTTCCCCTCGTGTCCCTGAATCTGTTTACATTAAATTACTGATTATCTTTCCTTATACGAAGAAGGAATCAGCAGAAATAAATAAAATTTAAATCTAGCTGACGTATACTTTAGAATTAGGGCATATCTTACGCTGCAACACGCAAGATTAATTGATTGTCTAACAACCTTCAGTTAAAGAGTCATGGTCTTCTTAAGAATGCTAATAACTGTTAGCGAAGTTTGCTTTTATAATATTCTTTCGCTCTGAAGTTATATAGTTTCAAAAGTCCAATATCATACAATCCTAGGGGCAGTAGGTTCTACCTATACAACAGAAGTTATTGGGGCATAATCACATTTGTTTTGGAGGCTTATATCCTAATTTATTCCATTTAGAGTAGGAAGGGTGGGCTATCCTTCAGGTTACCAACCCATTCTAGCCGGAGTGGAAAGCTCGAAATAAATTACGCTTTCCGCAGCAAAATAAATGTCAACCTACCCAGGCTGTATTCGGACCTGCGTCGCAGTGGTAGCGCTAATGCCAAATGGTTTGACTCTTGTAACACGCTCCATCACAACTGCCTAGATAGCATCACGTAGCTTGAAACTATTTGAAACATAAAGAAAAAATAAAAAAATATCATAAACAACTACGTGTTGCGACATATGGATCCCAGTGAAGTTTGAAAATCGACCGATATATCGCTAATAATACAGCATATACTCCGTCCGTTTGGATTAATTATTCATTGGACGTCCAATTATGTTTCTATGCCACCTTATATTATTTAGGCGAAATTCCCACTGGGACAGCGACTGGGGAACTAGCACTTATTCCTAGAATCCCAATAATTCCAACTAATCTACCATTGAAATTAAAATTTGTAGGGCTCTCCAGAACTCCAGGAAATCCAAATAATTGCATCATTTTTAACATCCGGATACAAAACTTGAAATGTAATTTATTTGGATTTCTTATGACTTTATTTTTTCCTTTTTGCATGCTTTGTACAGTACTAGATTTTTATTAATAAAAAAAAATGAAACATCAATTATTTGTTAAAATTATTTTATCTCTTTACTTATGAGAACGAGCGAAGCCGCGACAGGGAATGCTAGTATCTTGATATAAAGATACTCACGACGTAAGATCCATATTTGACTCTTTCAAAGCATGTTACAAGGAAGGTCACGAATATCATAGGAATATCCCAGTTCATAACTACAATCACTTGAGTAATAATTAAAAATGAACAAGATTATAAACATTTATGTATCCGAATACATACTAAGAAAATTGAATTATATAAATAACGTAAATAAATGTTAGCTTACCTCAATAAAGTTTCCATTTTATCCGGCCTGATGTAAACGTCGTCGTCTGCTCGAAGGAACCACTCATAGCTGTTACCATAGCGTTCCCACATGTATTGGAGCATTAGGAAGGATTTCTTCTGCGGGGGGTAAGAATCGTCGACACCGGGAAGCCGGACAAGCGGCAAAAGAGGGTCATTGGAGGGAGGCAGGGAATCGTATGAGGAGAAGAACTCTATCCTGCCAGGAACCTGCTGACCCCAAGTGCGGTGGACCGCGGTGGCACGGGTTGGTAGGTACTTCTTGGCTGTCATGACGCCGACGAAAAGGAGATCCCTGCCGCCGGAGGAAGGCGGGAGCTGGGGGTGGTGGACGTGGGACAGGGGGTGCCCAGGGGGGGCACAGCCCCCTCGAGGCCCCAGCCCCCTCCCCAGCAGCAGCCCCAGCAGCAGCGGCGGCAGCAACCCCAAGGCCCGGCGCCGCCCTACCATCACATGGTTTGGACCGCCGTCACCGCATCACAGCCTGCCCCTACACCTCTCCTCCTCTTTTTTTTCACTCTGCAAAACAAAAGAAGTCGGTTAGATAAAGTATGTCAAGTTCATAAAATATTAAATTTAACAAAGTTTAAGCTTACATAAAGGATAGAAAAAACTAAATTTTATAGTTATGTAGTTGTAGTAAGTGCGAATAGGACTTCCTTCTATATTTCAAGATGTTCAATACAACTAAACAAGGTTAGCTCTCATGAAACAGTTACACGAAGCTAGAAAACTTAATATCAAAATAGATTAGAGTTTTTTTGCAATAGGTTTGTTAAATGTAAAAACAGTTACATATGCTACCGCTAAAACATATATGTGGCAATTGATTTTTTTTTGTCATCCTTCCTAGCCATAGGAATAGTCATATTCAATGGTCATAAGAAGGCCTGGCAGACTCGAGATTCCATATTTAACTCCTGAGTAGAAAATTTAATAATTTGGAATGGTTGAGTGCAACAAATTATTACAATTAAGTTACAGATTAAAAATATCCTTTATATCTCAACAGACATTTTTTTTCAATAGATTTTTTCAACATTTATATTCCACAGATTTACTTCAATTAACTAATAACAATTTTAGTAGTGGTTCATGCTTAGACAATGTGGACGTAAAATCAGTTGGCATATTAATAAATTACTAAGATTTCCCGCAAAAAATATGCGATTTCCCACAGATATCTTGAATTACCACTCAGATTTAAATGATGATTGGAAAAAATTTTAACTTTAAAAAATCTTGCAAAATATGGGGAAAAAAAAGATTTTCATTTATGACATTTTCGTTATAGATAATAATTCCAAAACCATCCAAATATCTTTTCGAAGTTTTTTCACAGCTGGTTTTAAAGGTAAATGTCCTGGATTAGAAACAGGCCTTATTTTTTTTTTTTAAATTTTGATTTAACTATTTTTGGGAGAAAACCTTTCATATAAAGATTATTTAGTAGAAAAACTATTAAAAAAAAAATATGTTGAAATTGGAGTTTTTTTGGAATTCTACGCCTAATTTATGACATAATTAATTGTGAAATCTGTTTCATTATGTTTTTTGTCTTCCCTTTTCCTTATTTATAAAGAAAAGTAAAAAAAAATTATTTTTTTCTGCCATTCTATTTTTCCCATCTTATCCGTTAATATCAATTCAGGTATTATTAACTACGCAAAGAACTAATTAAAAAGAAACAAACGACATTTTTGTGGAAACATTGTTTGAGAACAAGACTGTTCAAAAAATAGCAATTGTTATGACATTTGATTATATTTACCAAAAATGTATTTCTTATTTTTTGAACGCATGGAATCAATCTTTCATACGAGATATCCTCTTTTGGTCAAAGCCGAAAAACTTTCTGCAAAACTGGCTTGGAATATAGGATTGAGGTCTGAGTTAGAGAACACGGTTCTATACAAATCGTCTTGTTTTTCTGCCTTGCATTTCCTCTCCTGCGTCTTCCTCATAATGGACTCTTCTAGTATCCTACGATTTGTGCATATCGCACCTATGAAGGTCGAAGACTGCCTTAACAGTTGTGATAACAGTATTCCTTAATATAGCCATTGTGTACCGTTGGGGCTCTATAGGGCAGGTACAATGACTAGTCGTAGAGAAGAGACCTCATGAAGAATACTAATGATCTATGGAGGAACCTCTCGTCACAATGGGACCCGGTCATAGCGGGAGGGGAAGGGGACTTTTGTGCTGATCATAAAACTTTTTATTCTGCTCCAGTCCTCTCATGTTCATATTGGAACAAGTATTGATATATATTCCCAGACTAGAAGTTTGTTTTTTTAATTTTATCGATAATACACTTATGCTAGAATCAAACAAAAGTAATTTTCATTTGCCATTCTGGTTCCTAAAATGAATCCTTGCTGAAAAGTAGAACTTTCAAGAAGTCTGAAGAACAGGTCGATTCTGTGAAGGCAATCCTGATTGGTTCAAAACCACACCCTTCCCTACTACCCTCTGTTTCCCCTTAAAACCCGTCCAATTCATTTTCCAAATTCCATTAAAAACCTTGAAGTAACTTTCAGTCATTATTAGAGATGGGCCGACTAGTCGGCTGCTTTTGTAGTCGGAAAATTGCGCCGATTAGTCTAAACAATCACGTAGCTTTACAATAACACCTTTAAGTAGCTATAATCAACGTTGTTAATATTTCTATATTAACAATTTATAAATATAAATATTTTATCATTGCTAATTACCCCTTTATTATTGGACTTAGTTATTTGTCCAATATGTGTTATACAAAAACATTATTCCGGCATTTTCATTAAATAAAACATGTCCCAACTAACAAAGAAAAAAAGTAGGACATAAAAAAAGAAAATTGTGTCATTTGGATTCTATATAAAACCGAATGTTAAATGAGATTGCATAGGAACGTGAGCTTCGTCTGCATTCTATGCACGAGCATTTGTGACTGACAGGAAGACAAGCAATGCTAAATAAATATTGGTGCCCTTGTTTATTAAACAGCTGTTTCTATAATATTTTTTTTTAATCAATTATTAACGATTTTCTTAATCGTTGTTTCTTGAAATTTATGTGGAACCAATAATATGGCATCCTCTATCATTAAGAAGGAGAAGGAAATAAGGTCTATTTTTGTTCTAGTCCCCTAAGAATAACATAAGAGTACAATACATTTGGCAACCGTTTGGCTACGATAGTTAATTACTAATAATATAATAAGGGAGGCGGTAGCTCAGTGGGTAAGGCGCTTGACCACCATGCTCCCGGCCCCGAGTTCGAGTCCGGCTGAAAGCAGAAAATGTATTTTCTGTCATTTCGGCAGTGGATTAAATTCTTGGTCTAGATGGCACTCCTGAGGCAAATCTAGTTTTAAAAAAATGGGTACCCTTGATTGGGGAAAATCCCGGCGGTTGAGAGCGAATTCTGGCCAAATCTCCTTCACTTCCTTTCACAAGGCCCAGTAACAGTACTTCCGGTAGGGATGTACTGAGCCTAAAGACCCCCTCAATGGCTTCTTAGTGATACAGGGTTTTTTCTTTAATAATATAAGTTTCAAGATATAGGAGATCTCTAGTAAAGAGATACAACTAAAATATATTATTTTTTAATATATCGCTCGTTGCTGCTGCTGGTAATATTCGAACTTATACATTTCGTACTCCGAATAAAAGTAAATATCTATATTTTTTACTCATAAATCAATTAAAATGTAACTGTTACTGAGTTACTGTACAAGGGGGGGGGGGGGGGGGAGTGAAATATTAAATATAACAAAACTAGAAAAAAAGGGGTTTTAAAATGTTATTATTATTATTATTTTAAAACCCCTATTTTTTTTTTTTTTTTTTTTTTCCCGACTGGGCCAGCAGAGAACCACGTGCCAATTACAATTCTTTCTTCCTTGTTCCTTTCTTTTCTTCCAGTATGCTTTCATCTGTTCACCATGTTTCCTCTTTCTGTCCTCAGACCATTTTGCACCAGCCCTTTTCACATTCCTGCCCTGGAATCCCTCCATTTTCAATGCTTTTCGCCGAAAGTCTTCTTTATTATTTAATTACTCTATTTTTATATTGTTTTTTTCTAAATCCCTTTTTACTTCATTTACCCAGCTTGTTGTTGATTTCTTACCCCACAGATATCTGAAAATCTTACTTTTCAATCTACTATGAGTCATTCGATATAAGTGACCAAAAATCATCAATCTTCTTTTTCTCATTGCATCTAAAACCCCTATTTTATTTATTAATAAAATATAATATAAAGTAGAAATAAAGTAACTTATACATTTGACCATGCCTCGTAGCAAATTATAATAAAAATTGTTATACATTAAATTAATATTTCTTTAGAAATATTATAAGAGAACATTATAATACACACACGAGAGTGCGAGAGGGGGTACTTACGCCCTCAGGATACAGAGGCCTACAATTAATGGGTCCATAAAATTATCATTATAAACATGAATACTGATCGGTACAATATAAATCGGTCTTATAATTTACGTTGGTTTCGTAGTATATTAGGGAGGCATGTTATATATAAATTAAATTGGAGTCCTATCCAGATATACTAGGGTATATGTAAAAACCACTAAGGTAAAAGAACTAGTAGATAGGTTTTTTATGTAGTGTATTCATGAAAAATACTCTTGTAGTGTTTTTCATGTCGTACATTTATTGACAAATGTATGGATGAGAGCATATACAGGGTGTCCACTGGTCGGGAATTTCGGGAATATGTCAAGAATTTCGTGTGGTCGGGAAAAATTCGGAAATAAGTCGGGAATTCACGAAAAATTCGCTAAAGTCGGGAAAAAGTCGTCGTTAATGCTAAAATTTTCAGAATTTTTTCAGTTTTGGCTCAATATGTCAGTTAAGGAAGCGTCTGATCATTATAGTCACTCCACATACTTTAAAGTAAACTAAATTTGCTATTTGAGATCAGGGTTAGCTCTATATAGCCATTGGTTCCTAAGATACAAGGGTAATATCTTCGAAAAGATGACATTTTATCCCAAAAAGTGATGTTATTTCGATATGGTCACTTATTTTGTGAAATATCTCCTGAAATACATTATATGAGACCAGAATGGTTCCTGTGGCCCAGCGGTTCTCTCAAATGCGGCAGATAACAAAAAACAGTCATAAGTGGGTTCTGGGGGAAAACACTGTTCTGTATTTTTATGGTTTATTTATCAAACAATCAAAATTTATTTATTTATATATGTCGTATACCTCATGTTATCGCATAGGGGAGAGGGGGTAAGGGTTGAAAATCGTAAGTTCACAGCTGTTTGATCAAATAACTCGGAATCCGTTATTTGTAGTACATTTTGTATTCTTTTTATTATTAAAACAAATCACTTTTGGAAAAAAGTTGATCCTATGAATTTTTTTTTTCTCAGATCAATAGTTTTAAAGCTGAAGGGGAGGGAAAGATTAAGAAATTGGCTAACTTGCGGTGAGCCGCACTACTCCGCGAAAACACGTTTTTCTGTACTTTTTTACTCTAACACCGAAACTATTTGTCGGATTAAAAATTTATTTTGTTCAAACGCTAGTTGAATTTACTATCCGATCTATATATGAAATTTTGATCAAGTTCTGTAAAACACCCCAGCACACTGAGAACTCTTTACAGTTTAGTCCAGTCAATAAAAGTGTTGTATGGTAAGATGAAATATGCGATCATTTTTGACTTTAGGGCTTCGTTAGGAATAGTTAGAAGATAAACATACTAAAAGTCATAGTAAAATGGTGAGCGTACGGTGGGGTGGAGGGGAAAAGGTCCTATTTTTTGGTTTTTCGATAGCATGTGGATGGAAACGGATGGATAGCATAATGTTCGGAAACGGTGGACTCTACGAAAATATAATACGAATAAAAACTAAAGCTAATTAAATGTCCTACAAAATTGTTTCTATACGTATCTGTCATACTTTTAACGGTGTTTGAGATACACGTTATTGTAAATAATGTTCGAAAAAAAATTCAATTTTCACCTCACTTTTCGCCTAACGTTTGCTTCTAGTGACGGCCACGACCGTTTCTCAGAAAAATAGACAGAAACAAATTGACAGAGCATTAAATTTAATTTAATTTTATGTATAACTTTGCTACTTTATTTTAACTGGATCTATAGTTCAGCATTTTTTACAGTTATAACTTTTATTTAAATGTTTACAAATCAAACAATAATAACGAAAATATTTACGTGTACTAGGTAATGATAAAAGAAAAAGTTAATTATATAATAAAGAAAAATAATCATTCAAAGTTTGTCATCGACACATTAAAGCAAATCAAATTTGCAACAAATTTGATTCTATTCACTTTTTTTTTTTTTTTTTTTTTTTTTTTTTTTTTTTTTTTTTTTTTTTTTTTTTTTTTTTTTTTTTTTTTTTTTTTTTGCGCAGTCAATAGTGGGGAAGGGAAAAGTACAATATTTTGTCGAAAACTGTAAAACGTCACATAAAACTTACTTTTTAATAATATTACATTAAAATCGGTTCAGCGGTGTGGCCACCACCAACGCCCAAAGATTGGCTAAGTTGCGGTACGTAACCGATCGCAAAAACACGTTTGTCGGTACTCTTTTGCCTATAACTCTAAAATTATTTGTCCGATCCGATTTCTTTATTTCATCTGAAAGCTGGTCAAATTTGCAATAAGCCCCTTTATATGAAATGTGTTTTAAATCCCATGAAATACCCACTCCAGCACGCTGAGAATCCCATACCGTTGTGAAAAACACTTTTTTTCAGCACAATTCTCGTAAATAGTTTCGGAGTTATAGCGAGAAATATACTGAAAAAAAAAAGTGGAATTCATAAGAGTATAGGGTTCTCAGCGTGATCATGGGACATGATCAAAATTTCATATATGAGGTCTCATAGTAAATTTAACCAGCTTTCTGATGGAAAAAAAAAAAAAAAAAAAAAAAATTCTGATCGGACATATATTTTTGGAGTTATATCGAATTTAATGGCAATACTCGACATTGATGTGTTTCTTGAAATTTATCTAGAGTAATCTGAAATATTAAAAAAATTGCTATTTTTTGTTTAACATTGTTTATCTGAGATATGTTAAGTAGCAAAATATGCATAGATTGATTTGTTTAGATTATTATTGAAACAGCAGTAAAATATCGATTGGCTAGAATTTCTAGAAATATTTTTGAAAAAGTCGGGAATATGTCGGGAATTTTGATAGCTGAAATTGGTAGACACCATGATATATTTTGATGAATAAGATCATAATATATATAATTATTATCACATCATAATCATACCATAATATAGATAACCACAATAGACTCCGAACTCATCATCCTAAGTTTCTAACGAGATCTGAAACTGACCTTTAACACTTACTCCCTGGCTGAAGAGGTCGGTGTGACCTTAGGTCTCCTATTCCTTTTAATTTGTCTCTGTCACCTGCAGCCAATTTTCAGTCTCGATATCTTAGCTTTGCCAAACCTATTGTTAGTTCATTCTTCCATTAGCTTCTTGGTTTCCCTCAACTTCTCCAATATTGTCTTATCCACCATGTTCTATTGTGTCATTTCATCCCTCATTCTCCCAACTTGGCTGACCCATCCAGTCTTCTTTTATAAAATTATCAGTCATTTTTCAGTATATCTGCTATCCCCATATTAATTATCACCTTCCCTATTCAATTCTACTTGTACCTTATATTTGTCTTATTATTCACCTCAACATTTGGCAATCCGTCTTAGACAAAAACCAAGTTTCCGAACCATAGCTGACCACAGGTCTGGTAATGCAGTGATAAAGATGCACTTTTTTCTCCTTGAGAGAATTTAGGATTTGAACAGTTTATTAATCGTGTAATACGCCCTGATTTTGTGTTTCAGGGCTGATTTTATTCTCACTACTTAAAGAGGAACCCAATTAAGTGAAATTTCTCACAATTAAAAATCTGAGACCAAGCAGGGATATGATTGATCTAATTCTAGTTTGGCCGTGATCTTTTAAGTGCTTAGGCATTATTTACATTCCATTTATGATTTCATAGGCATCGTTTAAATTGTGCTTTGCCAATATACACGCGATATAAAAAAAAAAAAGTTTAAATAAATTTTTTTAAAAAATAATAATATTCCTGATTACAGTTCTCAATGCGTCCTTTATTTCTTTGCACTTATAAACCTGAATCTACTTACTAAATTACGTCTCTGCTATTCTTATTTATTTTAGTAAATAGTTTCTTAAATAAACCAATTATTATTTTAAATCTTCATTGTTTTCTATTCAGCCTCCTTTGTTGTACCCATTTTCAATCGCTCCTCTCTTAAAAATTTTAAATATATATACTTTTTTTTTTGATGATTTGTAGTAGGTAATAAAATCAGATAAACTAAATGCTTATGAGATTTACAATCATCATTATCATCATGACCACACCTAATCGTCTCTACCTCTTATACATATAAACTGCAGGGACTATTCGATTACTTACGTTATCAATAAATTGAATTCAAATAGTTAAAATAGGTCGAGTAACGGACCTATGTCACAACTTACGCACTCTCTGTTCTGGTTTAGAGCCAAAACGCAAAGAGTTGCTTAAAACCTCCTTTTGAGTAGAAAAGGAATTTATTCTGATTTGAACTTTTATTTTTTAAAAAAAGACTTTTTTTTAAGTACCTCTTTAAGGATTATCGGTTTTATGTGTGTCAAGGTTGGTGACGTATTTTTGCCTGCACTAACGCTTATCAGCTCAAATAAGGTCACGGTTTTATTTATTTTTTTTAATTTTTTGCAGGGAAAAAAATGTCAGAAGAGTTAGTTGAAAAGGAGTTTAAATTATTTAAACGGACTTATTATATATTTTTTGTTATCCGCGGTAAGGTTATTATCTGAATATTAAGCAAAGGATAACATAAGTGTTGAAGAAGATGGTTGGTTGCGCAATGCTATGTTAATTAAAATATGGTTCAAAACAAACAATATAAGGCTTAGCGAACGCGAAGATTCGATGCCGAAACTACCCAACTCTGACCAAACACCATCCTCCAACCCACCCCATCCCCATACCCCTATCAGCCCTGACGCAATCCTCCCATTTACGTCACGGCCTACACCACAGACGTTCACTAATCAGCTCAAAAAAACCTTTTTTACCATTCAGTTCGTTACTGAATCCAACCGTTACGTGCCCATTTTAACTGTTGCGCTGCTATTACCTGAACTGTATTTCCCGGAATAGCCGCAATTCCGTTTCTGATCCTCCCGTTTGTTTTGTATGACAATAAATTCAGAATTATAATAAATAGAATAGAATAGAAAAGAATAGAAAATAATTTTATTCTGGGACCAAGTCCCTTAAGAATAACAAATTGTACATAAAGAAATGATATTAGTTACATCTGGTCAGAGACATGATGAAAAATAACACGAAAAAATAAAAATACAATAAAAATAAAAATAAAAAATAATAAAATAAAGAAGAAATATTAATATAACAATGATAATATATACCTAGATACTAATGTGATATGTGAACAGGAACATAAGAGAATATTCTACAAATGAGATAATAAATAGGTTATTTGAGACAATGCAAATTATATACAATATAAGAACCCAAATGTTGTATTCGGAATGAGAAAAAATTATATTATAAATATATTGTTAGTAAGCGTCATCTTGGATTAGGAGGAGGTGCTGGAAGTAGAGGAATTTAAATGTTTTTAAAGATTTCGCTTGTCTAATATGAGAAGGAATGGAATTCCATAGGATGGTTGAGCGGTATAGGAAAGAGCGCTGGAATGTAGTGGTTCTATGGGATGGGGTATATAGATCAGAAAGACGGGATCTTGTGTTCAGTGACTTGATTGCAGATCTGAATTGAAGTGCATTAAAAATATAGGAAGGATGAAGGGTGCTGATGATTTGGTAAAGGAATGATCCATGGAAATATTTTCTACGGAATGTGGGATAGAGCCAGTTTAATTCGGAATAGAGGAAGGAAACGTGAGAGCGCCTCGGTTTATCGAAGACAAATCTGGCAAAGCAGTTCATAATTAGTTTCAATCTGCCTTCGAGAACTGCCGAGAGACCACCATAAACTAGACAACCATAATCAAGGTAAGGGAATATTAGGAAGGATACTAGAAGCTTACGAGTTGACTGGGGAAGAAGGTGACGGGATCGGTGGAATAATTTAAGTAGACCTATAGAACGGCGGGAGATTTGGGCAATCTGAGATTTCCAAGATAGGGTCTGATCAAAAATAATTCCAAGATTTTTAACAGAGGAGTAGAAAGGGATAGGATGATCATTTAGGATTAAGGGAGGATACTGGGTGTATGCACTAAGGAGGGAGCTAGATCCTATTATAATGGCCTGAGTTTTCTGTTCATTTAATTGTAATTTATTTAAGGTTGCCCAGGCACTAATTCTATTCAGGTCTTCCTGAATTTTGGCGAAAGCAGAAGGAAGCTCGGAAGGAGGAAAGGAAAGATAGATTTGGGAGTCATCTGCGTAGAGGTGATAGGAACAGTGCTTAATTGAATTAGGTAGATCGTTGATGTAGGTATTAAAAAGGAGAGGAGAAATGCTGGACCCTTGGGCAATACCAGAAGTAATAGTGAGAAAAGTGGATAAGGATTGGTTAGGTATTTTAACTGCTTGGGAACGGTGAGAAAGGAAAGACTGAAACCAGCGGATGGAACTGATGGAGAAATTTAAAGATTCTAATTTGGAAAAAAGGATAGAGTGGTCCAGGGAATCAAACGCTTTAGAAAAATCCAGAAGTATCAGTACAGTCAGTTTTTTTTTCGTCTATAGCAGTAAACATGTCATTTGTAATTTTGAGGAGAGCGGATTGTGTGGAGTAGCCGGGTCGAAAACCAGACTGTAGGGGATCGAGGAGATTGGATTCTTCAAGGAAGTTAGATAATTGAGATTGTACTAATCTTTCTAAGGGTTTAGAGAGGTTAGATAAGATGGAAATCGGGCGATAGTCTTTAGGAGATGTGGGATTCAATGTTTTATTTATAGGATGAATTAGGGCTTTTTTCCAGGGGGTAGGGAATACTGAATTTTGAAGGGAAAAATTGTATATAAATAAGAGGACTGGTGTGATTTCGGGAAGACATAGTTTTATCAATTTTATAGGGATTTCATCTATGCCGGTAGAATTGGAATTGGACTTCATTATTGAGGAAATAAGTTCAGAGGGGGAGATGTAGGAAAAATAAAAATTAGCATCGTTGTATGCAGGAGCTGAGGTAGAATGGGAGGAAGGGTGAGGACAATCGGAAGAGAAGGAAGAAACAAAATATGAATTTAGTTCTTCAGGAGAAACAGGATAGGTAGATGGAGATGTGCGTGAATCGAGAAGGGAAAGCTTACGGAGGAGATGCCATTTCGATTTGGAATCAGGAGCGGAAGAGAGGGCTTCATGGAAATAAGTTGATTTTGCTCGACGAATCGAGGCTTGTGTCAAGTTACGAAGCATCCTGAAAGTTTGGTAGTCGTCAGTTATCCTCGTGCGTCTGAATCGTCTGCGTGCTGCATCTCGATTTCGTTGGAGCTGTTTGATTTCTGGACTTATCCAAGGAGCAGGAGGACGACGAAAGGAGGAGGATTTGAGAGGTGCATGGATGTTAAGGATATTTAAGAGGTTTGTGGTGAGGATGTTTACCATGGAGTCAATCGAGGAAGAGGTATAAATTTCAGTCCAGTTCTGAGCTTCAAGGTCTGGAAGGATCTTTTCACGGGTTAGGGATTCTATATTGCGGAAATCAATAGTTTTCGGGCTGAAAGAAGGTGCTTGGATATTGTAAGATATTTGGATTAGATCATGGGAGGATAGGAAAGGAACAGGTAACTGAGAAGAAGCGAGGAGGTTCTTTTCTGAGTCAATAATGAACAAGTCAAGCCAGGTATCAGATGACGAAGTGTGGTGGGTAGGGGAGAACGGAACTAAAAAGAGATGTAGGGAAAAAAATAGGTTTTCGAGGAACAACTTATCACGTGAGTCAGAGAGGAAATTGGAATTCAGGTCTCCTGAAATGATGATATTGGTATAGAAAGGAACATAATTGTATAGGGAAGTTTCGAAAGATGAGTCAAAAGGAACATGAGGAGGGCGGTAAACTACCACGTATAGGAGATGGTGAGTTTTGTAGGAAATTTCTACAAAAAGAAACTCGATTTGGGGTAGATCAGTAGGATTTGAGCGGTCAAGGATTCGGAACTTGAGGCCATCATGGACAAACAAACCCACACCTCCGCCAGTCCGACCTACTCGGTCATGGCGGATAAGTGTGTAGTTAGGGAGGGAAACTAAGGAAGAGGGAATGAAAGGTTTGAGCCAAGTAAATCATATAATTTTAAACACTGAAGGTTAAATAAATTTTAATATTAGATGAACAATTTTGTATCGAAGATAGGCTTATTCTTTGATTATCGATGTGTTGGAGATTAATATGTGTATCCGTAGGTAATGTTATAATTCATTACTAAAAATGATATTTCGTAAACTTCTGAAATCTTACGATTTTTGTCATATAAAAAAATAAAACTGTTCAAATATAAATAAGAAAAAAAAATAGTAGATAGATTTTGTTTGCTGAGTCAAAGGTCAAAGCACTCAGTTTCGAACTGAACTAACGGATAAATATTTGTATTGCCGGTTCATGAATATTCATCTTCAAAGTAAATCAGTCTCGTTGTATTTATTCTTTATGTGAATTTATATAAACTTGAGGTCATTTCGGTTGATTCCTTAACACGTTCAGCCCTAACCTTCCCATCAGTTAATCATATAATAAGCCTAACTCCTGACTTAGCAATCTCTTTGATTTTTAAAAAAGGATCAAATACCGCTGACTATTGCAGTTAGAGATGTACGATCTAATTATGATCCAAACTAAAGAGGTTTTGCGGAGCTAGTGATAAGAACCAGAAAAAAATGAACAGTAGCTCTTTAAAATAAATCAGATCTTTATCTCCGCTTCTCCTTCATCACTCCTAAATCTTTTTGCTAAATCCAAGTATCTAGGAAAAGAACTATTTCTTTGCAGTGTGACTCATTCTGGTCTGATCTGATCCCTCTAAAGAAGGATTTTGTTTGCCTCTGATAAAGGGAAATGGCAACAAACTTGACATCCTCCTTGGGTCACCGCCTTCAACTATAAACATTTTATATATTTTTTAAAAATTATGAAATTAAATCTACTTCATACCTCCTCATTTCTGTCATGAATCCATATTGAATCAAGAGGCTTACGGAACAATCAATCTATTTCAGGAACTAGTGTTTATGCCCTGTTGAAACAGAACTTATTGGTCTGCCAGTTGACGACAAATGGTTACCAGTTTGTAAACTATTGAAGAATGTAAACTATCCGTCTTAAGAATTTATTTCTTCGACCAACTGTCGCTGGTATCCTTGGGGCGCCACCTTCAACTTTGAAAATGTCAACGAAAAGAAACGTTTAAAACGTGAAAAGAAACGTTTAAAAAATCCGCAATACCTGATTGAATGGTGGTTCCAACGGTTCAGAACAATAAATTACAAATAATTAATTTTATTGTGGTATAAATATTTACCTTATATATTATTAGGTTCAACAATATTACACAATTATTTCGGTGGTTTTGGTGAAGAAGTGGATAGGTCAAATTACCTTGAAAATGAGTCAACAACTAACCTTAAAAACAGGTTTTTTGACATCTATGTTGTTAAAAATTGGTTGTTTTCCTTCTTAATAAATAAGGCCTTAGAGTATCTGTTTTGGTGCAAATGCTATTTTTAGAGTCATTACTGCAGTTTGGAAAACATCAAAAATGCCCTACTGAAAAGTGCACAATTTTGACTTAGTTTTCTTCACTACAGCTCGAGATTTAATCCTTACCTATTTATCACTATTTTTCGGATATAGCTAATATAGGTTAATGAAAAGTAAAGTAGACAATGCACGTAATATGGACCTTACTGGTGAGGTCCATATTACGTGCAAACATCAAGTCTATACAAGAACCACTACGTGTTGTTATTTATGACAATTGTTGTTATTAATAATATCAATATTATTTTAATGATGATATTAATATTAAATTTTTTTTCTAATCCTCCAACATTTTTATTTATTACAAACAAATGAACAAAGATTAAAATGGTTCCTATCTCGTATTACCTTTCGGTATGAATTTTTTTTTTTTTCATTTGGGCCTACTGAGGACTACTGGGCTCTTAGCTACTTTTCGGTAAGGGTCTTCTTCTTTCTCTTCCAGAATTCTTTCATTTTCTGACTATGAGCCAGCTTTCTCTCCTTTGTCCATTTGGTTCCTGTGGTAATCTTACTGATAAAGGACGACTGGGAAAACTCCCTGTCGGACAGCTTGTTGGAACTGCAGTCGGTCTCTTGTTTTATCCAGTGGGATCCCTAGTTGTTCCAGATCTGACTTCGCTGATGTTATCCACTTGTTCTTGGATGCCATGCCTCTATCTGCCACAGTAAATATCCTGTTTGTTAATATTTTGGGATTCATGCGGGCCAGATGTCCATAAAAGGCCTGTTGTCTTTTCCTTATGCATGTCAGGATATCCACCTGCTGTTTATACCTAGCTATATACTTGATTTTGCCTGAGCTAGAGTAAATATGTTCACAGATGGCAGTTGAGAGACAAAGTGAAAGCTGCGTTCGTTGCATTACATACGAAATTGAACAGTTTATACAGCTGTTGCAAATCAGGACAGAACCTCATTGGTCAAATAATAGTGCAGAACAGTGAATCCATTTACTTCCACCGTTGCCTATTAATTTAATACTTTCTTATTTTTATAAGTTCAAATATTTTTCTATATTATCAAATCAGCTTATTATTTGAGATTTGTAATTATTAAAAATATGTTTTTAAGATTTTCTTTTTTTTTAATCTATTAAAAAATAACTGTACAATTGGTTATTTTCCAATAAGTAGTAAGATTTAAATGTTAATCACAGCCAAATTAGGGTTGCTACAATTAAACTGTATGAGCTATGAAATGTTAAATTACACCCAGATTCCTTTAAAGCGTACCGCAAATGAAAAATTAAAATTGTAATTTTTATTTTCTTTCTTCATTATTATTGTAACATTTATAAATATTTCACCTTGCCTATCTCTTAATATATATATATATATATATATATATATATATATATATATATATATATATATATATATATATATATATATTTATGACAACCATACAGCGTTTAGTAAGTCGTCAATTTTTAAATTGTTTTTAATTTATATTGATAAAATATAATTAGGCATTGTGCTGATTCAAAAAATAAAAACTTTAAATCACTTGCGGTTATTTTAATTTACGATTATATTTTGAACTGAGTCCAAACTAGTGATCAATATTTAGCATTTGTGACTCAGGTTTCAAATTCGTCCCCATGTAAATCATTTTAAATATTTTTTTGTACGTACAACACCTGGATTTCATCACTATTATTAAGATTTATTGCTGCTATTTTTTTTATAATGCAAAAATAAAAATAAAATTTTTGATCAACAATAAATTAACAATACTAACCGACACAAATAAAGCTGTATATATTTTTTATTTAAATAATTGAGCTTGATATTACCAGGTATGCAAGTTTAAAATGTCGTTTATTTCTTAAAATGAATACACAGTAATTTAAAAAAAAGTATAATATATTTTATTCAAAGTACTGACCCTCGATTTCTACACATTTTGCCCATCTCTCGGGCAATATATGGATACCATTCCAAAAGAATGCTTCATCTTTATTTGAAATCCATTCATCGAGCCATTTTCGTACGTTTTCGAAATTGTTGAAGTGTTGCTCCGCCAATGAGTGTCCCATCGATGAGAAGAGGTGATAATCAGAAGGCGCCAGGTCAGGTGAATACGGCGGGTGGGGTAGGAGTTCCCAACCAAGCGAAGAAATCGTATCCTTAGTCAATCTGGCTGAATGTGCAGGAGCGTTATCATGCTGAAGAATGACTTTGGCGTGCCTGTGAGCCCATTCTGGGTTTTTTCGATCAATGCGTGACTCAAATTGATCATTTTTTGTCGGTAGCGCTCGGTATTGACTGTTTCGCCGGGTTTGAGAAGCTCGTAGTAGACTACTCCCTTCTGATCCCACCACACACACAGCATTGTCTTCTTCCCAAAACAATCCGGTCTTGCACTCGATGTGGATGGTTGTCCTGGCGTTACCCATGATTTTTTTCGTTTGGGATTCTGAAAATAAATCCATTTTTCATCGCCAGTTACAACTCGATGAAAAAAAACCCTTTCTTTCGTGGCGTAAAAGCAGCATTTCGCAAACAGTTTTTCGTTTTTCCATCTGTCGTTCGTCCAATTCATGTGGAACCCATTTTCCAACCTTTTGAATCTTTCCCATAGCTCTCAGGCGATCGGAAATGGCTTGCCTAGTGACATTCAACTGTTCTGCCATCATTTGTTGGGTTTGGGTATTGTCTTCGTCTAATAAAGATTGCAATTCGAAGTCCTCAAACTTTTTTGGTCGATTTTCTCGTTTTTGATCAGTAACATCAAAATCACCACGTTTAAAACTTTGAAACCAACGTTCACATGTCCTGACGGTTGGAGCAACATCGCCATAAGTCTCAACAAGAATTCGATGACATTCAGATGCCTTTTTCTTTTGATTAAATAAGAAAATCATTACATGCCGCAAATGCTCTTTATTTGGCTTAAAATTAGACATTTTTAACACCAAAGAAAGGTATGATACGTCCACGTAAACGACTTAAAAACAACTGACTTTTGTAAACAAATGACTAACAAACAAAATAGCGTTTAGAGATAAGCAAATCCTTAAATAGGCTAAGAGCGCATTCTATTGGAATTAAAACGACATTTTAAACTTGCATACCTGGTAATTATCCAGAAACCATGTGATGTCAGTAATATTAATAAAATTTTATTGAAATATATAAATAATACATAATTAATGGCAATCTGACTCACTGTGAACTATTTCTAACTGTTCTCAACGGAAAACTAATATATTGGTCTAACGGTCATAGTTGTTTAATCTGGTGAATACTAGAAATGTGAAGTAACCATCTTCTGGCAAAAATGATGAAACATTAAATATTTCGAATATTTATAAAATATATAAGAAATTTTACAAAAATTAAATGTTTATTTCTTATATAATTACTACAATTCACAGAAATTATATACTTTTACAAAAAAATATACCAGTCTCGAACTTAAAAACAATATACCATTGGACAACTTAAAATGCATTTATGTAGAATCATAATATACAATGAAAGAAAAAACATAATACAAAAAAAAACTTTCAAAAGAAAAAAAATTGTAACTATACATTCTTAAAAACATATATAATCACAATAAATTGGTATCCAATAATTATAAATGTTTAGCTATTTTTTGTACATACCGGTTTGTAATATTTTTTTATATAGTTCCCAATATTTTTTATAAGTGGGTTTTTATTGTTTATATACTTAATAAAAAATTTCCTACATAGTTTTTTAATGTATACATTAATATAAGGTTATGTATGTAATGCATCTATAGATAATTTTAACTTTTGTGCAGTATGCATAATTTCCAGTATTTCTAAGACATTTGTGGCAAGCAAGTAACACAAATACATATATTTTAATTCTACATATTATATCAGAATTATTAAAATCAGCCGAGTTCGTGACGGGGATAAACGCCATTTGAACCTAAAAAAGATATTGCGGTTAGAGAATGATAATGCATAACTCAACCGCTATTGTCGTTTTAAGAATCTCTCGGTTTGTAAAACAAAAACTTGGCTTATGAATTCGAGCATAGCCTTAAAGCTACTTAGGTATAAATAAATCGCTGAATATACAAGAAACAAAAACTTAGGTACAAAAACTAAAACAATTACGCCAGGAATTCAATTATTCTGAACAAGGGGAGCGAAACCTCTTTCAAAGGAGTTGCATTGAGTTGGTAGCGTGCAATTAACAGTTATAAGCCGGAAATATGTTAATTGTGTGAACGCCTATTTCCACTAAATTAACACAATTGCGTGTGAAGTTCAAGTCACCAGATCAAATCCTCAAGGAATAAATTAAAGACTTTTTTTATTACTTTTAATTATTTACAGAAAGTTAATTCATTTGATGATTTACAGAGCTCTTGAGCAAATAATATATTTCTCGATTGTTACCTTCTATATTTATTTCGATTTTTTCTTTTAATCAACAAACCTGATAACTTTTAATAAATATTAATTTCAATATTTTTTATTTTTTTTTTTAAATACTAAAAAATTTGAAGGTGTCTATATCGAACAGGCGCTCCATCTAATCGAGTTTCACATTTATCGAAAGCTCTACTCTATAATCTCACATGTAAACTGCCATTTCTACATTTTCAACTTGGATTAATTTGTTGAGTATATTATATAGATATTTGGTCTTCTTAAATGTAAAAAGGTTTATCAGAAGTTTACATGAGTCTAAACACGGATTTATATAGTAATGTTTTCTTATTCCCTTTTCCCAAACGTGTGAAAGTTTAAAACAAGTTAACATTAGTTTATACATGGATTTCGTGTATAATATATTTACATGTTTTTATTTCCACTTCCCTCATGTAAGAATTTTCAGCTTACATGGATTCTTAGTCATACATATTACTTATTGCCCTAAGGAGAAACAGATTGTAATATTAATTCAATAAACCACTTCAATCTAAACAGAAATGTGAAAAATTATATCAGAAGTTTCATATTTCTTTAGTTCGCCTCTGTTGATTCATTTGAATATCTAAATTAAATACATTTAAATAAATCAACTAAACACAATAGTGAGAATAGAAAAAGCTACGCTGTGAGATTAGAAAACTCGTAATTCCCACCTCGCCAGCATAGCATCAGGTGATCCCAACTGCTGAGGTCGGGCTTACGCAGAGTATTTGGAACAGGATTCGGATAACAGACATTCTCATTTGTACTCGTCTCATGTAGATTATCCACATGTTTATTTATATTTACCGTTATATGTATTTACATGTTCCGCTTAGAATCTCCTTCTGAAATTATTCTGTTTGAGAATAGGTTTGGCTGAATAACGCAAAATATGAAATCTTTTTATTAACTTCTTTATTAGATTTTCCTTGGTTTCCCCATGACCTATAAAATAATCAATTTTCATGCCCAATTAAGCTCTATCCTTACCTTCTAATACAGCATGTCCTCGGTATGTCCGTATATTGTACAACCTCACTAATCCGATCCCTAAGAGACCAAGGGATAGGACGGAACGGCCAAAAGATCGGATTAACCGGAGATTACAACGAAACGTATTTAATTGTAATTGCACTATGTTTTTCATAGTTAAAAGTGTAATATGAATATATTAAAATTATGTATTAATATTTAAAGGAAATAGAAAAGTACTTGATATACACTAACAGATTAATATTTTTGCATAGATATGGTTTAACCGACTATTTGTGAATGTATACAAGCATTATACGTAGTAACACAATATTGTGTTAGGTTAACAAAGTATGTTCTATACGTCGTTTTAAGCAAGTATAACCGTAAAAAATCACAATATCCACCACTTTTTGAGAAAATTACTAAAATTTCAAAGCTTGTATCTTAGTCCCCGTTTAAGCTACAGACCTTATTTTCTGATTAAATTGTAGATAATTTAGTAATAATTTTGAATATAAAAAGCTTTCCTTTGGAACCAACCGTAAAAGTGATTATTTTTTTCAATGCAGTGTGATAGAAGGAATATTTAACAGTTTGTATTGGACAGATATCTGATAGCTTTCAGTATTTTTTATTCCATACATAGTTCCTTTATTTATTTATTTTCAACTATTATTATTAGAGTACACTTTCATTATTCAAGGGGTCTCATGTCGCAGATTGTTTTTCATTTTATAATGAAAAATCTTTGACTAGGAATAGATTAAATATTGTAAAAGAGAGAGTGGTGGGCGTGATAATTAGTGGAAAAGAGTCAGTCGTAATTTTCAGTAACATCTGCGGGGCCGGTTCGAATCCGGCCTGGGCTAATTGAAATTTATCTCGTTCCAAACACATGGAATCTATCTCGAACTTCTCACTGGCTGGAATACGTTAGTGACCTATAGGATAATCCGTTTTTTGCCACTTCCCAACAAACAAAAAATCTTTTAAAATACGTATTTTTGTTATAACTAAGTTTGAGGTAAGCATGTACTAATCGATGTGAATATCCTCATGCACATACTTCTCTATAAATGAATATATTTGCATTTCGTATCCTGCGTTGACTTTACCTCGATTACAGAGCGTTGCGAACTTCATATTGATAGCACTGGAATATATTTGGACGTCAGATATATTCAACCTCCAACATATAATAGTATTCCACCTTTTGTATTAAATAGTTTTTTATTAATAAGGATGGGATCAAAAATAGTTTTCTTCTATCAGTGACATGAATACCTCAAGCTAGTCCGTTACATAATGTCAAAGGTGACATACTTCATTATCCTACGATCTACTAATGGTGTTCTCTGACTAACATACGACAGATTTCAAAACATTAAATATTAACAGAGACATAAAAAATACCGTTTCTTAAATATTACACGCTAAAGAAGCCACTCGTATATAATGCTTGGTTAAAAACATATGAGGATGTAGACCTATTAACTAAATTAAAACAGCTAAAAAAAGTACGACTATAAATTATAGTCATTTTCGAAATCTGAATATGTACTATACACATTCAGTGCACATCAGTAAAATTTACAAGGAAAACGTTTAAGGAAATTTTTTTTTTTTTTAATTTTATTTGAATCAGGAGTTCCTTATGAGTATATTACTTATCAAGTGCGATTAGTACAGAGAAATTAGCATCGAACCTTGGATTCCAAAAGTAAAAAGATCTGAATGCTGGAAATTGTTCACCATCCTTAGCTCTATATGTGGTCTTCCTCGAAATAGCGTCGGGTTTTAGAATGGGAAACCGTTACTTTTAGCACATTTTGTGTTATATACATTATTAAAGCAAATTTGCAACAAATTTGGTTCTATTCATTGTTTTTCTCAGATCAATAGTTTTAGAGCTGTGAGGGAGGAAAAAATTTAAGAGATTTCTTAACTTACGGTAGGTCGCACTTCTCCGCGAAAACACGTTTGTCGGTACTCTTTTGGCAATAACTCCGAAACTATTTTACCGATTTAAAATTTATCTGAAAGCAGTTAAATTTACTATGCAGATCTCATATATGATGTTTTGAATAAATCCAAGCAAATCTCATTGAATAACCTTTATCCTTCTTCGCAAACCTACCACTTCCTGCCCAGCAGTATCCTTAAATAATATTCCACTGATCCCCGTTGAACAAATCTTCCACCTAGGACTCCAACTGGATAAACTTACTTGGAATCCTCATATGAGAATTAAGAGACAAGAAATTTCTCCTCGTTTTCCACTACTCCAACATCTTCTAGGCAAGCGTTCATAGCACTCGATAAATACTTATTTCCTTAACAGTAATCATACCCATTTGTACACACGTAGTTGAGCTTTGCGCTCCCCTAAACCTTCCAATTATTATTGTATCCAATCCTTAATAAAGATCTTAATGTTCCATAGTTGCTGATTTGCCTCAAACCAGATCCTTTCATAGTAAACACCATACCCATTCAAATCTACAATGTAATGTATAACTTCTATTGAGTTGTTATTTATGTCAAGTCATTGTAATAATTTCCTCAAATTTACTTATTATACATATGTATACAGTTTTAAACGTCAATAAATAGATATTAAACAAAAAAAAAAAAATGTATTACCAGTCAATTTTATAATTTTTGTTTTACATGACGACATTCAAAACCAGCTAATTATAGTTCCTTACTGCTTCATTCATAAAGAATTCATGATAAGATAGATCACAGTGAGTGAACACTCATTTTAGTAACGGAATCAATTCCTTTAATACATCAAATTCTAGTCCATATAGCATTATTTTTAATGCATATTATAAAATCATAGCTGCCATAATGAAATTATGGAATTCAACTGTCTTAACCATGAAACTACAAAAATGTTTAAAACAATTACCATTTATAACTATAATAATTTAGTAGTCATGATGAATTCAATGAGGCTATAGGAACGCTGTTATTATTAAAATTTATGGAAATCAAGATGTCATGCAAATATGCATTGAGCCCATGAGACAACTGTCAGATAGCGTTGAAATATTTTAATTTAGCGATGCAACATCAATTCATAGGAAGGTTCAATCAATAAACGTCATTCATGCATGATAAAATCGATAATAATAAATTTATACATTCATGAAAGATTTTTTGGTATGTTAACTAAAATATTATTTAGTTAAGTATTCGAATAAAAAATAAATTTATGGTACTGTTGATAGTATACTTATCTACAACGAAGCTACCTTCATCCATTCGTCGTATCGTTGAAACCATCAGTAGTGTAAGACATGAAGAATAATTTAATAAATGTGGTCCAACTAAATTGCTTCAAGAATTAGATAGAGGCTAACATTATGTAAAATAATATTTGTTACTAATCAGTAAAAAAAAAAAAAAAAAAAAAACCTGTACCACTTACAACCCATGAAGGGTCTTGGGTTCAGTACTTAGGTAGGTAGGCTGTACTGTTTCTAAGCCAACGGTTGTGAAAGGAGGTGATTTGGCCAGAATTCACGCTCAACCGCCAGGTTTTTCCCCAATTAAGGGTACCCACTTTTTAGGAGGCTGGGTGTGCCCCAGGAGGGTCTCCCGACCTCGAATTCGATCCACGGCCGAAATAACAGAAAATAAATTTTCTGCCTTCAGTCGGACTCGAACTCAAGACCGGGAGCATGGTAGTTAAGTGCCTAAACTTAACTATTTTACTAAACAGTAAAATCATCATAAAATTTAATTCAAAAAAAAAAAAAAAAATTACAAAAAGACATTTTGACTTGTAACTCACAGATTTGAATGCCAATCTATTTGTGGGTAGTATGGATCTATAATAGTGCAAAACTAGGGTTACAGCCGCCAATGAGCATTAGGAATCGAGAAAAAAAAAATATGAAAATCACGTTTTTTGTCGATTATTTTGTTTTTAGCTCTCAGTCAAGATACAGAAATGATCTTTTCACGTAAAATTGTAGTTTTGTATACTATTTGAAATGAAAAATACTTTCGTTATGCTCAAAAAATTACAAAATTCCAATGAAATCCGCTGTAAATCAGTGGGAAATTTTTTTTTAATGGAAAACTGACCTCAAATCTCGATTCAACGAACCAAAAAATCTTTGTATGTTTCATTATACAATTATATGATCATTCATCATTATATGATATTATTTTTAGATTATATTTCTTCAGATGAATAATTTAAAAATAATATCAGGTTTTGGTTTAAACATGAAATCCTGCATTAATTTCCGGACAACCCAATATTCACCCTTAGTATCTAAAATGTTTCACTTGTATGTATATTCTATACTGCATATTATTTATTTATATCAGCATAGCTCTTTTTTGTTCTATTTAATTTAATTTTTTTTTCTTTTTTGATTTGATATTTTTACTTACTTATTTATTTATTTTTTTTCTTCTCTTATTGTACATATTGTGTGAATGTAATCATGAAGTGATCTACAGTATACATTGAGTATTTGAGTATATTGAGTTTTTTTAACCAAAACCTCATATTATTTTTAGATTATTCATCTAAAGAAATATGATAATAGCGAAAAGCGGTTAAGAAAAAAAAACAAGCAATTTTTTCAAAAATATAAGTGACGAAAATTTGTAAACAAAAAACTGATTTCATTTTCAGATTTCTCATCCCAAAAACCACATAGAAACCAAATTTGCTCGAAATGAAAAATTAAAAATTTTCACCACAAAGATTTTGTAGGATTTTGGAAGGCTGTCAAATTTGTTAAAAAAACGTAAATAATTTGCGCTACCTCATATAATTGCCCCTGATTGAAACCAAATTTTAAGGGCTTCCAGAAGCCCTAAAACTGCATAGTTTAGTTCAAATACTGATTTTTTTTTCTCATAAATAAATAGTACACCCTCTCGCCTTCTGAAGGCCCGTCTACTTTACCAGGCCAATATCCTGACCCAGCTACGAGGATCACTGGGGGACCCCCCCCCCCCCCCCCGTGAATGCAATGGATCCCCACGGACCATCACAACCATCACAACTGAACCTGAAGCCCCGTTTCAAGCAACCCTCTAGCAACGAACTACCCACCTCTCGATTCCCGAAGCTGTATACCAAAAACGGTTAGAATGAACATCAATATGATTTATTTGAGGATCTCAATCAGCATTCCATGTTAAAATTGATAAGTGGTTGGTAAGCATGTTGAAAGGAGGGTCTCAGAGCGCTCGGTACTCAAGGTCGTATTCACGAATACGGATTCGAATACCGTCCAGGTGGGTTGAACTTTATTTTGTGGCGGACCCAGGAACTGAAACTTGACCTTACCACCATCGCTAGAATAGATTGGTAACCTGTAGGATAACCCGTCCTTCCTGTCCTAGTTGGAGTACACAAGGGCCTTAAGCCCTTAATTTAAAAAAAAAAGTAACATCTTCCCGGATAATTTATCATGCTGCCTATATTTTACAATAAATTTTTAACATTTTACGCAACTTATTCTGTGATTACATGAAGGTAGAATCAGAATAGAATCAGAAATACCTGTTAAGTTTATAAATCCCTCATCCCCTTATAAAATAATATAAATGGAAATATTAAGGAAGAGTTTAGAAAGAGTTTATTTTCGTCCATAAACAGGCTTTATAAACGCCTAAAAACAACTATGATGAAAAAACCTGTTATCATTTTGACGTTCTGTTCTAAGCCTTTCTAAAATATTCAAGAATAATTCAATATGCAAAAGGCGTTGATATTAACAGTGGTTAGAATATCTAACGCAGATGGATGATGAGGTGTATAATTAAAATAAATATATGAGATTCGAGAGGAGACGAAAAAAAAAGACAATAGGGCGTTCAAGATTCCTTATATAGTAGAGGACAGGAATGGCGAAGGAAAGAGAGAGGCTTCTGGTTCAGGTAATATTAAAAACTGCATACCGTATGAGTTCGGTTTGGTTAAAAAGTTGATAATAAATAAATAAATAATAGAAATAAATAGAAAAACTATATCATGAAACAATATTGCTATTCTGTCGAATATTATTACACCGAATGTTTGGCCACGTACTCTGCAGAAGCGCCGATATGGCGCCCAAATGTTCTCAAAACACTTCACGGGCGACATGTTATGAACAGTCTCATTGCAGTGTGTGCGATAGCAATGCCACATGCGTTTTAGTTTCATGTCACGCCTTATTTATTTACTTTAAAAAAAATCTTTTAGAACCATTGAAAATATGCTTGGACGGGTCTAATAGTGCCGATGATTCTTCTTTACTCCGTAAGAGAAGAAATTCGATTAAAATGACACACATTGAAATACACGACAGTTTCTGGAACTTTTTTTTCATCAAAAGGAAATGAAATTAAAATAAATTTTATTCTAAGTCCATTGCCCCTCAAGAAAATTACATTGAACAATATAATGGCAGCCTAGCTGCCTTATTGAAAATTAAATTATATTATAAAAAGTTATATTGCATTGATGTTACAAATATTAAATACAAAAATACAATAAATCATAAGGTAAAACATTTGAAATTAGGTAGGCGAACAAAAGAGGAGAAAAAAATAATTCAATAGAAAATATAGTAAACAGGGCTAAAAATATATACCAACTGGAGGAAATAAATGTATCTTATCTGATATGAGAATATAAGTTACGTCAAAATAATACAAAAACAAAATCAAAATTATATGGTGAGTGTTCATATTTCATTATCATAAATATTTTTTTCTTCTATATGACTGTTAGATTGAATACCTAATAAGTAAAGAAAGAGTCGGGATTTAGAGCTACTGAAAGTGGAAGAATAGCGAATGTTGGAAGTGAGAGAGTTCCAGAAATTAGATGCTCAGGAAATAAAGGAGCGTTTGAAGGATGTGTTGAAGGAAGTCGGGTAAAGGACAGAGAGGCGGGATCTGGTTTTGCGGGAACTCGCTGATGACTTTAATGTTAATGCTTTGAAGACATATTTAGGTGATTGAGAGGAAAGTGGTTTGTAAAGGAACGAACCAAAGAAGTATTGTAGTCGGAAGGAGGAAATAACCGTCTTCATTTTGTGTAGTGATGGGAAATATGGTCATCCAGAATTCTCTAAAATTTATCTCTCGTTTGCCGATAACAGTATGTGTAACGAAAGGCTATTTTCTGATTTTATATGGGATATGAGCAATATGAGGAAACGTGCAATCGTTTGCTATCAATGAATGCTGAAAAAATAGTTTTCATTAATTAAAAAACCACTGATAGATTTAGAGTATAAATTTAATAATTAGCTGTGAAAATGTATGCATTTGAGTAATATCATTTGATATACGTTATTCGGCCGAATAGTAGTCGAAAATTAGTGGCATCTGTAAACGAAGTTTCATAATGAATAACAACGAATCAAACTATTCAAACACAAAATATTTATTTTTCATGTTCGGTATAAAAAGTAAAATTAATATATAAATAAACATCATGCAGGCGTTTGAAGTAGTAGCATGCCACATTTGTTCTATTCTTTCTTCGGACCTTCATACATGCCATTTGTGCAATTCACCATTCACTAAGTGAGTTAGTGAATATTTGTAAGATGTAACGATTTTTTTTCGCATAACTTAAAAATAAACATTTCTGAGTAGTGTGCTTAAGGCTAAATGTCCCCTCTGTAGTACCAAATGTTACCACCACGTAGCGTGCCAAAATAAACAAAATTTAGATTCCTCCTCAAATCTCAACAGATCATCCGATTTTGGTTCTGTAAAGTTCATTTTGTTCCATATTTCCGTAGAATCTGATGTATCTATTTTAAAAGGCCATATATGTGATATTTACAATTTTAGGTTCAAAAAAACTACTTTCTAGTATTTTTTAAAGAAAAGTCAACTAATAGGCAAGTGTAGAATAATAAAATATAAATATTGGCGAAAAAAAAATTTTAATTATACGAACAACATCGGCCGAAACTCATAAATACGAATTTCTATGCAAATGTTTTTGTTTTGTTTTTCAGGTAGCATCTACATCTATCATGACTATAGCAGCCTCAAACTACAAATCTAAAATAAGATTTCCATCGAAAGGTTGTTTTGGGACTCAAAATAGAATTTACACGATCCGAAATGAAAATTTCGAAAAATTATAAAAGTAAACAATAATTAAACTATATAACCAAAAACACTGCATACTTATTGCAAATATATTTAAAAATGCGGGGTGCATCAAAATATAAGAAGGAGTTAGGAAAAATCACGTTAGAAGTATGGCAGAGGATAAGCGATTATAAACACTGATCCCCTACCCTCCTATAATAGTCAAGTAAAATAAGGGTTTGCCGAAGAAAAAACTGCGGAACTTTTATTCTCAACGGATCTTTATGTTTTTTGGGGTGCTGAATCCGAATCTGAAGTTTGCTACCACCGCAACCATCGGCTTCATATTCAAAATCGCAAAAAAAAAAAAACGTTATTTTCGTTTTTTTTTTTTATCTATAACACCATAACGAAGCTTTTTTCGAAGAAAGTCTTCTAACAAATGCTCCGAAAGTATTTGTCCGATTCAAAATGTTTTTTTTTATCTGAAATCTGAAAGGTGATTAAATTTACAATTAGATCTTATATATGAAATTTTTATCAAAATTCTTGAAATACACAAGCTATCACGCTGAAAATCACTTACTTTTGTAAAATAAATGTTTTTTTTTGGCACATTATCGCTATATCACCAAAACCATTTGTGATCCAAAATTTAATATTTTTATCTAAAAGCTGGTTAAATGTACTATTGGCTCCTATATATCTAACTTATAATTAACATCGGGAAATACCCACACCAGTCTACTGAACATGTCATAATTTACATATTTTGCCAAAACAAACACATTTAGCGTGCTAGCTTGGGTGGTTTACAGGATTTAATATAATTTACATATATAGCATCTGATAGCGAATTTAATCAGCTTTGAGATAGATAAAAGAAATTTGGAATCGAACAAATATTTGAGGAGTTACAGGAACAAATGTGCCAAAAAACACTAGGATTTTACAATAGTACGTTTTTATTAGCGGGCTGGCATGTACATTTTACGGAGTTTGGTTAAAAATTTATTCTTATAGTAAATTTAATCAGCTGTAAGATGAAAAAAAGTAATGTTGTATCGGACAAATAGTTTCAGAGTTATAGCCAAAAGTGTACGACAAACGTGTTTTCGCGGAGCTTTGGGACTGACGGCAAATTGGACAATTTCTCCATTTTTTCCCAATAACGTAACTTCGCGAAAAATGGTCCGATTTCGGATTTCGTTTTTTCATTATGTAGGTACTAGTTCCAGCTACAATTAATATTTGAAGACTTCCTTCGAAAAAAGGTTCGTTATCTTGTTATAGATAGAAAAAACAAAAATAATGTGTTTTTTTTCGCGTTTTTTTGCGATTTTGAATATGAAGCCGATGGTTGCCGTGGTAGCAAACTTTAGATTCGGATTCAGCACCCCAAAGAACATAAAGATCCGTTGAGAATAAAAGTTCCGCAGTTTTTTCTTCAAAACGGCCTTTTGGAGTCTTATTTTACTGGACAATAAAGACGCTCTATGAAGCATTATTTTGGAGGTCCTACAACTTTTGTTCTATTTCACTTTCCCAATGATGATTTTATTGACTAGAATTGTAACATTGTTCATATATAACGGGAAAAGGATATAAATAAAAAAACATTATTTTATTATTAATTTATATAAAACCAGTTGAAAAAAAAAAAAAAAAAAAAGGAATCCACAAACAATAAAGTATTATCTATTCCTATAACTAATTAAAAAATTAAAATTACTTATGCTATATTACTGCACATTAAAAAAAATATATATATATAAAAAATATGATATATTATTTTTGCATAAATGTTGCTTATTCTTAATAAGGAATAATTATATTATGAGCTGTATTCATTAAAATTATTTACTTTTTTAATACCCGAATCAAGAAGATTTAGTACTTTTCTTCTTTTTTGTTGATTTCATATAAAAGTGATGAGTACAAAAAGTTATTGAATTTTTCAATTGAATGAGTTTAAATAGGCAGTTTCCTTCTTTCCCTTCCTGCCGCGCGTATTCCTGAGATATAAAACTCATTTTTCTATCTTACGTTTTGCCATAGGAATCCACAGTCAAGATTATGCTAGGTTCGGGTAAAAAGAAGAAGGTAGAAAAGACGCGAAATCCCTAGACGGCATAGGATCAAAGGAAATATCAACATTTCTAATACTATCGTAGGTTCAAACAACAATGGTCTGGTAGGACAAGATGTTTACAACCATTTCTTTGTGAAATTGAATTTTTTTTTTTTTTTTTTTTCATTTTGATCAATCCATTTAATTGTTTCACAAGAGTAGTTTCATTTCTTATTTATTCGACATATCACACACAGTATAGGCTTGTTTGACTATTCTCCTCCTTCAAAACCCTAATCTCAAAGTAAAGGTAATAATAAATAATTGCAAGAAAAAATGTGTTTTTTTTTTTACTGCTTAACATTTGAAAACGGTTAGACATAAGAAGTAATTCATTACAAACCTTTTGATTTAAATAAGAAGTAATTTTGGGAAAAATTTGATTTCGTAAATACTATTTTTATTTATTTTTTTAAAATTATTTATTTTCCGCATACCCTCTTTTCTCTAGTCTATTCGGGCCCCTGTTTTGGTCAACAAACACGGAAGGCTACAAAGACAAAGAAAATATTTATAAATATATCACAATGGATCTAATAAGGTATTTGATCGCAAAAGGGAGTGTGTACGTTTTAAAACCCCTTTACTGCGAAATAAGCATATTTTGCCCCTTATGATTCCATTTTATTCATTTTTTTCTGTTTGGTGACTAAATTGCTGAGAGAATATATATTGATATTTACAAGCTTACAATCAGAAAACGGCTAGCTGTATGAATAAATTTATTAAAAACATTATTGAAACGTTTGATTCAAAAAAAACATTCGTACTTTATTTTTGACATTGACTATATCTCGAAAATGGTCGACTCTAGAAAAATATGTTACAAATCTAAATTAAAGCTGATTACATTTCCTATAAAATTGATTATGTATAAATTTGTCGAAATTCTAATGGTTTTCGAGATATACGTTATTGAAAATCGGTGATTTTCGGGGAAAAAAAAAAAATGTTACCTCACTTTTTGTAATACTTTTATTTCTAGTACCTTTCCCGATCGTTCCTCAGAAAAAATTACATAATCAAAATTGTAGAGCATTAAATTTACTTTAATTTCATATATAAGTTTCTGATATTAGAAGCAAATGTTTAACAAAAAGTGAGGTAAACATTTTTTTATTTCTAAAATTATCGATTTTAAATAACATATATCTCGAAAACCGTTGGAATTTCGACAAATATGTATATAATAAATTTTATAGGAAATTCAATTAGCTTTAATTCCGATTTGTAGCATATTTTTCTTGAGTCCACTGTTTTCGGGATAAGATCGAAAAATACGAAATTGGGACCTCTCTTCTCCCCCCCAACCTTAGCTCAACCTCCAGGTTCGGAGACTTTTAGTAGGTTTGCCTTCTAATTGCTCCTGGCGAAGCTGTGACATCAGAAATTATCGCATATTTCATGCAATCTACACCCCCTCATTTCAACACTCTTTGACTAGGGTCGCACTTTTCTGCGAAAACACCTATATCACCATTCATTTGGCTACAGTTCCGAAACTAATTGTTCGATCCGAAATTTCTTTTTTTTCATCTGAATGCTCATTAAATTTACTATAAGAACCTATATATAAAGTTATGATCAAGTTTCGTAAAATAACCATACCAGCACATTAAAAACCAAACTTGTTGAAGTAATTGGATTATTTAATCTGGGCTGCAAAGCCCAGATAAACTTGATAGTATTGGTTATTTGTAAGGTTAATCATATTTAAAAAAACCAAAGGTCCTTTATTTTTTATACAATATTTTTTCGAAATCAGGAACACAAAATATATAGGAAAAGATGATATTTTTGGCCGGCTAGACCTACAAGTTACCTCTCTGTGCGTTGGTGTTCCATATTGGTGTTATTTTATTAAACTTAAATTCAATTGAAAAATTCAATAACTTTTTGTACTCATCACTTTTATATGAAATCAGTAAAAGTACTAAATCTTTTTGATTTTGGTATTAAAAAAGTAAATAATTTTAATGAATACAGCTCATAATATAATTATTCCTTATTAAGAATAAGCAACATTCATACAAAAATAATATATCATATTTGTTCATAATATATATTTTTTTAATGTTCAGTAATATAGCATAAGTAATTTTAATTTTTTTAATTAGTAATAGGAATAGATAATACTTTATTGTTTGTGAATTCCTTTTTTTTTCAACTAGTTTTATATAAATTGATAATAAAATAATGTTTTTATTTATATCCTTTTCCCGTTATATATGAACAATGTTATAATTCTAGTCAATAAAATCATCATTGGGGAAGTGAAGTAGAACAAAAGTTGTAGGCCCTCCAAAATAGGGCTAGAGCATGTCGTTATACCCGGCGGCGGAAGTTGGGGGATCAGTGTTTATAATCGCTTATCCTCTACCATACTTCTAACGTGATTTTTCCTAATTCCTTCTTATATTTTGATGCACCCCGCATTTTTAAATATATTTACAATAAGTATGCAGTTGTTTTGGTTATATAGTTTTAATTATTGTTTACTTTTATAATTTTTCGAAATTTTCATTTCGGATCGTGTAAATTCAATTTGAGTTCCAAAACAACCTTTCGATGGAAATCTTATTGTAGATTTGTAGTTTGAGGCTGCTATAGTCATGATAGATGTAGATGCTACCTGAAAAACAAAACGAAAACATTTGCATAGAAATTCGTATTTATGAGTTTCGGCCGATGTTGTTCGTATAATTAAAATTTTGTTTTCGCCAATATTTATATTTTATTATTCTATGCTTGCCTATTAGTTGACTTTTCTTTAAAAAATAATAAAAAGTAGTTTTTTTTTTTGAACCTAAAATTGTAAATATCACATATATGGCCTTCTAAAATAGATTCATCAGATTCTATGCCCATTTTATTAATAAATCCGTTTTCCGATCTAAAAAATGTCTATTGGTTTCTTAATTAGGAGGAATCTAAAATTGACCCCGTAGGTGCTGCGATCTCTTGAGGCAGAAACACACCAGAGTGAGGGGACATTTAGCCTTAAATAGATAAGTGGTGTTTCGAATTTTTGGTGGTTCCCTAATCTGATAATTTGGCTACTCAAGATAGTGTTATTGAAGAAAGAGTGTGTTTATACTGCTTTGCATTTATTCATTGATATAATTAGATCCAATATATATTATAGAAATATTGCAAATGATAATTAATATTTTTCTACTCCCACAAACATTTTCATGAAATTATGAAGTGTGCCAAAAATCAAGGAATAAGTATTTAATGAAATTGAAATAATTATGTCAAAGTATTTTAATCATTGTGAAAAATTTGTACTAATAATTCAGAGAGCAAATATTTTAATAATACAGTGACTAATATATTTTTTAAAACATATTGACATAATTAAATGCTTATGTAGAAGTAAATTGTTTACAGTATCTTTTATTATTTTGTATATGTTATAATCAAATATCTGCAGCTTATGTTTGTAAAACACTTGTAGGGTAAGAATTCGGAACTTCCGGCTGACAGCTTATTTTGTTATTATTAATTATTAATAAGAATACAGATGGTTCCTATCTGTAAAATTTATTATTGTAAAAAATTGAAAAGATTAAGTTTATTCATTCATATGGATTAGAATATCAAATTATTTCTACTGACACATCATTGAAATTATTTAGGGGAGTAATTAAAAAATAAATAAGTAGAAGATGAAAATACTTAAATATGCAAAATAATGGCATAAATCTACTTACAAATACTGAAATATCTTAGTTTCATAGCCGGAAAAATTTTTGTTCATACACGTTCGACGAAATACGCGAATTTTTATAAAGTGTTAAAATGCGAAATTCACTTTGAAATTGTTCGGCCGAGATGTTGTTCCCTGGCTACACCACTATGCACTACCGTAACCTCTTTTCAGAGCGTAGTACTGACCACCCGGTACTTCGATGAAGAGTTCGGAAGGAAACCCTCACGTACCAACCAAGAAGCCGGTATTCGCCGTACTGAGGACAACGGCCTAGCCTCTACACTACAGGCTACAATAAAACGGTGGGGGAAACTGCATGACCGGTTCTCATCCCTTCCACTCCGTGCATCACCTCTACTGATCCACGTAGTCCCACCGAAAAATTGTTATATATTTATTTATGTATAAATATATAGATGTAGACCTGAGAATACCATTTCCGAAAATTGTGCGGTCCCAATAAAAAAAAATATTATAAGACCACACACAAGTGCAAGCTCGTTATTTCTGTTTTAATACACCACTACAAAATCACATATCTGTAACCTTCATTAACGTAATTGGAGGGTTTGGTGATTTTTAAATAAATACAATCTAATTCATTGGATGAAGAATTGATGTGCAGATGTGTTAGCAAGGAAATCTGAATATTTCAAAACAACCAGAAAAAGAAATATGTAGAAAATGAAGGGGCTGTATGTTAAACATAAATTATTCAAACATTTTTTTCATTGCATCAACCCTTCATCCACCAACCTTCATCCATATCTACACTATTATGAGAAAAGTTTCACCCAAATGATTTTTTCATATTCTCTGCTGAAAGTTTCAATCTTTTTTTTAACGTTAACGTTCCCATATACTTTAACCAGGGCATATGGAACACATAAGGATTGTTAATAATAATAATTGAATAAAATCAAGCAGTACTTTAAAAAAAATTAAATTATATTGATATGGTATAGTCGACTGTTAAGTATATAGAGAAGTAGATTGTTGTGGTATGCATTCATAATAGATACACAGCAATTAAAAAAAACAAACTTCTTAATTTGTATTGCCAACGTTTCAACTTGTATTGCAAGCCTTCATCAGGGTTTCAGAGACAGATCAAAACACATATTACTTGAAGATTGAATCAAATTTACTTAAATTACACAATAGTACACACATTACAATAGTGTAAATATCTTATTTACACTATACAGTTAATTAATAAAAGTTTATCTTGTATTACACCACAAAAGAGTTTTATTTTTATTTTGTTTGTATTATTATATAAATTTTATTGTATTATTTGTATTAATTTGGCTTGGATCATAATTTAACAATTATTTATTATTATTCACACTAGTATTGTTCATTTGTTGTGTAGGTTTTTTGTTTTAATTTTTCCTACTGTTTTATCTCTTTATTCAAGCTTGTTGCGTTCTTACATTTGTTTATATATTCTTTCTTATTACTTATTATGTCGTGTATGATGGATGTGCGTCCAGACGTGTGCCTATGTTATTATTAGCCTAGTTTGGCTTTATGTAATTTATTTTCAATAAAGAATACAAAAATAAAAAAGAGACAGATGTAAACAGAAGTTTATTGAGTTTCTGTTTACATCTGTCCCTAAAACCCTGATGAAGGCTTGCAATGCAAGTTGAAACGTTGACATTACAAATTAAAAAACTTATTATTTAATTGCTTTGTATCCATTATGACTGCACACCCCAACAATCTACTTCTCTAAAATTTAAATTAATATGCTGCATAACATTTTGCATTAGGTGGGGCATTAAAATGTATACCTATACCCCATCGAATGCAAGACGTACTGAACGCAAGGGGAGGATATAAACCTTATTAAGTCAAAATTTCGGAAATTTAAAATTGCTTGGTGATATTTTTAAATACTACTGCAGTATTTACCAAAACGTTTCTCCCAATTCATTTTTTCATTTTATCAACTAAAAGATTCTTTTTTTTTTTTTTTTTTTACTTCTTATATAATATTACGTTATACTTTAACCAGGGGATATGAAACTTTTTAAGGTTATTAAAAATATTAATTAAATAAGAAAGTAGTATTCAATCAAATTACCAAGAAATTTTTATTTAATTAGGTTTCCGCCACTTGCGTTTGATGGGGTAGATCTAATGTGATTTTGAACAACTTTATATGGGATATGCTCCATGTAATGGAAAACATTTAACAAATTATATTAATTTAAAATATCTTCTTTGTAAAAAAAAAAAATACTTTTTGCGTACTTATTAAATTAATACTTTTAATTCATAATCTTAATATGTTGTTTATACCTATTCGGTATAAAGAATAAGGGGGTGAAAATACTTAAAGAAAAATTAAACTTTTAGCCGAGAAAAAGGAAAAAAAAAAATGGGTGGATTGTTTTTTGCCCATCGTTGTATGTTATTATTAACATAAATAAAGTTATTATTAAATTATTTATTATAATTTACAGTTAAATTATTTTGGATTAAGGATCACGCTCGTATAGTTGGTAATAAACAAGCAGATGCCCTAGCAATATTAGCGTAAAAAAAAATCCTCATATCCTTTTTTGAACATTTGCACATCCTCCGTTCCCAGTGACTTGCGCATTGGAAATTATATTAGCTATTGGTATAAATTTTGTCTAGTAAAGGTTCGACCTTTACATAAAATTATCCCTGAAATAAAATTAGCAAACTACGGCAAATTCAAAAGTACATATTACAAGCTTACGCTATTCTTTCCTCTACTTAAAAAGATTAAACATTGCGTTAAACGTTTTCATCTTTTGCTGGTTTAGTCCAGTCAATGAAGGCATGAAATAGAGTGTAGATTGCGTTTTCTGTAACCCAAAGTTTTTCTTCGGAAACATGCTTAGGATAGTTAGAAAGTAAACATACTAAAAGTCCTGGAGTTTTCGGGGCTGGGGACAGGAAGGGGGTATGCGAAAGATCCCTTTTTATGGTTTTGCGTTATCTCGAAAACGGTGCGCCGTATGAAAAACATGAGTATTTACTAAATTAATGTTGATTAAATTCTCTACAACTTTCATAGTATACATATTTTTCATATTCTGTACCGTTTCCAAGATATACGCTTAGAAAATGTGAACATTTTCGAGAAAAAAAAATTTCACCTCACGTTTTCTGTTAAACTTACTTCCATATCTTCTAGAACGTTTATCCTACGACAAAAGTCTTCATAAATAATATTGTAGAAAATTAAATTACCTTCAAAATATACTTATATATGCTGATTTATCTTCAACCTGTCAAAAGTTACATAAATTTTATCTTTTCTTGGTAAAACATGTTAAACGTCATTCACATTTGCACAGCGTGTATCTCGGAAACGGTGCAGAATATGAAAAATGTATACAAATCAAATGTTGTAGACAATTTAATTAACTTTAATTAATGAAATAGTCATGTTTTACATACGACCCACCGTTTTTGAGATATGGGCGCAAAACCAAAAAAAGGGAACTTTCTCGCCCCCCCCCTCCTTCCTGTTCCCAGGCCCGAAAACTCCAAGACTTTTAGTATGTTTACTTTCTAACTATCCTGAACACGTTTCCGAAGAAAAACCTAGGATTGAAGAAAACGCACTCTATAATTATTTATTGACTGGGCTAAGTAAAGGACATAAAAGTTTGTTCGCAAGCATATTATTTTACAGAGAAGTGTAGCCACTTCCGGACAAAAATAAATTTATATCAGATACATTATATAATGTTCAGTGTCATCATCATGAATTCTCGATTATTAGAACTAATGGACCTCATGGAACATAAAAATAAGTTTGATAAAAACGATGTGAAGGTTAAATAAAAAATAAAAGATTTTTTTTTAATATATTGATCTTATTATTATTATTTTTTTTTTAAGTTTTTGTTTTAAAGGAAATATTATTAAATCAAATATTAATTTGTTATTTATTGCCTTGTTTTTTTGATTTTTTGTCCCTTCTAGTATTTATGTTTTGTTTTTTTCTTTAAGCGATTGTACAATATCTCATTTTCAGATATTAGTTTCTATGTACAGATTTATTATTATTCTTACGAGACTATGTAAAGAATTTTTTTTTTTTTTCAGATTATTACTAGTGTATAATTTAAATTTTTCAAGCTATGTTTTTTTAAAATTAGTACCGTATTTTTAATTCGTCGTTCTCAATGTATTTTTAATTAAATATTAATTAATAACTACGCATTATTAAATGATCATTGTAGTTAATTCATTATAAATAGCTTTGCATTATGCACTATATATTTTTTCTTTGCCAAATACTTAAGTCTTACATAATAGCATAATTGAAAGAAAACTAATAAAAAAGACCAAAAATTTTTAACTTATTATAAAATAATAATTATATAATCATATCCATCCTGTTCCAATAAAATATTTTTAGTACTTTTGTATTTATAATCTATGCCTTCTTAATCTTATTGCAGTTAGCTTTAATAATAACTACAATATTATTATTATTTCACTTAATTATTATTATGACGAATATTCCCCTCGAGGAGAGCGATTCAACTTGAAGTCACTTCATTTTCGGTTATTCCTTCTTATTTCCTCCCAGAATCTCTTTATTCTTTTGGAATGCTTCATCTTCCGCTCCTCCGTCCACTTTTTTCCAGGTTGTGATATACTTTGTTCAAATGTCACATTGTTGATTTTAGTCTGGCATCTTCGAAATTTCTATATGTTGCTGGTGCAGGTCCCTCTGTGCCTCCTTTAAGCATTCTGTGCCACCATTTGCTTGTCGTTAAAACGTTGTATAATTTCTTTGCCAATCTGGAGCTTTCCATCCTGTAGATGTGCGTGTAAAATTTTGCTCGTTGTTTATTATTTCACTTTATTTATATTCTTTTTTTTTAATTTATTTTTTATCCTACAACAGTCTTTTTGTTTTTACATTTTCCTTCATTTAACATTAAAAAAGAAAAGACAGGATACAAAGACCTAAGATTAGACAAAATAGAAAAAAATCACTGTCTGCAAGTTTTGGATAGATCCTGCATCAAATTTGTGGACTACACCCCTATGCTATTCAGTTAATACGGACAAAACAGAAATATAGTAAGGACAGCGAGAACGTTAGAAGCGCATGATTATTAAAAGCTCAAGATGGCAGAACCAAAGGACAACAGTATAAACTAGAATCGTACACAAATTTACACCTCACATTACACACAACAATTACAAATTCATACAAATGAAGACGGACAGATACCAAATTTTAGACATGTACTTTACGAATATAAATTATTTGAAAGACAAAGATTTGATCTGATAAAAAGTATTACTCTCAAACATGGAACATGGCCAGAGACATAACAAAATTTGTTTTCTAAATTTAAGACTGATTTACTCACATTTACGAAAGATCGACTTCGACAAACTGACTAATGATGGGCAGCGGAGGTAGTTTCTTGTTGACTAGATGATTTCTTTTGTTTTTTTTTTCTAATATTTTTCTTACTTTCGTTTATATAGGTTTTGTTATCTCATTATGTTATGTTTAAATAACTAATCGCGCTAAACTTTTTACCATTATCTTCATACATGTAGTACGCCTATAAGGCATGGGACGTGTAAATATATAAATAAACAATCCTTATATGGGGGTACAATTTATGAAATTGTGATTCAAAAGAGTAATATTTAACAAAGAACAATTGTTAATAAAAACAAAGTTGCCTCTATTTTTTATCGCACCTCTCAAAAATATTCCTAAGATTTAGGAAAATAAGTCCAAACTTTTTTTTTCTTCTAAACAAATAATTATTTTCTTATTGTTAAATCTGTGTAACTTGTGAATAGTACGTTAAGTGCAAAATCGTCTTTTAAGATAAATCCAATTGAAAGTTCGGAACTTTTTCCAAAATCGACAACGTGATTAAATCTCAGTTTTAAGATTTGAAACTTTTGATAATACATTTCTCTTCATGGCCATCATGTTTTCTCTTAATTTTTGTTAAATTTTACCCCCCCTTTTTTTATTAAACAATTGTTTTAAAATGTATGCACTAAACACAAATTATGTCCCAAGTTTATAAAATTCAAGGTTGCACTTACTCTGCACTCATATAAAACTTAATGCTAAATCCGAAAATGTGGTCAAAATTTGAAAAATAAAATACAAAATATTTAAACAAAGTGGAGGTATTACAGCTTTTTTGGCAAAAAGCGTGGTTTCCTCAAAAAAAAGTCTTTGAATTATCATATATCTGCAACAGATTGGAATAAAAAGGTAAAATCTGCGGCATTTTTCTTCATTTTTAATCTAATATCACCCAATTTTTATTTTACACCAACAATAAGAGGTACTCACCCTGTATTTTTCCTCCACTAAGCAGCCTTGTTACTGTACAATAACATGAGTGAAGTTGGTGGTTGTTTATTGTCTTATGCTAAGTGTAACATGGACACTGATATCATATTTATTTAACCTTTTATTTTACACTCTGAGTCTAGCTAAATAAAATTAAAATAGAGAAGGCAAGCTACAGGTCTGTACATATAATTATCTCCATTAAGAAGAATACTTCAAATTATAGATTGGTTGAGCCATAATTTCAAGTTATTCAGTGTTGACCAGCAATATACCACTGGTACAATTTCAAATTCTCAAAAGGGCCAAGACACATTAATTTTTTTTTCAAATTATTTAGTAAAAAAATTAGTGCTATGTTAGATCTGATTTATATCGCTCTCTCCTACTTCGGTTGTACCATGGATTTATTGTGTGTCCTCGAAGATTTGAGAATTTACATTTCTTTCTTTATGACCAACCTAGCATAGATTCACATCCCAATGTAGGTCTCCTTGTTGAGATCTTTAAAAATTTATATTGTCCATTTTTCTTGCATCTTCCATTTTAATTTATCAAAATATGGGACCTTTATATTCCTCTCAAACGATTCTCATCAATCTCTGTTATATTTCTTGAATCTAAGCTGTATGTCAACACAGGCTGAGTAAGAGTTTTATAGAGGTAAACCTTGTTCAATTCTAAAAGGACACTGCTCAGAAACCGCTTCCCTAAACAGTAGTAACTTCTGGTTGGAATCAGCGATATTTTTCTCAACTAAGGTGTTGATCTGCACACTGATACAGAACTCCTAATGAATGCATTGGAACCTACGTCAACCAGCTTCCTATTAGTTTTTTCCTGTTACACTCTCATTTAGTTTATCTCTTGTATGACTCAAGGCCTAGTACTATAATTTCCTGATTCAGTGTTCTTTTATATCTTGTCTCAATACAAGGTTCTTAAAATTAGGCCTATAGGATTTTCCCTAACCTAGGTTTTTAATTTCAGCTAGACTTAATCCTCCTAATGTTTTTATAGAAGACATGCAAGATTTTCATCACCTTGTAAAAATAGAATTCCTCAGAAGGATCTTATTTTTGCCTGACACTTGAGTTATAAGATGTATAAGTTATATGTATCATTCATTTTATTCAGCATTCATCTTAATCCATACTTTTTTTACTTGTATATGTATGTTTGCATTCTCTATTATTAACTTTAATGAGAGTATTTACCCTCCATCAACAATCATTTTCTTAGGATCACCAGTTGGTTAATAGACTAGTTTTCTCTCTGCATAAAAAGTGAACTTTGCAAATAAATTGTTTGAGATAATTTTAAGTGAAAATAATGAGTAGTCATACTTGCATCTTCTGCACTATTCCGTGAATTGCATGAAAATAGTTGAAAATGAATAAAATAGTATCTATTTCAGGTAGTTTGTTACATTTAAGTGAAAATGAATAAAATAGTATCTATTTCAGGTAGTTTGTTACATTTAAGTATGTAAATTGTTTCTCCTGGAAGTGAAGTGATTCTTTATTCTTCGCAAAAATATTTTGAACTTAATGTTATCAATTTTTATTTATTTATTTTATTAAATAGAATAAAATACAATAAACATGTAATAATGTTTATTGTATTTTATTCTATTTAAGCAAAAAATCTTTATTTTAGTTGAGATTTTTAAATTTCTTGTTTTTGGCAATATTAACATTGAAAATTTTCTGTTTTGTAGTAAATAAAAAAATATTTCTGAAGTGTGAACCATTTTTTTAATTTTTTAATAAATTATTAAAGTAAAAGATGGTTTTTATAGTGACTTTGAACATGTTTAGTCAAATTCAGAAGTTTTATTTAATTAAGCCTTCCAGATAAATTTCCAATGTTCCCCCTTCTGAGTAAAATTATTATTTTTATATTGAGGAATGGTAAACTCTATATCACTTCCTACGGTCCCAAGGGAATTTTTGATTTTTGATGGAATGTATTCCTACCTTAAGATTTATTCAAGTTATGGCTATAAATTTCAGTATGGTTTTATAATAATGCTGTAATTTTTAGTAGGCTAAGGCTTTACATACAAGTATATGAAATAAGTACACATTAGGTTAAACTTAACCAAATATTCTCTTCTATTGGCACAAAAGGTGCATAAAGCTGCCGTTGGCCTGCTCAAGAGCTGCCAATAATCTTTCCCAGTCTCTTTCTTGGGCAATAGAGATCATCTATTGAAGATTTTGTGCTTCAAACCAAAAAAAAAACTTGTTTTGGTTTTCCTTTATTATTTTTTATTTAGTTATTGGTACAAATTTTAGGGCTAATAATAATTATTTTTCTGCTTCTTAATTTAATAAACTGAGATTATTTTAAAATGAAAACTAATCCATGAGTACGTATTGGTTTCAGAATGGCCTCTGTGTGGAATTCGTAATCAACTAAAATATGAGAGTTTCCATATGTTATTCAATATAATTGCTTGAATCTTGTGTTAATTACTAGTCTTTTTATTCTCATTTAAAGGTTCCGTGTTTCTCATTGCCTGGTGGGAACTAGGATATTTTACTATGTGATTACAGATTTAGCAACATCATCTGAAAGATTCAGAGGCTCTGTGGAAACTGTATAAAAGTCACATATTGTTGGATTCTTCAATCTACCATTAATTGGATTAAATTTCAATCTAGGTTTGGTGTCTTTGGAGGTTAAAGGATCTGGATGATATGATGGGATGCCTCAGTTTACTGAAAATGCTGCTCTGAAAGTATTTGGATTATTTGATGCACTAATGGTGGAGAAGTATTGAGGCATGGAAAAGATTGGATAGCAATTGGAAAATTTTGAACTATAGGAACACAGAAAAATATGGTGTGAAAATTGGAATCAAGGATTAAGTATTATGATGGAAACCAATCAGTGGTGTAGCATCATGCCCCGGGCGCTAATCACAAAGGGGCACCAAATGATCCGCAAAAATTGCTAGATAATTTTTATTTTTAAGCCTAAATTTAAAGCCTAGCTTGAGCCTATGGCTGTATTTATTTATTAATTTGTGAGTATATTTTATATATAATATTATATGGTTTTTGAATGGAGGGGGGAGGGGCGCTAAACAGGTATTGTGCCCCAGGCACGAGTTAAGCTCGCTATTCCACTGAAGCCAATTGACTTTGAGTATGAAAAGTAAGCCATAATTCCATACCAGGCAACTAAAGAGTAACAAATAGAGTGGTTCTATGAAGTAAAAAAAAATACCCTAGAGAATTCAGCTAAATATGAATTTTTCAGAAATATTCCATCAGTGTGAGTCCTTCAACATTTATTCAATGTTCCTACCACAACTAATATAATATAAAGATCAACTTCAACCTCAAGTATGGTAGTCAACAAAACATTAACTTTCTATTTTAATTCAGCAAGAAGTATCAATGAAACATAGATCTAATCGATAGAAAAAGGTACAGTATTATAAAAATTAATATGTTTCTAAAATAACAAATATAGTGAGTTAGTATGGTAGCTTTTGACTTGTTGAGTTAAGCACAGTACAGATTTTTCCCACAGATAGCTGACAGCCTAGCAATAGTTGAGTACGTACTGTAATGAGTGAACTCTTTCATATGTCGGTAATGGAGATCAGTCTATTTGAGTTACTGAAAGCGACTCTTCCCTGATAAATAAAAATCTATCTTTCAGGTTATCATTTGATAACATAAGCCGGTAAATTAGTTTCAAGCTTAAGAAACTATTTAGAGAAAATCTGTCTTATTTTCTTTTAATCTGATATACACCAATCCATTTTATAATGGATCAAATTTAAATAACTTTCTTTTAAACAGTGCAACAGTAGGAAGTAATGGAATATTTTATGAAGATTTTGTAATTTATAAACTACAACTGGAAATAGGGCGGGGCAAGAGGGGGGGGGGGGCACATGCCCAGAGCAGCAGATTTCAGGGGATGGCAAAATTTGAAAAAGAAATTCATTATATTATTTGTGTATATGTTTATTGATGCAATAAATAAGTGTTTGTCCTAAATAAAACTTCTTCATAACATACATATGGTGTGTTAATTCAACTACTGCAACAATAAAAAGCTTACATATTGTAAGGGGGGGGGGGAGGAATTGGGGCGGCAAACTGATCTTTGTTCCCCTTGACAAAGCACCTAGTTCCGGCCCTGGACAGGGATACTAATTTAAATTATAAGCAGTAGCCTCATGTACCAATGCTTATCATTGCCATAACAAAAATTAATTAAAAATTTAGATAATTTTAAAAACTTTAAAATTCTTCAATTTTCACTCAAGATATTTCCTTATTTTCAGTGTTAGAAAATTTTATATATGTAACCAGTTATATAAAATATGAAACAAGGAAGGATACATCACTGGTAATTAGTATTTATTTTTTTCTCCGTGGTTGAGTTAAAGGATATTATGTTGGGTTAACGTCCCTGGTGACAGTCACCCTCACCACACTGCTGATTAAAAGAGATACAACTATACAACTTTAATGATAAAGGAAGAATAAAACAAAACATATTCAATTTTTTCATCAGCTATATGATGAGATTCATTACTTTTCTACTAATTGGATTTCTGCCGTAATAATAAATAAAAATAAAATTCTTCATAATAACAAAACCAATAGTTTTCAGGTGTTATACATTTTAATATTTTGAAAGGAAATATTTGGAAATATAAGCAAGGGTTAAAAGCCTGTCCATATATAGATTCCTCACCCAACAATCAATTTTATTTTTACTTGATAAAAATAAAACAAAAATGTTTTATTTTGACTTTTTCCCACTTTGGCAAACATTCCTCAAATACTGGGCTAAAATGATTGACACATCTATTATCTACAATCTAGTAACCAGTGTTTTGTCTGGAAAAAACCAGAAGCGTTCTAAATATGCAACTCATATTTTGTTAGGTTTAAATTGAATAAATATTTGAATTGTGCCTTTTTTATTTTTGATACAGAATGTAGTGCTGTCCATACTTCCTTACCCAACAATCAATTTTTTTTTTACTTGATAAAAATAAAACAAAAATTATTTATTTTTTTGTTTCAATTATAAGAATGTCCATTGAGTAAAGGTCATTGATTCCAATAAAATAACCCGTAATTTTCTTATGAATATACCGAATTTAATATAAAAAATACACAATTATTATAGCATACAAGTTTTCCAGGAAGTTAGATGGATAATTATTCTATATAGACTGCATCCATACCATAGTAAATTTTCGCAACGATCGCCAAAAAGAAAAAGATGAATAATCTTACTTTCTAGAAAGTTTTGCTAAAGATGTGGAAATTGTGTTTGTGGAACACTTTCTCAAAACCCAGTTACATATTTTTATGCATACAACCCATCTAGATTCGCAATGACGATTGAAGCTGGATAAAATTTTATTATAAAATACATACGCTACAGGATTTATTTTGCTCAATATCATATTTCAAATGAATTAACCTCTGGTTTGAAGTTTATTCTTTTGAGTCACATTTTTACTAACCAACCATAAAACCGTAACCAACTCTTTAGTGTACGTGTTTAACAATTTAAAATATCTTATTATATGACAAATTGACGACAATATTAAACTCATATAAAAAAATTAAAAACATTTCAATACGAAAAATTGAGAATAACAAAAGCACCATGGTTCGTTAGAAACAAAATAGACACACCGACGCTATTTAACCGTTCTGTTAAACTGAATAAAACCTGGATGAGAAATCTCCATATATAAAAAATTGGGTTAATTAAAGACAAGGAAGTAGTGATACTGGGTAATATCTCTCCTCATGTCTAATGTGCTAGTTTAATAGATTTCTGCTTCGGCTTTTCTATCGATTGTCATTTATCTATTTGACTAGTGAGGTCTAATATTAGTTGTAAGGGTGAGGGGGTGTACATTAGGGATTGAATGTCCTCAACAGTGCTGCCGATTCTGAAATAACATTTTTCCCCCGGCTCAAAGCAAAACTTCCCCAATTTCCCCCCAAACGTTTCGACCCCCCCCCCCCCCCCTAATTTCCCCTAAATGACAAATGAGTAATGTTGCTTATTAACTTTAATAATGAGTTCATGAATATCTTAATGTCTTAATTAGAAATTTAGATATTTTTTGTGTATTTAATGTAATTTATGTAATTAGATATAGTTATAAAATAAAAAAGAATACTTATTATAGCAAACTTATACGCCACTAGGTCGAATCGATTTTTTAATTTTCGAATCAATTAAAAAATTCAATTCGAATTTCCCACACGGGAGAAAATACCCAAATCGGCAGCCCTGCTAATGACGTGCAACCTTCAATGATAGCTCGAATTTCCCCCAAATTACCCCCAACAGTGCAAAGTATTCTAAAATTTCCCTCCGGGTGAAAATTACCCCCCAATCGGTAGCCCTGGTCCTCAATCATTTTATTCTGATTAAATCTATGAAGCTCGATATGCTCATCAAGTTCGCCATACCTTTCTCAGTAATTATTTTTAAGAGCTGGTTACAATTGTTTCCTTGTCCAGCATAAACGAGATAGTTTGTAATATCAGCTTACCTTTTATCATTGTGAAAAATAAAATAGTTGATTAATGTTATTTAGCCTGTTACCAATTCAGTCATTTTCAGGACTATCTTACCCAAGCCTTCACAGTTTACTTACCGATATTCTGAGCTTGGGTGGATTTTTTCCTAATTTCTAAAGGTAATACTTTCTGGAAACTTTCCTATTTCAATCTCTAAATACCAAAAAGCCTTCATATACTCTTGACCTAATAACTCTGCGTTCTTCTATCCACCTCCTAAACACAATATCTCAATATTTTAACCTGTATACCCCCCCCCCCCCCACATTGGATTGCTTTGAAAAATCCTGTATCGTTCCTGCTACCTCCTCCTGAATTTTTTTTTTACTTTTACTTATGCTTTTTTCCTTACTTCTTTTGAGCATAATTTATTTTTACAGTTCCTAGATAATCAATCTTCCGCAAATATGTAAATAGTTAAGTTAAAATTTAGATTTATTTTATCTTTTCATAAACGATTATATTTATTTATTTTTCTCATGACGATAAAATGTGACATAATTATTTATACATTGAATTACAAGTAATGGGATGAGTCAGAAAAAATTACCGTTTTCTTTGTGTTTGAACTTTGCATCGTAATTCCTCTCTTATATACATTCGGGAGCTAAGAATTGTGATAAGTTTATGTTTGATCCGTCTAAATCATTTGATAAACAGCATGCCCTCTATCCGAGCTCTGTACTTCTTTAGTTTTCCTTTGTTCACAATGACAGTTAAGTACGAAATTCTTGTAATTTTGCTTCATTGTTGGAAACGGAAGTTTTCAGCAGCTGAAGCCACTCGTTTAGTAGTTTAATTTGAGGATGAAGACTCTTAGAATGAAAGGAGGATGAGAAGGTAGTTCCAAAAATTTAATGAAGGTGATTTGAGCCTTGAAATGAAATCAGTTTCAATAGTCAACCAGGACGCTATGCGCTTCAGAGCTCTATTCAGAACAACTGCAGTGATTGTACGATGTTTTGGTTCAACAGTCCAGGTTTAGTCAACAGGAAGCAAGTCTTGTTCCAACAAGATAATGCCAGACTCCACACCTCTCGCCTTACACAAGAAAAATAGCTAATTTGGACGGAATCGAGCTTCTCCCTCACCCGGCATATAGTCCAGACCTAGCACCATTAGACTACCACATGTTCAGATCAATGGCTCATCTCCTTCTTGGAAAAACATTCAACAACTTAAATGAAGTTGAAGATGGGGTTCTTGAGTTCTTCGATTCAAAACCCAAAGTGTGGTACCATCAAGGAATTCTACAGCTGGCTTCCAGATGGCGTCAAACCATAGAGCACAATGGTTTATATTTTGATTATTAAAAACCTTGTAGGTAGAAGAAAAATAAATTTTGATTTTTACCTATAAAACGGTCATTTATTTATTACTCACTCCATTAATACGAACTGACAATTGTACCATTAATGGTACATTCTTGTTATTCTTAAGGGACAGCAAGTTCTAGAATAAAGTTTATTTTTCATTTTTATTTTAAGAGACACGTATTCATATTACTCCGGACAAAAGAACATCACCGCAAGCAAAACACGCAGTACGGAAGGATATTGATCACACAGTTATGTTGCATGTTTCATTCCAGTTTTCCATGCCCTTTGTAAATTTTGTTTACTATGACTAAAATAATGATAGTATTAATTTTTTTGTTGATAAATAACATCATTAATTTATTGTAACAATTCACTACTTACGGGACAATATATGCTCAGCGATTCGGAAAATATAAAAAATTAAATTTCCGTTACTTTTTAGATTTTTTTTTTTTTTTTTAGAAGGGTAGGCAGTGTATGTTGTCTAATGTGGTACCCATTCTTGGGTTACAGCGAAGTGTCCAGGTATAATTCTGTGGCTAGGCTGGTTCCCTACCATGGGCTTGCAGGTAGTTGTATCAAGTGAAGAGAATGATCCCGCTCTGGAGCCACAGGTTGCTTGGCACAGGCCCTTCATTGCTAGCTTCCCCCTCTTCAGTCCCATTTTAGTTGGGTTATGATAAAATGTAGAAGAAAAAAAAAATCATGATTCGATTCTTTGGAAATAATAATTAACAAAACAAAACTACAAATTTCACCGGAGTGATTCAATAAACACGGGATTTTAGTATATTATATTTAAATTTTAATGACACACCAAACTTAAAAGACAAGAAACCGCTCGGTGTTTCGGATAGGTTCAATGCTCCTAATAAATTACTCGTATATAGTTGTAAATATCAATAATTAGTTTTTAAAAATTAGTTAAAGAAGCGAATAAATTAGAAAAAAAAGTAAATGGAATGCTCATCATCCCCAGCAGAAATCAATAGGGTGAATGTTGATGAGAACTAAGAATATATTTTAAAATTTTAAATGTGCATTTACTAAAATTGGAACATTTTAAAGGTAGAGGCTGCTATTTATTGAAGTGCTATTTTAGTTCAACCAGAACTGAAAGGACAAGCAGAGCTTGTAGGTGTTTAAAACAGCCGCCTAGAAGTAGGGGAAAATCAAATGGTTAGTCTCAGTACGTTTTTTATTTACAATCATAACGAGAAATCTCTGTAGTGTTTGTCCTGGTGCAATAATTAAGAGCGGAATATATAGAAACATCATTAACGAACCAACTTTACGATTTTAACCTAGCATGTTAAATATTATCTAGTACTATTCGTGATGAAGTTTCTGTATCTATACCATTGACATAATTATACCTAGATTCTATTCATGTGTTATTTTTTATAATTATCTGCATATATTCACAATTTTAAATTATACATAATTTTAAACATTTCTTCCAAACCACTGTTTTGTACATGTGTTGAAGAAAGAGATTACGGCACTGTTTAAAACTAAGTAGGTTCATCTCAACTAGAAATAGATACTAGTCAAATTGAATACTAGCCCACACTGTATTGACACAGTTTGAAGTTCGAAGCATTATTGGCCTTTGCAGAGTTGGCTTGGTAAGTATTGTTCAAAGGTAAACCAATTGATGAAGTTTTAAATTACTTAACTTTTTTTTTTTGCTAGAAAATACTGCTTTAAAAGAAATCTGAGGTTTAAAAACCAATATTATATATTATGTTTAGAATTAAAGCATAAAGTAAGTTACCCCAAGAATTAACTTTTCTATGCAATCGTATGGAGCCTTGTAATAATCAAGCCTTCTTAAAGTGATATGTTTTCAGAGGTGCTACAATACCATTTCTTTTAAGCAAGCGATATGTATGCCTTCCTTAAGCTAGTTTTTATTTTATTTCCAGTTATAACTCATGAAAACTTGATGAACTTCGACTAAAATCAGACATTAAGTAGTCAAAACAAGTATCTAATTTAATTTTGGAACATTAAATTTCTAACTTATTTACTCAAAATATAAACAGTGTTTGAGTTTCATTGATTTGAGATGAGGTAAAAAAAAAAAAAAAAAATAAATAAATAAAAAAAAAAAAATCTGTTCTGTAGATATCTTAACCATAATAAATCAAGTTCAGATATTTTGACATTTTTTTTATTACAAAATCATGTATATTGAATAATTAGGTTCTCATAAATATTTTTTTTCTTCGTAATTTTTTATTATTATAGTCTCTACTGTTATTTTATGAACATAAATCCCTAAAATTACTTGAATTCACTTATGTTTAATCAAAGGAGATTCCTTACCAGCTTCTTTTCAGCATTCTGATTGACTTAAGCATGTCCTTCGTTTTTATGTTCTGTATATGTTGACAGTTATATTCTTAAAATTCGTCATGAAATAATGTGTATGAAGTATGGACTTGATTCTGTGTAGGATATAAATATGTGGATTTTTTTTTAGATATTTTGTATATGATAGAGTAAACGAGTTATGAGTATTAGTATTATTAACTGAAACATTTATAGTTTGGGATGTCTTATTTGTTACCCTAGAATTTTGTGATTCTTAAATATTTCTGTAAATATAAGCATTCAGTCGTCTGATTTCTTGAGTCGTTTGTGAAGAATTGTCAAGGTCTTCTCTTTCGGCTTTCTTATAACCGGATAAACCATGAAACTATTATTCAATATCCAACAACTGACGAAGGAAGTTTGTCGAGGCCATCTTAAATAATTAAATACTAAATAAATTTTATAATTCCATCTTAATTTAAACATATGATATTTTAGTTAGAAACAAAAGTTACTTACAAAACTGGTAAAATATTAATGTTAGCATATATAAAAATGTGAACAACATATTTTACGAAAACTAAATGATAATAACAATGCAGTTACTTCAAACAGTTACTTCATACAGTTACTTCATACATTTGAAGCTAGAAAGTGAAAAAATTAAATCTTAATAATATTCACATTTTATATTGCTAAATTAAACGCCACACAAAATCAACACATATATATTCTATTCACAAATAACTTGTAAAAATATTTATGATTCAGAATTCACACATATAAAAATGGGCTGTTTCATTTTTACAGACAACCAAATGATTGGAAGTTTTTTTGTTTGTTTTGTTTTTTCAATAATCCTCAATTAAACGGTATTATAATATTTATGAGGAAAAAAAAAAAGAAAAATGTATTCTATGTGTGTTGTTTCCAAGGAAACTCGTTAAGTATTATAATATTTGCATGTGTTTTCTTTAAATCGGAAATCATTTGAAACAAAATGATAAGGTTGTGCACCTGGAATTTTCGTTTGGTACGTTACAACTTTTATCTTCTGTTAATTTCATTCATTCATTTGAATTTGAAATAAGGGTTTCTTAAACCTAAAGCAATTATTTCAATGATTTAATTTTTCTTTTTTTTTAAGTATTCATATTTAGCCTCCCGTTTAATGATTTTATTTAGTGATTTTTCAGAACATAATAACCTTAATTTTTTTGGAATATCAATTTATTAAATTGAAATGTATGGTTACAGTAACTTGGAGTGGAAAACATTGAATGACAAATATTAATGTAAGTAATGTTTAAAACATCCAATATGTACTATTATTCCAAATTTTAATTTTATTTTTTTAATTGTTATTATTATAATATTTATTCTTATATGTTCATCTATAACGTGATCAATGTAATGTATTTTTATGTTTTTACAATATTCTTAAGACAAAGATTTTTGCTTAAATATTAACCTAATTATGGATGAGATTGCATGATTAATTTTGGAGAACACATCTGTTTCATTCGCACGTTACCCATGATACGTTTCATGATTAAGAAAGAAAAAATACAATTAAAATACCTTTTTCATCATATAAACATAGGCCACGTAATGTTTATCTTGTTTTTGGCACCCGAAAGATCCCTTCGAATTCTTAAGAAAGAAAAAATAAAATTTTAAATCCGCATTTTATCCGCATTATTTTAGAAAAATAATTAATTATGTGTTAAAAATTGAACTTAAAATTTTAACTCTTTGTTTAAAATTTATTGATTTTTCTTTCTGTTTTAAAACATCTCTCTCTATAATCAGCAACAGCAACAACAATATTTTTTTCAACACAGTCACCTAAATCAGTACAGAGCGTTGGTACCGTACCACCCATCCGTGTTCGATCCACTGCGCTAAGCTTAGCAGATGCATCGTGACATTTAATTTACATGTTATTTTCATTGCCTGATATTCATGATCAGTAATAAATTGGATGTCCAATTAGGTATTTTATGTCCAAAAATCGAAATTCAAAGTAATGCATGTCGTGAACTACTTTCTTTTATGTTTTAATCTCGAAATCAATGCCAATCGTTATTTTGTTGATCATAAAACATTCGACACTCGCTTCTTTTTAATGCAGCGTGATTAAATACGTTGTTTTACATCCGACGACAATAATAAAGTTAAGAGTAAGCGAAGACTGCTGTCAGACCTCTGGAAGATGACATGTATAGTTAGTTATGCATGGTGGTAAATATACTGTCTCGTTCCCCATAAACTCAAGCCTTGATTTTTATTTTATTTTATATATTCATCATCCATTTATTTAAGTAGTTTTGATTAAGGTTTAAATTTTATAATTTTTCATCTTCCTTTTATTTATTTTCTCTCATATATTTTGATAGTTCGAGTTTTAGATAGGTTAAAGAAGCCCCCTTCACCTCGAACTATTAAGACGACCCCTCGGTATTAAAAATGATAAAATCACACGGCATTACGAAATTATAAAGGTGTCTTTAGAAGTTCCAGCTCGATTTTAAAAACTTAAGTTTTAACCATTTCAAAAGAATTTTAATAATTCTTGTAGTTCTTCAATTAAATATTATTATCCCCTTTTTGTAATTGAGAAAAACATTTTATTACGTTTCCAAAATCTTTAATTTTTTTTTTTCAATCGATTTGGTCTTTACTTAATTCAGGAAGAAAAGACCTGCCTTTATCGAAATTGAAGAGATAAATTTTAACTCCTTTTAAATCCACTCTACCATTTATTATTATTTTTTTTAATAAATTCAAACGGGTTGAGAGATGTCCATTAAATCCTGCGAGACGTACCAACGCTGCCGTTTGCAAGGTGAGTGACCCAAGAGGTGGGGTGGGGTCACTTTACTGATTTTTTTCACAAATATTTTAAAAAGTATTTGAATAACTTTTTATTTACAGTAATTCTGACATAAATCATAAAGCTCAGCTGTATTTGTAGTATTCATCCATTATAGATCGTATTTTTTAGTTACACTGCCATTTTTTGTAATTGTTTTTAGTCAACAAGCTATAATCTGTAATTATTAGGAATCGATGGTTTACAACTGAAATAATGGGACTACCTCAATATCTTTTAATAAAGTTAGTATTCAAACATTGTACCCGTAAAAAATTTTTAATCATTGAAAATATCACGATCAAGCGATTTTCGTTTTACGATTTAAAACATTTTTACAAGTATTTCTCCAATGAGTAGAAAAAATATTTAGAGATGTTTGTTTAAAACATTCAAATAAAACCGTTACAACGTAGTTAACAATGGAACTCTAGCCGTATTTATCATTCAATGGAACACTTTTGAAAAAAATGTCAAATTAAAGGTTCTAAATATTATATCTTTTGAAAAATCTAATATTAATTTATTGGAAAACGATATAAAATGATCGATTTTTTGTATTCAAAACTACTTTAACGAATGAGATCTTTCGTTTGCCACAGCTGGCAATAAATTGAAGCCTTCTGGATACATATTTTCTAATTACCAGTCTGCTGTTATCAAGTCATTTAGCCAACGATTTTCGGGTATTGGTAATTTATTTTTATTTTATTATTATTTATAATAAAATTATATTATTTCTATATTAATAAACTACGATGTTTGCGCATGCTTATTCCCGGGCTGTCACAGTTTCACATCGAACGGCAGCCATTGCAGTAAGAAGCTGTACACATAAGTTTTGGGAGTGCTGCTAAAACTCGCGGCGGGCGATTTTTTTTGTTAAGAATGCGTGTGAAGAATGATATGGACGAAGATGAGCAAGGGTAAGTTTATTATCATTGAAATTTTAAGTTAGTAGTTACATCTGGTGTATATTTGATTTGGTTCTGAAGTTCGGCATTGGTGCGAAGCTTCCTTCTATTTAGCCATATTGGATGAAATCCACTTTTCTCGGAATGTTTATAAAGTGTATTTTGTGTTCGATGAAGTTTTTTCATTGTTTAATCATATAATTGAAGTTATATTTTATTTTATGTTAGTAATTGTTATAATAATATTCAAGTTATTTATTTTTTTTTTAATCGCGGCAATCCACGTGTCCTAGTTAGTAAATCTCGTTTATTAATCAGAAACTTTCATTTGAAAAAACAAGGAGGGAATATTAACATGGAAGGTTTACTTGCTCTGAGATAGCCCATTTTTGGTTAAGTTGTGTTTGTAAACTTTCTTTCCAAAACAAACTGGAATCCATGATAGACTTGATATCCAAGTTTTCTAGTAAATTAAAGCTTTTTAGTGAGTGCACAGGAATCTAATTATTACTAGTTATCCCTTAGTTAAATCTCAACTATTATGTTTGATCAATTAATGATAGTTTTTTCAAACACATTTGTATATTTTGTTTGCTTTAATTATTATTTTTTTTTATTTTCAGCAAACTTTTTGTTGGTGGCCTTAGTTGGGAAACCACTCAAGGTAGGAAGGACTTAGATACGTTATTGTGTGCATGTTATTACCTTTTAAATTAACCTGTAAGAGTTATGCAACCATTAGGTTTTATAATTGATTGAAATTTCTTTCTATAGAAAACCTACAGCGCTATTTTAGCCGATATGGTGAAGTCATTGACTGTGTAGTTATGAAAAATAGTGAAAGTGGGCGTTCCAGAGGTTTTGGGTTTGTTACATTTTCAGATCCTGAAAATGTATCTCTAGTTCTTCAGAATGGTCCGCATCAGTTAGATGGCCGTACGGTAAGCTATTAGTCTTTTTTTTTCTTATATTAAAAGTAAAGTTGATAAAATTAATTTTCCTTTGTAATTTAATTTTATTTATTTATTTGTTTTAGATTGATCCAAAGCCTTGCAACCCAAGAACGCTTCAGAAACCCAAGAGGAGTTCTAGCTACCCAAAAGTATTCCTTGGTGGTCTCCCAAGCAATGTAACTGAAACTGACTTACGAACGTACTTTGCTAGGTTTGGCAAAGTAATGGAAGTAGTTATAATGTATGACCAAGAAAAAAAGAAATCTAGAGGTATGCTTTTTGTTTTGTTTTAAGTGTAAGACTTCTTAGCTTACATTTAATCCAAAATCTTTTGGGATAACTGGTTTTACCTTAATTTCCGGTAAACAAAATTGGGGAAATATTTTGATGGTCATCTAATTCCATGGTTCCTCCTTTAACTGGGTTGTGTAGGATATTTATGTCTTTGTGAAGTTAGCCTTTTATTATATTTTCGATTTGTATTAAATAGCTGCTGTTTAAAGTAGTTTTGCTTTCTGCAATGGCCACATTTTTATTTTCTTCCCACAAGCTTAGGCATATCCTTTTATTGGTCTAATTTATTATGTATAATTTATATTCTATGGTCTCTCTTTATGTTTTTTTATTCTAAGAAAATGATGCATTTAGATAGTAAAAATACATCCATCAATCTTTAAGAAGGCTTTATTTGTTTATTTATTTTTTGTTGTAGTTGGTTTTGTTTTTAGTGTTTATTTTAATAGACAATTACGGTTTTTGATACGAAATTCTGATGTTAAAATTAGTTTTTTTGCTTTTTATAGTATCTGCCCTTGTATTTATTTTCTTATATTATCACTGTTAACCCATGAAGATTTTTTATTTTTTGTACCAGTACAAATAGTTTGTCAGTATTTCTTTCTCTAATCACTAATTCATTCCTTGATTATTTTTTTTCTTTATAATCATGATTGATTAGCATCTTCAAGCTTTTTAGTTATTTTCTATGCCTGAATTATTGAATTTGATTAATTTACATATTTTTTTGAGAAACAGATAATTTAATGTAATGAAAAACTTCAAAACTACTTTATTTAAGATGTTTATTATAATTTTTTGTCTTTTTAAGAACAAGCTTTAAGTATTTTTGGATTTTATATGGTACTATATATTAGAACCTGAGGCATTCTTATTATTTAGGTTATTTCAATTTTATTTAATGTCTTAACAGTAATGTTTAAGATAGAAGAAAAAAAATTTCAAACATTGTGATAAACAAAATCCACTAATATCTTTATAACTTACCGACCTTATTTCATAGTTAAAACTATTTTGCAAAAAAATTACTTTGTTCCATTGTTTCATGGAGTTTTCTATTATTCTTCCCTTTTTAAGTTTTTCTGTAATCAAGACGTAATAATCTAATATTTTTATTTTGTGTTTTAAATAATTTTAGATGTGTGATGATACTTGGGTTTAAAAGTTGTTAAGTTGACTATGTTGATCGATTTGCATTTCGGTGCAATTTTATTTCAGTGGTTGCTTTTTGGTTTAAATTCCAAGTTAGTAACCAAGCAAAACAAAATTTAACTATACAGATTATGAAAATGTTTTTAAACATTCTTCCCTTATTTTATTTAGGAAGGCTAATAATATTTGCCTATATATAATTATATTATAATTAATTTAATGGTATTTGACATATTGAATAATTATCAATTAATTTGTTTACTGTTGAAAATTATGTTTGGAAAAGGTGTTTAATTATAGTATATGGAAAGTAAAAAAACAGTTCTTGCATTATCATGATTACCAAAAATAAATTGAAGTTGGTTCTTTTATTTTATTTTTTCACTAGTTAATTTTTCTTTGATGGGTGACGAAAGATGATGATTTTAACTCATTTAAACATATAATAAAATCAGCATAATTTTATTTCATAGGAAAATTCCTTTTTTTTTTTTTTTTTTTTTTTTTTTTTTTTTGTTTTCGAATTAGTTTATATTTATTGAAAACTGAAGGAACAGATCCTTTCTAGTTTTTGGGCATATTATATTGGGTAGATTATATTTAATTTTAAAATCTTTGAAGTGTAGGTTTGTAACTTGACACTTACTTCTGCAAACCATCAACCTGTTATCTATTGGATCCTTTTAAAACTATCGGGTGCCACTTTATCAATATGACTTTATTTTTATAGTATTTAATTCATTTTTAGATTATTAAGGTATGGGTAATTGGTTTGTTTTCTTTTATTTGTTCCTAAATGATTAATTAAAGTATTTTATTTTATTTTACTATTATGTTCATTCTTACTGTTCTTTTTCTATTTATATTAAATTGAATTAATGAATAAAATGGGTGTTACAATTCAAGCTCCTAATTTTTTGTCTTGGGTGTTGAGTGATTTGCTTTTGGATATCTGTAAAATAAGGCTTTAAGAAGTTGGTGTCTAATCTGTACTAAATACAAAATAAATAAGATATTTTTATGAATGTCTGCCAAAAACCCTAAAATGCAGTTTTTGCACAAGATGACCAGGTATGATAGCTTTCTAAATTGAGGTTTTGTTTTATCTCTTCATTTTATGTAGTTGTTTAGATATTCTGCTGTAATTGTTTTGTTGGTCATATTTTCATCTAAGATTAGAAGGACCTCGTGAAATTATGCTCTTTCAGTTTGATTAGTTAAATGATTTTTATTAGGTACTAGCTTTCCCCGTAGCGACTTCGCCCGCTCTCATAATTAAAGAACTTTACTAATAGTTGATTAACGAAGAATAATTTGTTTATCTATAAAAGTCTTGTATTGAAGAATGCAATTGAGCATTTTTTCTTCAATATACTTAGCCCACTATGCACAGGTGCCACAGATATTATAAATATATAAAGGCAGAATCAATAAGAATTTATTTAACGTAACTCCTATTTGTTTAACATTTGTAGCTACATGTTTCGGAGAAAATACTCCATCATCAGGCTTCTAAATTAAAAAAAAAAATACATTAATCTATAAAATTACACCAATAGTTATTACCAACAGTACACCTTTTAATCTATGATTATTTTCACATTGTCCATTCTCCATAAGACAGAATCCATGTTGAAAGTTAGTATGTTAATTTCTGCTATATTATTGTTAGGGGAAGTGAAAATAAAAAAATATGAAACCTATGATATACTTTCTCACATTTATTTTTAGATCTTTATGTTTTATTGAATTAATTATACAATCTGTCTCACTTTAGGGCATTAAGTATTATGGATGACAAAGAATCCATTCAAAAAAATATGTATACTGAAATTTTATCACTTAAATTGATACAACAAATCAAAATATATAAAACACCAAATCCATGTACAAATTAATGTTCTTAAGTTTTGTAACACTTTTACACATTAGATAAGAGGAAATAAGAAAACATGAATTGATAAAACACTTAATCCTATATGAAAATCATTTTGTTAACTTCTGTTTAACCTATTTACATTTAAGAAGACTAAATATCAATATAACACACTAAAACAACACAATCCAAGTTGAACCTGCAGAGGTTTGCTTACATGTGAGGTTATAGGAAAGAACTATCGATAAATTTAAACTCGAAGTGAAGCGTAAGGATCAAACTTGGTAGTGACTCGTAAGCCGACTATTACCTAAAGAATTATTATAGTAAACTATACTATTTAAAATCTTCCTAGAACTATGAAAATTTTGTAGTTAAAATTTGGCACAGATGGGTTTAATAATTTTTACCATTGCAAACTCTGTTGCAGAATAGTGCTAACAACTTATCGTTCGATTATTAAACATCCCTAGTATCCACACGTCACACTAAATATTTATAGCTTTTTTTTTTTTATATAACAATTTATTTGAATTAAACCAATTTTATTATCAATTTCTGGCTCTATATAACATTGTACCGTTATAAATTCTCTTAAATTGCACTCGCCACATATCGGTCAATTTTCAAAATTTACTGCGTACCACATTTTTATCTCTTTTTAGCAACAATTTAATTGATAATATGTAAATTTTCTTATTGCTAAACCTTCTTTCAACTCATCAAGAAGATGATGTAGTTAAGATTTGGTAAAGATTGGTTCAGTATTTTTTGCGGTTAGTTTTGTTTTATAAAAGTAAATTCTATTGAGTAAAAATTTAATTATTCAATTTATTCATGGTTAAACTCTTAACAAATATTACTAATTAAATGTTATTTTAATAACATACCTACTTATAAACCTGAAACATCAAAATGAATTTGAAATCGTTTTACGGAATTTTATTCTTCTTAAAACCTTCCTAAAAAAACTAAGGAGATATAGATTAATTTAGAACATATGTTTTATTGGTAATTGTTTAATAACACCTGCACTAAAGTAATATTTATAAAAAATAAATATTATTTTGATATTTTTGGGATATTTCTTGAACCCCAACTCTGATTTAAATAAAAATTTACAAAAACCTTCCCGGGGATATACTTAATAACTTCCTAAATTTTCACGGCGATTGGATGTATGGTTTTTGAATCTATCGAGAACAGACAGACACACACACATTCATTTTTATATATATAGATTAGGTAGTGTCACTGTTTTGAAATATGGAAACCTAGGTTAGGAAATGCCTTATTCAATAGAACTTTTGTTGTTTATTTGGGCTTAATGTCCTTATTTATTCCAATTAGGACTAGAAAGAATGCTTATGCTACAGGTTTTGAACGTATTCTTGTCTGACTGGGAAGGTTGAAATTTATTCTGTGGGTCCACCCTCCGGGTTCAAATATATATATATATATATGCCGGACCCCTGGCTCCCCCCCCCCTTTCCCAACATGCATTTTACAAATACAATTTATTTTTTTACTAAACTAAACTTTTAATAAACTGCTGTGGTTGTTTAATTTCCTATTACCATAGAGTCGGTTATATAAAGTAACACATGTGAGTGGTCACCTTAACACGGGGCCTAGCGATTTTGCCCTCCCCCCTCTTAGTGGCTCTAGGTCCACTAAAAAATAAATTTCAATCCCTATTATGGGATTTGTAAACATAAGATTAGATTACTATGAATTTATGTAATCTTCACCCCAAGTTGTGTTAGTTAATCAGCCAGTTTTTTTTTGTTTTTTTTCATTAGAAGAGAGCTGTTTGACTGTAGGATAATCTATGGACTTGTTTTGGTTTTAAAAGGGGAAGGGGTCATTACATTTTTTAAATTATAGAAATGTGTCCAATTAACTTATTTTAATTTACATCAGTGGTTGCCGTGAAGAAGTGAATAGGTCAAATTACCATTTAAAAAAGTTGACTATCTTTAAAGCAGGATTTTTAATAACTGTGTTGTGGAAATTTGGTTGTTATGATTCTTAATAAGGTGTTATTAAGACCTATTCTGGTGCAAATTGTATTTTTAGAGTAATTACAGGATTTTGAAAAACTATAAAGTAAGACCAATGTTGTCTTATCTATCAACCAGGGATATATGCCCATGTTTTAGCCAAAACTGTATAGTCCAGTAAAGGTTTGGCGAAGGAAACGGTTTTTTTACCTATAAAACGATAACTTAAGCATTTTTTCGAAGAAAGTCTTAATATATTAATTGCAACTGAAGCCAGTACCTACGAAATGAAAAAAAAAACAATTCTGAAATAGGCGATATAACATTTTACGCGATGTTATGGTCTTCAGAAAAAAATGGAGAAAACCAACTTATACGTCAGTCCCACTTCTCTGAAAAAAATCGTTTGTCGAACTCTTTTGGCTATTTATCCGATCCATACTCCATATATGAAGTTTTAATCCAGTCCCTTAAAGTGCCCATTCCAGACCGCGACCTGTTGTGAAATCCGTTTTTTATAACTCCGAAGATATATGTCCGATTCAAAACTTATTCTTTTAATCTCAAAGCTGGTTAAGTTTACTATCAGGACCAATTATGAAATTGTGTTCAAAATCCGTTAAAATACCCATGCCAAAACGCTGAAAACCGCGAACGGTTTTAAAAAGTAATTTTGGATCGGACAAATAGTTTCGGTGTTATAGCCAAAAGAGTACGACAAACGTGTTTTCGCAGAGAAGTTGGGACTGACCACATGTAGGCCAATTTCTACAGTTTTTCTCAGAACCATAACATAGCTGAAACAAGTTCGATTTCGGAGGTGTTTTTTTCATTTCATAGGTACTGATTCCAGCTACAATTGATATACAAAGCTTTTTTTTTTTTTTTTTTTTTTTTTTTTTTTTTTTTTTTTTTCCGAAAAATGCTTCGTTGTCATGTTATAGTGGTTATCGTCATCGTGGTATTTTTCGCGTTTTTTTTTTTTTAGATTTTGGGTATGAAGCCGACGGCTTACGTGGCAGCAAACTTTTCATATTCCGATTCAGCACCTCTAAAAACATAAAGATACGTTGAAAATTAAAGTTCGGCAGTTTTTCTTGAAAACGGACTTAAGGATCCTTTCTTTACTGGTCTTGTCCACCATCATCGTTTTTTTTTTTTTTTTTTTTTTTTTTTTTTTTTTTTTTTTTTTTTTTTTTTTTTTTTTTTTTTTTTTTTTTTTTTTTTTTTTTTTTATATATAGAATGTTTCGTGTTTTTATTCCCACTTCCTATATCTCCAAAACTATTCACTATGAACATCCATGATGGATATTTTACAATGTTTTGGCCGAAACACTAGAATTAAAATTTTATAATTTAAAACAACACATTTCATTTATTTATTAAATTGACTGTTCCCTTTAGAGCAAGTCCAAGGAAATGTTTCTATAGGCTACCCCCCCCCCTCCCTGTTTATAGTGTTGTTATTCATTATTGATGGAAATAATTCTTCTGTTGGATCACAGTTTCCTCCATTGTCACAATTCTATTTTCTTTTTTTCTCCTGCTACCAGATAATACTGTTTTTTTTTTTGACGTTACTGTTTGGTCTGACCTTGTCTTGAAAGTTTGATTTCTATTCTTGAATTTTCCAAACTATTCTATTGACTTAAGGTATATATATTACACTTATGTGCCCTATATATTTTCTCTAATTTCCAATGCATGTTGCCTTTAAATTTCCCTGAACAAGATATGCTAAATGTGTTTAATAAATGCTTTGTTGTATTATCAGGATGGGATTGTTATAGATCGGAGGTATTCCCTGTGAAGACAAAGAAATATTTGACCTTAAAATACCTGTTTGTTACAAGGGTCCCCTGATTAGTTTTTTTTTTTGGAAATGATCATTTAAATAATGAAAAACATAATATGGGATCATCTTATAAGCGATCAAAGTTTTAAATTGTTAGCCACTGTATACTGATTTATTTAATGCATTCTTTTTTTTAAAATGGTTGAATTAAAATTGGCTGCTTAAAGGAAATTATTCCTTTATTAAGTTATTTAAGTCTCTTAAATGGGAAGGGAAGGGGTATTCCAGTTTTAAATTATTTGGGCATCATATAATATCATATAACCAATATAAGGTGGATGTCAATCTAATAAAGGAGTTAAGTGTAAGTGTGTTCATCTGAATTTTTGATAGAAGGTAAGTTGACAGTAATACACAGTATTCATTTCTTTACAGTTCTACCCTGAAGTTAATAAGTATTGACTATATGGCTGAACGAATCATGTGCCTTAATTTATATTGATCTGATTAAGTTCTAGAGTTGACCAGAACCGGGCTTATGTTAAACAAATATATTTTTATTTAGTTGTATTAGGGTTTTGATGATATCAAAATGTTCAATTCCAAGAAGTTATATTTTTATTTTTATTATTTCATTTTCATTTCTTAATTATTTTTTTATTTTTTTTTTTTTTACCCGTTCTTAATTTTCTATCTGTAATAGCTCTTAATTATTTAAAGAATCATGGTAGACAAGTGTTGATTGAAATAATATTTTTTTAAATTGTATTGAAAAAAGAATGTATTTAATTTTTTTTTTTTTTTAATTCAATTTTTACATTCTTGGAATAAAAAGTTATTGATAAATTGTGTTAGGCCTTTCAAATTTTGAAAAATATTTAATATTACATTATTTTCATGATTTCTCTTTCGATTTTGCCGTAATAAAATGCAAATGAATTTTCTAATTATTGAGGAACGTTTTAATGAATTCTAACTTTTTTTTTTTATTTATTTATATATATTATATTTTAGGTTCCTAGTCAGAAGTTAATATTTTTGGAATGCTCACTGCTGCCATCTTTCCTCCTTTTCCCTTAGGTCCTGGCTAATTATTTATTTTTTTTTATATGACGACCCTTTTTAAATATTAAATAAATATATATATTATTCTATTTTCTCTCATGTATTTTTTATCTTCTCGAATTAAGTTTAGAGAATTAAGTACTTGTTAGATCACTAATTTTTTTAACACTATTTTTCATAATATTTAATAAATGGCATTTGACCTTTACAATATTCTCCCCCCCCCCTCCCTTCTCTTATGTTATTTTTAATGTTAGGATTTTATAATATTTTGTATATTTTCCTTTTTTTTTTTTATCTTAATTTACTATTTTTCCAAACTGATAGTTTTTTCTTTAAATTTTCCCTAAAACTAGCTTCTTTAGCTTTTCATGAGCAGGATATTTATGTCTGGAAAATGCATTAATTTACAAAATGCTTGTTTATTTTTTCTAGAGGCATGTTAAGCATTCAAAAGTAGTTGTAGTATAAATAATTACACTTATGATCAATAATATTTAATTAATTGCTTAGATATGCTCAAGACAATAAAAAAAATATTATTGTTGATTGAGAACATTGTTTAGTTTGTAATTGATAAATATTAATAACCATAACTACTACTAACAAAGCTCTAGAATTTTAATTATTTCATTTTTTTTTTCCATTAAAATTGTGGTAATGTTAGAAAAATATTGAGGTTTTCAAAATACAGTTTTGAGTGCTTATGCTAGCTTACTTGTCGAGAATTTAAATAAGCATTATGGAATTGATGCATTTTAAAAGAGCTCAGTTTTATAAAATTGTGTTCCTTTTTATTTAAAATTAACTTTAATCATAGTTTTGTTAAGTTTGTAATTTTAGAATACCTAAACTAAAAATAATAGTTATTTTCATATCAATATATTATATAGCTAATTTAAATATAGACTTTGTGGTGTTCCATGTGTATAAGTATGAAAAAATTATTTTGGCTTCTATATAATTTGGTGCGATTAAAAGTCACAAAAATCTGCTGTTGGACATTGTATTGGTTGAATGCCTTGTGAAAAGAAAAAAGGACGGAGAAAAAGAGAGAAGTGAAAGAGGAATGTTAAATTATTGGTTTTGTTTTGCATTTGCTTCTCAATTAAAAGTTATTAGAAAATGAACAGTGACAAGGTGTTTGGCGGTGAGGTAGGCAGCAGTGAGGCGACCTCGACAATGAAAACAATCGTCACATCGGATATCTGTTATTTCTGTCTATAGGCTTTGGGTTTTTGTCATTTGAAGATGAAGAGTCGGTGGAAAGGTGTGTTGCTGAGCACTTCGTCAATTTGAGTGGCAAACAGGTACTCTTTCTCTACAGCCACTTCTCTATGACTCCATATTGTACTTACACATTGAATACAACTGTTTTCCGATGTAGAATTTTTTTAAAGATTTTTAAAATAGTCTATAGTCTTTAGTATTTTTGATTTGTAATTTAAGGAATATTTTAGATTCCGCAGTTTTACATTATAATTAGCTTTAATAATTAGTAACTTATTTTATAAGTTTATCTATGTTAATTGTAGTTGTAAGATGGTTGCAAAATCAATGTGTAATTACTTATTGTTTCTAACTTCTATTATTATAATTGATTAATCAAACTTAGTATTATGCAATTAACAGATTTTTCCTACCATGTCTTGTAAATGGAATGAAAAGAGTGACAAAATATATATTTTTTTTTTAAACTTAATTTTTCAAAATCATATTAGATTATTAAAAATCTAGTTTTATAAACTATGAATGCTTGTTAGTGAATTGTGTTATAAGTGTTATAAGATGCTGAAGTGTATTGCTTATAATTTTTTTTAAGTAAATTAGGTTATATTTAGTGATCTTGAAATACCTTCAGATGTTGTTCATTTTAGCTTAGAACAAGTAAAACATAAACCTATACCGCAAACTGTTTATATTTTGCTCCTGTAAAATTATACACTTTATGTGGTGTTGAAAGACTGGTATTGATTAAATTATCTAAAAATATTCACTTATATGTACTAGCTTTTAACATTTTTCATATACCTATATATTTTTTTTCTTTAATTGTTGAAATGTAATTGGTGATAAGGTGCTCTTATTATTTGTTAGTCTAGAACTAGTAATATCCTTTTATTTTTAAAATTGAAACTAACACAAGACATTTATTTATTAAATTTTGCTATTTATGTGATAGTTGAGAAATATTTTAGTTTTTCTCTTTTGTCTTCAGAAACATTTTATTATTTATTTACCATACGTATATTTTTATACAAAAAATCTATTGTCAAGGTGATTTCAGGTGGAAATTAAAAAGGCTGAACCCAGAGATTCTAACAAAATGAATGACAACACCGGTGGAAGCTCATGGGGTCCACAACAAGGTGGCCACATGGGAATGGGTGGTGTAAGTTCTTTTTACTTAATCCATTTTGAAAGTTGTTTAGTATTAGCATATAAAATTAGTCTATTTAGCTATAAATGATTTTTATGATTATTACCGTTGAAATTTCAGTCGCGGTTCCCAAGTTAATGTTAAATAATTGACAAAAAGATAAATTGAGTCATAGAATACCAAATCCAGCCAAGAAGTACATTTTTGAAAATTTTTCACAGCTGGTCAATAAGGGTAAAGGTCTGGGTGGATTAGAAAGAGGCTTTATTTTTTGTATTTCTGTTCACATTATGATTTAACTACTTTTTGGAGAAAACGTTCCACCTGAAGATTTAAAAAAACCTATAAAAAAAAAAACAACTAAATAATAATAAAAAAAAAAGAATTTAGCTTGTTTTGGAATTCTACATCTTAAATGTAGTTTTTTAAAGTATGACCTAAAAAATTATTAAACCATTGGGTTAGGATATTGCTGTTCCTTCTTTTAATTATCACACTGCTTCCTCCAAATTAAAAATTAAGAAACTCAATTTCTTCCTGATTGGGTAAAACAATAGGTTATTGATATGACTATCTATAATCTGCTACTTTTCCAATTTACATTTTAGTATCAAAAGGATCAAATTACTTAAATTAATAATTAAATTGAATTAACAATCACTGATTATTCTAAATAAACTTAAAAGAAAATGGAGGTTTCAAAGGTTACTTTTTCATTCAAATCAATATTGCTCATAAACGATTGGTCTTTGCGACAAATGCTAAAAGACAAAAAATATTCTCCAATAAGTTTCTGATAAGGAAACTCACCAAATTTTCGATTCATACAACACCAACAGAGCTAGAGGGAGTCAAAATAGCTCCAACACTTTAAAAATGTAGACAAAAAGTAACTTTTTTTCATTCAAGCCAATGTAGCTCCTCAATGCTAGGACCTAGCGACAAATGTTTTGATAACAAAAAGTATTTTCATAAGGTATTAGTTGACTGTGAAGTATTTAGAGCACAGCAAATCGAAATAATATTAATAAATTAAAATATTATTTTGAATTGCAGTGTATCTATGACTGCCTACCCCAACAATCTACATATCTAAACAATATTTTCAATTGAATGTCTGAAGGAAACTTTCAGCAAATTTTCGATCTTAGCAAAACCAACAGAGCTAGACTAGAGTGTTATGAATAAAAATGTTACATTTTTGAGGGTGAAAAAAACATACATGACTTTTTTCATTGAAACCAAAATAGCTTCTAAACGGTAGGTCCTAGCAACAAATGTAATATAAAAATGTAAAAGAAAGAAAAAGAAGAAAAAATATTCTTTATTAAATTTATAACCAGAAAACTCTTCAGATTTTTGATCTAAGCAACACCAGCAGAGTTGAAGCTTGTCAAATGTTATATTTTTGGCTGTAAAAAAAAAAGTATAGGCCCCAGCCATAAGACTTATCCAATTCAAAAGAAATAATAAATTAATGTTGCTTAACGTGCTGTAAAAGAAACTTAATCCTGACATTTTTAGCATGTTTAAATATTTTCCTTAATTAGTTGTGTTAAAATGTTTCAATTTGCCGAACCTAAAAGTGATTTATCAATGAAACTCATTTTCGTTTCCACTAGCTTACGTTAATTTTTTATTCAATTTTTAATTGCACCACTATTATTTCAAGTTAACTTTCTTTATGATTATGATGATTCATCAATGATATCTTTTCTAGTGAAGAAAAAAAAAAAAATCTAAAGTTGGAGAAAAATTCTAACAAATTTGTTTTTTCAGCTAAGCCTTTTGTATGCAAACATCTAAATGTTTAATCCAAATACAGATTTGGAATTAGCTTTTATCTTTTGATGTATTCGAATATTTTTTAGCCAATTTTCTAGATAAATTTTTTTACATTAATTTGAATTTAAACTTGATCCCAATTTTTTTTTTCCAGTCTTTTCCTTGTAATGAAAAAGTAATGATATAAAATTAAAAAAAAAAAAAAAAATATATATATATATATATATATATATATTCTATCTCTTATTTTCTTGTTTTCTTATTTCAGGGGATGGGAATGGGAAATCCCAGTGGTGGAATGGGTGGTCCGATGGGAGGTATGGGACCTATGGGTCCTAGCAACATGATGCAAGGTTATCAAGGATGGGGATCAACGCCCCAGAGCGGTTATCCAGGTAAGTTCTTAAGGATCTTAATTTTTTTTAAATATTATTTGATGAGAACACGGTTGTGATTAATTGAAGGCAAAAGAATGTTACAATGCCAATTTATATCTTTTCAGTTCTTGAATAACCTACTATTCTGTTTATATTAACTTGCTTTTTTAAGTTTCCTTATTTCTTTGAATTTATTATCTGCAGATGGTAGTTTTTTTTTTCAATATCATCTCCTAAATATGGAGCACTGGCCTTTGATTTCTCAAGTTTTTTGTTGTTTGTTTAAATTTACATCACTTTATTTTTTTCTACAATATTAATTTAGTTTGGTTTGTATATTTTAATGTTGGTCAAATACATAAAAAAAATTTTAAAAGTCTGTTGAATCATCTCATCATCTATGTACATCTTTATTTTTAATGTTATTCCTCTTGGTGGGATACCAACTTTTGATTATTCTATTCATTGACTATATCAGATATTTCTGAACTACTTAGAGAATGGGGTTTTATTTTTTTTTGTATCTTGTTATTTCAGGGCAATGGGGCCCTTCGAATCAACCACCTATGAATGGTAGGTCAGGCTTTCTCGTTCTATTTTTTGCATTTTCATTTTATTTGCATTTTTACTTAGTTGATGCTTTTATTTATTTATGATTGCTTGCATGATCGTACTTTACGTATTAGTTTATATTTTATGCTTGTCTAGAGGATGTTCCAACTTGCACATGATCTTATCTATATGAAGTGTTGATTTAAACCAAAAATAAGGAGGTAGTGATTTTTTAAAGAGTGGTTCGGATTGTAGTTTTTTGTGTATATTCATTTTTGTCATTTTGTGGCTAGAAAATTTGATTAGTTCATATTTGTAGTTGTTTTTTTTGTTTGTTTTTTTCCAGTTAAAATTCTTATTTCAAAAAAACACGTTTTGTTTATTAAAAATGTACAAATAAATATTTTAATGATAAAGAAACTTATTTAATTTATTGAAAAGCAGATGAAAGTGAAATATTATTGTTATGAATTTAATATAAATTAGCAATAATAGCCAGTTTGACTGAAAGGTATTACTATAGCTAAATTCATTCAGAAAATTTACATATTTTCTAAACTTTTTTTTTTAAAGACAATTTCTTATTTTATGATCCTTGTTAAGAGTTGTAAAAGTGATCATTTTTTCATATTTATAGGGCTATTGATTATGTTAACAATTTCTGTCTTGAATATTCGGCTTTTTGAAGGCTAAACAGTAATTAAACGTATTCCTTAGATTAAATTTGTGGATAGTAACAAAAGCAAAACTCTTATGGAATTATAAAAATCATTTAATTCTTATAAATTATTCTTCAATGTTGCTACCTACAGGAAAAAAAAAAAAAAAGCTATTACCTTAATCATTTTTTATCTGGGACATTCAAATTATTAGATTCATCCATAAAGCACGTCATTAAGTTTTTTTTTTTATTATTATTATTATTATTATTATTAAGCAGAATATATCATTTTGTACATGAGGGTATCTATTTCTAAATTTGTTCACTTCCAAATAGCTTCTTGTTCTACTGCCTGCTGATTTTCTGTGCAGTGCCCAACTAACACTGAAATAATTATCTGGTGCTAGTCCATTCTGCCGTCTTGTTTTTGGCTTCCAGCTCCACACAAAAGTGTGGTGTACAATTTCTGTCAGAACTTCTTGTGCACCTTCCTCTTGCATTGGGTGCCCTCACTTCCTGAAGACTTGGTAATCTTTAAAGGATTGTTCAAATCCTATATTCTCTCTTACACCATCTTCTTTCAGAGGAGTGGTCACTGGTTAGCCATTTCCTGTTTTTGTGTGGTCTGTGGACAAAAAAATTCATACTTCGATTTTTTAATAAATATGCTACAATGTTTGTTAAGCAGTTAAAACATTGAATAATATTATCAAAGATTTGACAGTTTCAATATTTTCATTTTCATACGGTTTTCCTTTATTGATGACCATAAATAAAACAACAAACCTATATAGTAGTATTTATTTATTTACTTTGATAATGTGGTGACTGATTGTTAAAGTGATAAAATAGATGTCTTTAATTTGGTCCAATGGTCTTCTCTTCTTTTTTTTCTTTCTTAATATTGGTATATCCTAATATTTTTTTTTTCCTAATATTGGCCGAAAGAAAAAGTAACAGAACTTTTTAAATATAATCAAAATAAAAGTTGAAAATTTAAATATCTACCTGTATTCTTATATTTTTAAATCATTAAAACACTATTAGTATAGTTAATAGAAATAGAAGTTCTCATTCCAGGAGGGTTAGTACCCCCCCTTCCCTCCCCTTCATCCTGCGACTTCTCTCTGTTATGTCTAGTTAATAGCAAAACTCCTCATTTCAATATTATACAAAATGTTCTCAACATTTTTTTTACAAAATGGGTCTTTAAGCTAGTTTTGGATAAGAGCTACTTTTGTGCTGTATATAGGAAAATACTATGTTATACGTGCATGTGGTTTTTAGCTGTTTTGATATACATATTTTAGTTTATAATGGTTAAAATGAAATTAAGGTTTCAATAATACTATTTATTCCTTAAGTCTGTTTTGCTTTTTTCTCTTAATAAACCAAAAGATCAAAAAAAGTTTATGGAGTTAATAAATGGTAAATATAATCTTCTTGATAAATACATCTAATATAAATATATAAAGAGAATTTTATGGTATATAGGCATAAAGGTAGGATTGCCGCTAAAACCTCTTTTTTTTTCTCAGTGTTCATTGAATGGTTTCACCAATTTCATAAATAATTTATGTAAAAATTATCATTTTATTTGCTGATTTTTAGACTGAAAGTTTTTCTTTTGACTGAAAAAAATCTTGGTTAAAATTATGAAGCTATCATATCTTGGAGGTTGTCTGTCTTCACTGTTTGACATTAAAAAATCATTGATGTGTTATCTGATATTGGTGTTCTTGTCTCTTTTTTATTTTTACTAGCATCCTCCGTCACAGCCTCGCACGCTCTTTCTTATCAATAAAAGTCTTGTATTGTAGTATGCAATTGGGAATTTTCAATGATATTTTCATTCATAGCTGTATTTTTTAACCCAGTTAAATTCGACTGCTTAGATGGTTGAAGATTACATAAAACCATAATTAGACATCCAATTTTTAATTATAATGAATGAGCTGGTAATCCAGATAGACAGAGATTATTAAGAAACTCACATTATCAGTACTTCCAACTAAAAGCCTATGAATCATATCTTTACACATGATATCAAATAGCAAAGAATCAACATTTTGATTTGGCAACTCGGCAGAAATCATTTATCAATTTAATCAGTTCGGATTTTAATTCCTAGCCATAAATATGACAGTGTAGGTGTTTCTGCCACTCAGCACTGTATAATTGAATTATTATTATATTAAATTTTATTATTGCTAAACCTTACAAAAACTATGAGGACGATTTGATTAAAACTTGTTACAAAAGGTTTTTAGTGGTTATTCGAGTTTTAAAGTTCACTGTTAATTCGGCCGTGGATCGAATTCGAGGTCGGGAGACCCTCCTGGGGCATACCCAGCCTCTTAAAAATTGGATACCCTTAAATGGGGAAAAAACCTGGTGGTTGAGCGTGAATTCTAGCCAAATCACCTCTTTTCACAATCGGCTCAGAAACGGTACAGCCTACCCAAGTACTGAACCCGAGACCCTTCATGGGTTGTTAAGTGGTACAGGTTTTTTTTTTTATTTCATATATCAGTCAAAATTCATTCACTGTCAATGTTTCTTATTAAAAATACCAAGAGATTAATCAATCCTCCTTGTGCATAGAAGTTTGTTAGTTTTTTCTGTATTAAATTTAGCCAAATTAATTATGCTAATTAAATAGCACCATTGAAGAAAAAATGTATAAAAATGGAAATGAAGTATCCTTTGCGATTTTATTAAAGTATAGAAATTATGGGGTATATCCTGATAAAATAGAAATAAGATAAAAATGTTAAAACCAGGTAAAAACCTTGTAAATAAGGTAGGAACAATGTTAAAGTTACAAGCAATCTCCATATTTGCATCAGTTTTTTCTGTTCTTTAGGGGGTTTATTGGAGTTGTGTATTAGTCATAGTAAACCTTACATTAAGTTTCGCCCTATGAAAAAACTGGAAAAGCAATAAATAAATTATGTCAGTTTCTTTCTAATGAACACAGTATTCTTTGACTCAGTCGGTTGTTCAATTTTATTTAAAAAAAAAAAAAATTTCACTTCCTTCTTACATTGTTAAAATATAAAAATCTCTTCGTTAAAAATTAAATGTGTATTGTTCTCATTAAAACTAATAATGATCCAATTTTGGTCCATAGTTAATGGAAATCTAATTATTTGAACTCCTAGTTGGAAAGTTTATTAATGTATACATTAATTAAACTGAAATATGTTCCTTAATTAATTAAAAATATATTTTGAGGTCTCGGTTTCTTTGATCCGATCTCTTCTGGTTTGGCCTGGCACTCTTCTCTCAGGTAATATCATTTCCGTTACTGTTAAGCTCCAGTGCTTTTCCATAGGTATCCAGCTTTTGCTTTTGCTTCTATCGAGAAGAGGAGGTAAATATATAGCCTCGAAGAGGTGTAGCCTCATTGTTGCCCACCTTGATCCAGTTGGATCAACCTTCCCATTGACTCTTTTATTCCTGCTGACGACTGTACCTAGTAGACCGGGAGCCCGCCACATGCAAATTTACTTAGAAAGACATGAATTTGTTTCCAAACTTGTTTTATAGTATCATCCACCTTGAAATGATATACCGTGATCTTGCAGCCTGTATCCATCGTAACGTGATGTGGCGCATCCTTAAAATCACTCATAATAGCAAACAATAATTGGAAAGGTATGTTCTTAAAATTAGTTTCATTTTTTAGTGTATCCTTTTCCAAACACGAATAGAGTGGTTTGGCAACCGAAAGCCGTTTGAAACATGCTGCCAGACCGTTTTTGTATATTGTGGAAAACTAATCCTAAAAGTGGAAAAAAAAAATATACATCTACCATTATTTAATATGTTGTTAGGACTCTTAAGAGTAGTAAATTTAATGAGCTTTGATATGAAACAAATAAATTTTATAACGAATAGTTATAGCTAAAAGAGTACCTACAAACGCGTTTTCGTGGAGAACTGCAAAACTGAACTTTCCTCACAGCGAAATTTCTGGTGCAGATAAATCTTTGCAAATAACGATTAAATATTTATATGTATATATTTATAAATTAAAAATAAAATAGATTGATTGGTTCCTACCGACTCACACACTTGTCAAATCAGTCTACATGATTTTCTCACTGTTTTGTTGAAGGTTTCGGATATATTCTTCTTACAACTTATGTACTATGACAGGTGGATTTGATTACATTTATTAGTGTACCGGGAATAATTTTAGCAGCTAGAGCTGTTCATATCTCTTGTCTAGATACCGAGTCAAATGCTGTCTTTCTGTTGTATAAAACACTTCTATGTTTGCCTCTACGGCATTTTTTCAGATAATAGCTTAACTCCACTATCAGTTTAAAATTTTCTGTTGTTATTTGAAAGCTTTACTTGATCTTGTTCTTTCTACAAGAGCTGTCAGTATTGGTCACTTAAATACTTATAACAAGAATTTGCGGTCATTATGTAATTTATTCTAATCATTTTATTCGATTAATAATGTGATTATAAATTATTTGAAATTGTTAAGAATTGATTATAGTGTGCATGTTTTGTATGTAATAATTTGCATTCCTCTGTATTTTTCAAAAGTTCTTGTTGATCTGATGAGGAAATTATTAGCAATACTCTAAAAGAATTCTGTTTTGATCTCTTTCTTAGTTGCATGTTCAATCAGCATGTATTTTGATCTATTTGATTTAAACAACTAGATCAATTAAGTACAAATCTATAAATTTATATTAGTCTTGAGGTAGAAGTATTATATATGTATTGATAATTGATATAAACTCTAAATAAAAAATTAGTTGTTTTTTTTTAGTTTTTTCGTTACTTACAAATTTAGCATATTATTTTTACAAAGCAATTATATGGAATACAACTGTGTTTTAAAACTGGGAAATTTTACTCAGTCCTCAGTTTTTTACTTGGGTTTAATGACACATTATTAAAAATTCTTTTTCTTAAAATATTATCGGTGTAGTAGTATATTTAGATTAAGGATTTATACCCAAAGCCCAGTGAAACATGGGTGCTTATCAAAAGAAATAGAAAACTCCTTAGGATTTATAATTTTTCTCAGTGGATGGAAAAATATTTAGAAGGATATTTAGTTCTAAGGGAATGAAGGGCGAATGGATAGTAAAAAAAAAAAAAATGAGCTTATGACATTGTTTTGAGAGGCTGTTATAGTTGTCCAAAAAAAGGAAGGCATCCCATTAGTCGCTCATAAAACTGTGCTTATTTTTTTATTTTTTTTTCTTAAAACTTGGCTTAACTGGCCTGATTGTGTGCTACTAGAAAGAGATGGATAGATAGAAGATTTCATGACTTCTTTTTTTTTTTTTTTTTTTCCACCATGCATGGCTAGTGGATTGATCAAGCAATACGGTTAAAGGATGATTTAGTCAGGAATATTATGGTTGGGTTGCATTCAATTGACAAGATAAACAGTATTTTTTTATTGTGTGTCACCTTGCTGTCTATAAGTCCTCTTCAGGGCTATAAAAATAGTCTATTGCTAGAACATGTTGAATTAAAAAATAAAAAATTATAATGATATTTAAATATTAATTTGTAAGAATATGTAAACTAAAATAAATTTTAGTTCAATGAAAAAAAAAAAAAAAAAAAAAAGTGCAGTTCAAGTAATATGAAGTGAAAATAATGTGATGTTGGTTGTTAGGACGTGCAGCCATAGAAACACAATTAAAATATAAATTTTAATTCATTGTGCCGAAGTTATATGAGCTGTCGCGTATATGTGTTAGTAATATAATTTCCATTCATATCCAACACCCACCATGCTTCAAATCTTTCCTCTCTTTTCCTCAAAGACTTATCTTTCACTTGACTCTTTCTAAAATTACATGATCACAAGTAACAATGCTGTAATCATGGATCGTTCCCAAAATGAAGAAAAAATTTACCAACTCTTGTCTGCCCAAACCATTTACCACTTCTACCAAATGAAACCCTGCTCTTCCCTTGTTACCAAATTTAATAAACACCTTATTACATCATCAATATGAAGTAAAACTATTAAACATTATTAAGTTACAATAGAGTCTCGATTTGAGTTTTCCTAAAATCCGAGCCCCCTAATTTATATATATAAAACTTCCTAGTGTAGATTTATACCTCTTATATGATGATCAAAATCAGCAAATTCGCTAGATACATAAAGAAAAGGAATGATGAATGATAACATGATTTTGACCTAGTGTCCATTTCTACCCCTTCTCTGTTTTATTTCAAGGTTGTTTTTTGTTAATAAACTTTATAGATCCTTGGTTTTATTAAAGTTTAATTTTGAAATTTTTTAATCATTTTGTTATTTCATTTTCACAAATAAGTTCAATATTCTGAGTTTTCAATAGTTTTAACCGTTATTGGAGAAACTCTTCACCTCACACTATTAGGACCCTATTGTATAATGAGTATCTCGTAAATATAGTGTATTTAGTTCAAATCATTTACCACTTAGGAATTGTGTTAAAATGTGAAATTAAATATCTTCCACTCTTAATGGAAAATTAATACTTTGGTGCAAATAATTTTTATAATTATTTCATGCAAGCAAACATTCTTGATCTACTTTTACTAGTTACTGGAATAAAGGTTGATAGAATGTGTAGTTTTATTGTCAGCAAAGAATATATTGCCCAAGAAATTATACTTTTTGGGAGAAGAAAGCTTACAATCATTTGACATTGATGTAGCAATAATAGTTGGTTCTACACTAGTCATGTCATAATTATCTGAGTGGTATATTTATTTAATTTTTTTTTTTTTGTTAATTGATACCTCAAAACTAATATTTTATAAAAATATCTCAAACTTTATTTGGTTCCTTATTTCATAATCAGGATATTGCTGACTGAAAAATATTTAAGTTAATTTTCTATTGTTGTTTATTGATGGATACTTTAATTTCAGGTTATGGTACACCGTCTGGACCAGGTGGATACCAGGGATGGGGCGCTCCCCCCGGTCCGCAGGGACAACAGATGCCTCCTCAGTGGGGCTCTAATTACGGAGCTCCTCCTCAACAGACCGGATATGGCTCTTATGGTAATTAAGCTTATATTTATTTTACTTAAATTATGATTGGAAAATTTCGAGGGAAAGTCTCTTGAAAAATATATGCTCACAGATGATGATTAAAAAAAAAAAAAAAAAAATTATTTTATTATACATATAAAATTAAAACATCAAAAAGATATTATTCATGAGCACAGATTTAAATCTATAATAAAAATTTAATAATTTTTATAACATAAAATTATATTGAAAAAATACACATACTTCAAATAATTAAAAAAGTTTTAGGGGGGTAAACCAGACAGTTATTGATACCCTTAAGGAAATATTCAAAGTTTAATAAAGTTAAAATTTTGTTATTTTTCCTTAACTACTATACTTCAAGCTAAGCAAGAATTTTTATACCAAACATTATTCATAGAATGTATTTTACAAGATAGTGACTACAAAATAAGGTAAAATCAGTTATTGACACCAATGAATATCTTTTAAAATACTGACAGAATTGAAAATACTTTTACACAGTTACGTTCTAGGATTTAAAAGGAATTTTATGATTTTTTTTTTTTTTTTTTTTTTTTTTTAAGATAGGGTGTCAATAACTTAACTGTATGGTTTACCCTTTACCAATTTACTGTATTCTTTAAATTTATTAGTTCATGAACTAAAAAAAAAAAAATTGTAATTGTACTACCTTCTATTTTACTTTTGAATAATCAACAAAGTGCTGCTCTGTTATACATTCACAGCTATAGTTCATTTTATTATCAGTTCTCAAATAATTTTTTCTTAACATTGCATTGGGCTCAAGAAATGTTCTTTGACTGGTCCCTAAACTCCCAGTGCCTCTTTCTCCAGAAAACTTTCTGTTCTTTGCTTTCTTAAGCGCCTCTTTCATCAAGTCACTAATTTTTTTTCTTTTCTTTTTTTAATTATGGAACCTTTGGCTAGCCCATATCGTTATAATTTTTTTTTATTTCGTTTTATGTCTTCAATGTGATTTATTATCTATGTTTGGTTAAATTTCGTAGTGAAAAATGTAGTTTATTTTGATTGTTATGTTATTTTGTCTTAGGATCAAACCAAGCTGGCTACGGGAACAGTTGGAACTGGAATGTTCCTCAAAACGGCCCTGCGACACAGGGTGGCCCTGGTCAAGGGCCACCTGGCCCACAAGGTAAATTTACTTAATATAATACTCTACTATTTATTTATTAGTCATCTTTAAATTACTAATGCCTATATATTATTTTGTTTATATATAACGCTATTAACACCTTCACTGCGGTAATGAAAAAAGTGGTTTCTTTTACAGCGCGTTGTCGGTCCGGGGACCGATGTAGTACTTACTCTGGTGCGGTATCGGTCATTGGCGACCGATACATTAATTCTATTTAATTCTGCCTGTAATTTTTCAATCAGACTACAATCTAATTTTTATTATTTCAATTTGTATCGGTCCCCGAGGACCGATGCCGCAGTGAAGGTGTTAATATTTATGATACTAACTAGCAAGGAGCAAGGTAATTCAAAGATATCAAGTTCTTACTTCAAAATTGTTTGATAATTGTCTCCCATTGAGTTCACATGATGGCATACTACTTTTCATTTTGTGAAAATGAATTTAGGAAATATGAAAAAAAAAATTAATAATAGAGTTGAATCTCGATATAGCAAATTCCTTCCTTGGTAATTCAATTCGAAGTTTTTTATTCCCTTGAATATGTTATTTTTACCTCTACATATTGAAGGATTGGCTGAGAAGGAAGACCTTGATATATTGAAGTTGATTTCGATAAAACCTGAACCCTCCAAGGACTGTCTTGTCCATATGATCACACCAAACGTACCCCCAATCAAAAGAACACCCTGCTCTTCCACCCTTACTTTATACCTCTGCAGCCCTTCTCCAAGAGGTGCTAGTGTTGATTTGTAACCGAAACTGTGACAATTGAAATTGAAAAGATTGATATTTGTCACATTTTGAAAATCGATTCTCACCAACGTTGTGTTGTAATTTTTTTTCAACTTACATGATTATAGAGTTAGACTCTATATATTTGTATCATGCTCTAATGTGAGTTTCATTAAAAAATAATAATCCTGAAGGTTTAAAAATGGCCGTTACTATGACTGTGATCATATGATCATGCCTGATTTTACTTTCGACAATTTAACAAACATATTATTGTTTATTGAAAATAGGCAAATAAATATGCATTTATAATCATTTTTTAACCTTAAGATAATTCGGAAGTTGACAAATTAAGACCTTTTCCTGCTTTAAAAGTATTATGTTCTCCCTAAATTTTGTTCATTATTAGCAAAATCTAAAAATGGTTATAATCGTCCAGGTTTTTCAAAGTTTGATTCCATTTTATTATCTATCTACCCTTTCAGGTAGCAAAGTTGTTTCCTTCGAAACGGTAGCAGGTAATGGCCGCTGTTAGATGTTCAATGGAGTTTCATAAAAAAATCAATTCTATATTCAATAATTATTTATTGTTTGTTTATAATGTATATTAGTTAACATAAAAATATGTTTTGTTAAGGAAAGCATTTCTATTGTGAAATTCTAAAATTTAAAACATACTTTGTGCACTAAACAAATCATCTTGGGGAAGGCCTAGCATGATCATATGAGCACAGCCAATTATGAGCAAACAGTGAGTCTGATTTTTTTTAAAAACAATTTTCCTGAAGTTTAACATGTCCATTAGTAAAGAAAAATTTAGAAAATGGCAAAGCGCAAGAAAAACCCTTTCATATGAAGATACATTTCGTCTTCTGTTGTTCGTTGATTTTTTTTTTTCTTTCAAAAATGACAAAGCATAAAACCCTTTTGTATGTAGGAAAAATGAGAGTTATTTAAGCTGTAAATGTCGGGGTTGACCTAAAGTGCAATATTGTGAAACGGTGTGGAATACCAGCAAATACCCTATTCACAATTTAATAATTGACATGAATTGTTCTTGTACAACTGTATATTTAAAAAAATATGTAGATATTTTTTATAGTTACATTGAGTATATTTTAATTATGAACCTCTTAACATATCAAAGTCTGTCAGAAATCATCTCAATAAATCAAATCTTGCTATATCGAAATCCTTGATGAAAGGCTTCAGTAACTATACAGATCATATCGCTTAACACAATTCAGTAATTGAACTTTTTGGACAAAAATCCATAGCATTAAATGGAAAAAAAAAGTGTACTTTGTAAAAAACGAAACAATCAGGTTAATTATTTTCAAAAGGATAACAATAGCGAAATTTTCAAAAAGACAACGGCAGAATATCCTGCGACCGCTAAATATTGTTAGATTCTAGCAAGTATCAAAATATTGTCAAGTGTCCTACCAAAAGGATTAAACGGGAAGAGAGAGTGCCCTAGTAGTACAACTACAGTCTTCTTTTAAAATACTTAAAAAGAAATTTTTCAAGAATAATAGAAAATATAAGTTTTGTTTGTTAGTTAAATGGTTCACTCCAACAATGGCATAACCCACACATTTTTCGTCTCAGGATGACAGCCTCATTTGATTATAGCCATGGCAACAAAGTAGTAACCCTCAGTTATGACTGAGAACTATCACTTCTCACCCTTTCACAGCCATAATCAAGGTTACTCCCGCATCTTGCGGGTTACCACATTTTGCATCAAAATCTCCGTTACTGAGAAGTTGTGTTACGCCGTTGTTGAGGTGACCTATTCAATTAATAAATCAACTTTTGAAGTTCATAAATTCTCTTTCAAAGTAATGTTTTCCTCATTATAGCATAGGTATACAGTAGAGTGTCGATTATTCGGACTAATCAGTGCCAGGCCTAGTCCATAAAGTAACTGAAATTTTCCAGATGATTGTCCCAATTCTGCACAAAGTAAAATTGGAAGTAAGAAAAAGTGAAAACATACGATATAAATAATATTGTTTTATTTAAATGATTAATCATAGTTATCAAGACATTTGCAAGTATTTATTTTAGTTTATTTTGGTTTCTTGATCACTTTTCGGCGACTTGGCCTAGCTTCACTATCCATAACTGAAGTGAAATTCATAATAGAGTTCACATTTTTTTCAAGTCGTATATGGTCGATTTTCCAATTTTAAATTTGTTAGTAAGGGCAGTTGCATTTTCAGTTTTTTTTCCCTGTCAATGAACTTGTCTTTGTCCTCAATGAAAATAACAACACGGTTTCAAAACTAACTTAAAAGATTAAGAAATTACTTTACAACATATACTACTGCATAGTTTGTAAGAACATTACATATTTAAAATTAAATTAAGGTTTGAATCATTTAACTGGCAGAAACAGAAAATTTTAATGGTGCAAAATAATACTATAAATCATCAAGTCTTGCAAACCCTTATTGAATTTTCAACTTGAAAAATGTTTAATTTTTTTATTTCACCCGAAACAGTCTGTATAATTGACGTTCCAGATAATCGACACTACTGTACCTCTATGAAGAGGATGATAACCTTAATGCATGTTAGTATATTTATATATTTATTTGTGTTTATAACTGGGGTTCTTAAAACTGCATCGATACCTTTTACAGTCATTATGCTTGAGATTCCCTTGTAAAAATATCTAATCTAATCAATCATTGCTAAATTCAGGAATAAATTATTTTTGCACAAGCTATATTTATTACTTTCTTGAATAATTGTCTATTTTATGAATGTGTTTTCAAGTTTTTTGATTGAATTTTGCCTTTCTATGAAATCATTTTATTAAGATTTTGTCTAATTTGTGTGCGAACTACTGATGTTTCAGGAGACATTTATTCACGAGGAGGAGGCGGTGCTGGCGGCGGTCCCTCGGGTCCTACTCCACCTGGAGCTGCTGCGCCGCCTAAGTCTACTGACTACACCGGCTACGGTGGATACACTGGATACCAGCAGGTATGTTTTTCTTTTAAATACTAAAATTCACATATACTTTTATATATTAAAAATCTTCTGGCAAACCTTCCTTTAATTGTTCGTAATAATTCAACTGACCAAGGTTACTGTCTGCTATCTAAATTATGTCTCTAAGTATGGCTAGTTTCAAAATTCCCTCAGTAATTTTCATGTCAATGTCTTGATGTCTCTTGCCTACTAGTTAATTTTAGTATTAAAGAATTTTTTTTTTTTTTTTTTGCTTTCAGTAGTATCCAAGTTCAATATTATTCAATGGTGATCATTCAACTTTATGTTGATCATTATTCATTTTTAAAGATTTATTCAAATTAACAAGATTCTTCATTATGTTAAGAATTATGTAATTTAACTAAATAATTTTAGTGCTTTGGGAAGACATACTAATTTTATGTCACTTGTAGTGTGTAAGACATAGAGGCATGGGGACGCAAAAGGAGAAAATCCAAAATTGAAAATATTTCAAGTAAACCCAAAAATATGCATAATTCAGGTGATTCTTTTTTTGAAACAATTATTATTGGATCATAAGTTTTTAAACAACATCAGAAACATCTATTGTTCAGCTTTTTTAAACTTCAAATTTTTAAACAATTTCAATAAATTGGATTTATCCTAATCTGTATGGGAAAATTTAAAAAAAGCAAGAAATAAGAAAAAAAAAACTCATGACAATTAACACATTCTATTGTTTTATTAATATAACATTGAACAAACTTTGATGAAAAAAATAATTAATAAAAAAACAAACTTGATTCAAACGATTTTCTCGAGATTTCTTTAAATTTTTCATAATTTTTTTTATATCGAACACTAGTCTTGAGTTTGTGCCTATCATTGAAGCAAAATTAACAGATACTAAAGGGGTTCAAACTTTATCTGTAGTAGAGTAGAACATGTTGAAGAAAAATCATATATCAGTGCGGCCAATAATGGAGCATTTTAATTGTTTGTGCTTGAGGTGTTTACATTCAAGTATCCGGACACTAGGTCCAGGAGCAGCATATATATATATATATATATATATATATATATATATGCTGTTATATTTATTTCAGGATATCTCTCCATATTTAATACAACACAATAAATTTATTATCACATATGTAAAAATATAATGTTCATTACTACTTTCATTACAAGCATAATGAGTGTTCCAAGCAGCTGTTTTGAGAAACAAGGATTTACCCCCCACTTCTGAAACAGCCCAAACTTTGATGGTAAAATTTGAATGGATTTAGCATTTTATGAAGAGTGAACGATTTACCACCTTATAGAGGACACTAACTTCGTAAAAAAAAACCTTTAAAAAATTAAAAATGATAAAAAGTGGATTTACACCATTTTGAATCTCCACGCCTCAAATTAAGTTTCATTTCACTTGAAAAATCTGAGAATATTTATTTTGAAACTTTTAAACTCCTTTGGTAGATTTCTTATCAGTTATATACTATCTATTTTAAAAGGAGAAATTTTTATTTCTGATATTTTACCCTCATGTGTTGAGGGGTCATGTTAGATTTGTGTTGAACAAACTGAAACATGGGCTCTGGTGTAAAGTTATGTGTACCAACTGAAGGGAGAGACGTGAATTCAAAAAGCTACTTTTATGTTACTTTAGTTCTAATTAATAACGAATGATATATATCTAATAACTTATATATCTACTAATGATGTTATATATATATATATAATAACGGACATTTTCTTATCAGTGACAAGAAATTTTTGCAAAGTGGAAACTGTTAAAAAGGAGAATATAGTGCTTGAGGGGGGGAAAAAAAAAAAAAAAAATTTTCTTATTGCAATCGCCGCACAATTATTTTCTGAGTAGGGAGTTTTATAATTCTTTATTCTTTTTGTACTTTAAATAAGATGCTGCAGCAAATTTTGTGTTAAGGATCCCCCCCTAGTCATTCCATTGTTCTTAGGAAAGATTCTGTTGGTGATAAAGTTAAATTGTCTGAGGTTTCGGCTTATTTATAGAAACCAAACTCGGAAGTCTCAAAGAGCTTGTTAAAATTACTCATAATTTTTTTTTTATTATTATAAAAAACAGTGGATCTGTTTTATTATTATAAAAAACAGTGGATCTGTTTTTTATTATAAAAAAACAGTGGATCTGTGCAACCTATAACAGGATATAGGAATATACAGTGATCGAAAGTATTTATAAAATCAATATCCTCTCTAAGTAGTGCTTCTTGTTGATGAACATGAAGCATTGATTCATTTACCATTATCCATTTCATGCGAATATAATGAAAGATTAACAAACTTAAGTATCATTTCGTATGAAGCTGCAGTAAGATCCGGAAATAAAATTATCATGTGTTTTGAATCATTAAAAGCTGAAGCAGTAGTTCAGGTCTTCTTGAACTAGCATTCTCCGTTGCGGCTTTGCCTGCTCTTATAAGCAATGAACTTGAATAATTTTAATTATTGATTAAAGTTGCATTTATTTGTCGATAAAAATTCTGCATTGTTTAAAAGCATGCATAAAGGACAAACTAAATTCATAAGATATCCGAATAAACTACAGGAGTTTTGCATCCTGATATAAGAATGATTTGATTGTCGGGGTTTCCAGTTCTAGAAAGCCCTACATGTCATTTACTGTAATAGTCAGTCCGAAGATCCATTACAACTTTGTTGTAAATCTGGCCTTGCTATTTGTTAAATGCAATAGCAAAAAATTTCTTCAGTCGCTGTTCATGTGAGAATTATAGCCCCTACAATATTTCCATGCTTAGCTGTAATTTTTAACTTTGTACCAAGGGAACTTGAAACATAATTTTATTCTAATCCTGATGAACAGAGAAAAGTTTCTATATCTGTCGATTTACAAACTCCACATGTCGCACCATATATTTATCTCTTTTCAACATGTTTACCCGCAGTATCCGTACCGCACGTATCCGTCGATTTTTAAACTCACTGGAATCCACTTAGTAATCCGCACTTTTAATAACAATTTAATTTAAAATCAGCAAATTTTATTATTTTTAAACCTTCCTTTAGCCAAGAAGATTATGTAGTTGAAATTTTGTCTAAATATTTTTAAATATACAGTCAACTCAATTGGGTTATCAGACAATCAGGACAACCGCTTAATTGGTCCCGAATTTCTTGAACTTTTAACTTTCCTAGGGACAAAATATAAACAATTATGAGCCCCGGCGTCTCAGTGATTTTTTAGAATTCTTGTTATTACGCAGTACTTCTGTAACATTTAATTACCTTGGTAATGAAATTTAAACAAGAGCTCAGGACAGGGAAGATTCAAGTCTTAAACTGGGTTCACACCAACGCGAATAGTGTTCATGAACAACATTCACTGGAATTGTTAGTTGGAAATTAAATATCATGGATGTTCGAAGGCAATTTATGATGAAGGAAAAAAGGAGTGTTCAACCAGGAGGCAGTAAACTTGAAAAGAAAGAAATATTTGTAGCCGACCACACCTTTCCAACTCCAACCCCTCAGTTTTTCTTTAGCCTTCATTGGAGGACACTGCTAGGTAAAATTAAATTGTCTGCTTGTTGTTCATTCTACATAGTTAACTGTTAAAAGTGTTCCTGGAGGAGTGTAAATTGCCTGGGATGCGTCATTTCTTCTTAAGAAGTTGTGCAAACGAACACTGCAGATATTGCTGTCAGTTTTAACCCATCTTCTTTTTCTTGCTGAAGCCACTTCCGAATTGATAATAGTCGCCAGAGTATTGCACAAAAATAAGATCTTCCTCGCTGCTTGACATGATTACTAAACTTAGTTCGCTTGTTGTAGACGTTGCATGTTCACGAACATTTCTATTAACTTTAGTTCGTGTTGGTGTGGACCCGACCTTAGTTTGTGCTGTACCACAGTAATATTCATTTCTCGTGTCTTACATTTCGTTCAAGTTATGTTCTCTTGCATATTTTCGTATCTCTTCTTCTTTTTTCTTTTTTCTTTTTTGTTAGTGTATAATGTCTCAGAAAGATTTGGACGTTGCTGACAAAGTCAAAACTCTCAACAAAATTAAAGAACATCTGACATATTTTCATCTCTCTAAATTAATTTGATGTTGATGTTTTTAAACTAGCAGTCCGCACTTGATGATATGATTGAATATACTCTATCTATATCTTTTAGCTTTAGTTTTTCTTTTATGTATCTGAATATAACACTTCTCAATTAATTACAAGGTTTTACCATAGAGATTCATTATATCTTCTATTAAAATTCCAAAATTGATGCCAAAAATTAGCCTTAGGAAAGAGGATCAAAATCTGAATTTTAAAATTATTATCCTTAGTTGAAACGTGAATTTAAAATGTGTTTACACCCTATATCTTAAAAAAAAAAATTTTTCTAGTTTCTAAAAAATATCATTTATATTGGTATCTTGTTTACTACTCTTAAAGCTATATTGCTTGTAAGGTTGGTGCATATTTTCTTGTCAGCTTTTCAGTGAAGCATTAAGTGTATAAAAGCCTTTTCTAAGTACAAAAAAAAGTTAAGATGAAGTGAAATAATTAAGCCCTTCCACAAAATCTGTATATGAGCATTGAATTGATTGATTGTTAAAAAACTGTGTTTTTTAATATATTGTTTTGTGACAATTGCTTGAATAATGCAAAAGGTAATAATTGTACCAAAATCAAAAGATTTACTTGTTAGGAATATTGAAAACTTAAAAACAAAAAAAACAAAAAAAAAAAAAACCTTGTATTATTTTTCTCAGTAAGGATTGGCTTGTTTTCTTTATTGTTTGTTAAATTAATTGCATAAATCAATAAATTATTATTCCTAGATCCATTATAGCTAAAAAATGAATGCTTTTAAGTTTCTTCTGTTTACTACTGATTAGAATAAATAAATAGGACCTCAGTTCAGTTGATGAATATTGATCTAAGTTTTGTAATCTCTCTGTGATTTGGCGGTGTTACTATTTTATTTAATATTTCGGTTTTCTGTTATTACTTTGATTTATGAATTTACTTCATTCTATAGTAGATTACGTAACTAAGCACATCAATATTCATTATTATTATCATTGTCTTTTTGTTGAATTAAAAGTATAAACATTTCATAGTAAAACAATTCTTATATTAATAAAAGTTACAATAACCATGAGAGGATGCCATTCTTTTTTCTTTGATTTGATTTAAGTAGAGAAACAAGCTCATTAAGGAGTAGGAGAATAAATTGCTCCTTTATACCGTATTTATTTAGATATGAACATATAATTAATGTTTTTCCTTTTATTCCAAAAATTAAGTTAATCTATTAAATTCATCCTCTAAAATATTTTCTATTATTTGAACTTTTTTATTACTCCATAAATTAAAGCTCTGATTTCTGTGATCAAGGAAGGGTGCTCTAACACCATTTTGACTTCATAAAAATATAGTTGAAATAGTTGGAAGTTAAAATAAAACCTTTAAAAAAGATTCTTTCCTCACTCTATTAGTTGATTACAGATGGATACACAAATGACAGTGACTTAGCTAAATGCAGCATTAAAAAAAAGGCAGGCTCTTAGTCATAGATTTTAATTTCTTTTCTGGGTTTTAAATATTGAATAGTTAAGAGAACAAATACATAGTAATGTTTAAAATTATGCATATAAAAATATGAAAGTAGTTAGCTGTGATGAAAATACTACTAGAATAGTGTAAAATATAGTAATGTATAAAATAAAAATATGGAAGGACTAAGCTGTGATGAAACGATGATACTGTCATTTGATGTTGGGACATATATTTATTAAGATGAACTAAAATCACTATCCATTATATATATATATATATATATATATATATATATATATATATATATATATATATATAATATAGTACATAGATAATTTTAATACAGGACGAAGAAAAATAAATTTCCAACGTTTAGATAAAAAGGGCATAATAACCTGGAAGTTGCTCGCCCAAATAAAAACCTCAATCTACAATCTCTACTATCCATTCAATATTGAAATTTAATCTGCTGGTGTATCTATATCATTTATTAAAATTAGTTTTCTACAAATTTAAAGTTTTAAATAATTTTTTTTTAAATTAATATTTCTGGTTTAATAAATTATATTACTTAGTCTTAAGTAAATATCGTTATCCTTAACTTAAAAGTATGCTATGAAATAAAATTCAAATATTGGTAGCCTGGTTACTTTTTTTCATGGTCATTGATATCAAATTAGAAGGTTTAATAGTTGATAGTTTTTAGATCTTAATTTATTTAGAAATATCAAACTATTTATTTATATTTAGTTAAGTTCGTTTCATTTGAAGGTTAAGATAATAATGTTATTAAGTTTTACTGTTCATAATAAGTAAATTTAAGATTTAATTTTTTCACATCGGTCACAAAATTTATGTTCTGTTCCATAGTGTTACAAAGCAATATTTTTAATGTTATTTAATTATACATTTGATGGAACTAGTAAGTTAGATAAACTCTTTAAACTTATGAGTTTGATGGTGTTTTTACATCATATAACTGAAGAACAGGTTATTCTGCAGTATATGTTTGAGTGCTTGTTATATTATCTGTGTTTGAACACATTAATACATTGTGAAGTGTAAAATTATATTTTGCACTTTTAGCTAGTGAAAACTGCATTTTTACAAACATTATTGTAAAATGTTAGGGTTTTTTTTTTTTTTTTTTTTTTTTTTTTTTTTTTTTTTTTTTTTTTTTTTTTTTTTTTTTTTTATCCCAGTGATCCAAATTAATGGAATAAGAAAAGAATATAGCATTAAATCGTGATTTGAAATAGTATATACTGTATTAAATAAATTTTAATATTAGAACTTAATACTGCTGGCAGTAAGACTGTAGATAGCAAACAACTTTCATAGCATTCTCATTAATCATTAGTAATTAAGACCCATGTCTTATTTATCTTAACTAACCCTCGAGTGGTCGTGTAGATGACAATAGTCTTCCACGGCTCTTAAAATCGCTGCTTTTATTTGTTTTGGTATGGATGAATGGGGCACTTCCAAAGTCTGCTAAGGTGGACTAAGGGGGTTAGTCTCAGCAATTGTGTCCTCAACACCTTCAACTAACTTCTTTTTCTTTTTTTTGTTACATTTGCAAAATTTATACAACTAGAGTAGTAATTACATTGGATATCCCTACTGATCTTTTTGAAGTACTGTGCTATGTGAACCAATTATTCATTTTTCATCAATGCAATTATAATTTCCTACTTGGTTCGTGTATGTAATGATTTATGTACTTTCTTTATATTTCTCTTATTCTTTGTATTAAAAAAAAAAATAATGAGATTTTAAATGGTACCTATTACTAAAACACTAGTTCACTACCTTACAAAAAAGTAGCGACGTTTTTTGTGACTGGGCCGTGCGCAACCACTCAAGGGTTAATGAACAATTTCTCCTACTTCGTAAGTTGTGGCAATGTTTCTCTAATTTATTTTGTAAACAGAAAAAAAAAAAAAAATCCACCTTCCACAATCACTTAATAGTATTCTTATTAATTAATCTAGGTCAAAAATTACTTCATTTTGATGTCATTGAGGAAAATGTTTGTCGGTTGTGTTTAGGATTCGACAAGTTATGGTGGCGGTGGAAGGAGCTATGCTGGTCCTGATGGTGGCGCCCAAGCTACCGGAGGTGGGTACAACAAGCCTTATGAATTTAAGGAATGGCCCTCTTCATGATTGACACAAGCCAGCCATGTGTTATCTCAGACCTATAGGTCTTTTTTAAGTGAGATTAGGGCGTAATTATTTGTCTATTTAAATTAACATATATAGTAAAAAGTAAATGTCCTTATTATTATTATAAATGTACTAATATTACATATTAAAAAAGAAAAAAAAAAAAAAAGGACAAGCAAAAGTGTCTTTTAAATCGCTTAGTTTTAAAGATCCATCGACTGATTGTACATACAGGTAATAGGAAATTTCTTAAGGTAAAACAAATGGTAATTAAGTATATTTAATGAAATTGTGGTTACTTTAACTTGTCCCTGAATGTTAAAACCCGTTCCCCTTCCCCTTAGTATCCTTCCTTCCCTCTGTATTTTTAATAATAATGATAATAAGTGAACAGTCATTAATTTTAAGAGGCCATTGTTTTTATATAAGGAGCAATAAGTAAAATATAAAGATAGAATATTAATTAGTACGAAGTTTGTTAATTGTTCTGACAGTAATTGTACAAATTTTTATCATAGGATTACAGTTTTAAATTTTAATGGTTAAAATAAGTAATGATAATAATTTATACAAGTAATCATAATTAAATTTTAAATAGGTTTATCCAGGCTTAATATAAATATTTAGGTTTAGACTATATCTGACTGGACAAGAGTACAATGTAAGATAACAATTATTGGAGGAGTTATTATGTAATTTTAAACTGCTATTTTTATTATTGATTGATTATGGTTATTTAATGTTTGTTTTGCCTGTTTTTATTCTGAGAGTTTTATTTTGTATTTTTTCTATAAATATTTACTTGGCATTGTTCAAGTCCGTGATGCTTTTAAAACGTAAGAAAATTCCTATTAGACGATGTATTATTGTGTTAATGATGCTGAGCGCAATATAAATAGCGATGAGAGAACACGCAAGTCTTAGTGTGTCTATTGTTTTAACCTTGCCCAACTCTTGCAACATTGCGAGTACTCGTACCTTGTTTATTTGACTGGTTCTATTTTCCTTTCTGGACAAGTTGAAGTAATCATGGTTTTTTATTTTTTTATTTATTTATTTGTTTGTTTTTAAAATTTTTGTTTGTCTTTTTGTCCAAACTTTAAATAATTTAATAACAAGTGGCAGGTTTGTTGAAATCATCAGCAAGTACTTGCAGTGTTGCTATGTTCCTTAAATCCATTCCTTTTATACTTTTTACTAATAATATCAACACATATTTATCATCAAAGGGGAAACAAAAAACATAAAAACAAAAATTATATTGTTTCATTTTGAATCAGAAGAACAAGATAAAATTCAAATTGTAATAAGAAACCTTTACTTTTTACTTATATAATTATGCTCTTCAGTTCGAATCCACTTGTCATTTTCATTTCTACTTAAATAAAACTTAAAAATTTTACAATAACATTGCTCATGACTAAGATGAAGATAAAATCAAGCTGGCTGACAATAAGGTAGGCAATAGCTAGTAGTCGACAAGATGTTCATCTTTTTGGATATTGAATGGGCAATCCTACAAATATTATAAAAAAATTAACTAATTCATTTAAGTTTTCTTTCATCATATTGATTTATTATAATTAATACATAAAATAATATGCAAGTATCTATGCTTATAAACTAAAATTAAAATGCTGAATTTATGAAGCTTCAGAATTTTGTTACTATAAACATGATATTTTCTTTGCAAAATTTTTTGGAAAATTTTAAAATATATAAATAATCTAATTATAAGGTCAAGAATATCCAGTAGTATCATGAAAACATCTAATATAATTTAAAAAGAAAATAATAATTTACCCTTTAACTTTTATTTTTGATCTTGTTTTAAGACTCAATTTTCGCAGTGAATTTGAAGTTATATAGTGGCAATTTAATGAAAATTTTGAGAATCATTAATAAAAATTGAATTATTTTTTGTTCAAATACAATTAAGTAAATTGTTTCTCAATTATGTGGTTGTTATCAGAATCAGCTAGTCTTAACATTAGTTTTGTGAAATATTAATATATTTCAAGGGTGCATTGATTTACAACAGTGTTGACCTGTAGGATTGCCCAAACAATACATGTTTTATTTTCTTCTGAAGGTAATTATATTTTTCAATTTGCTTTATTTTATTTATTTTAATTTAGTAAATTATTAATTTTTTGTTTTCATGAGTGAAGTAATAAGAATTAATAAAATAATTCTTTAACATTATAACTGATCTGCATTGCTGAGTAGTAATTACATTATTTCTTTCTGTTTATTGGATTTTTTCATTCTGAGTTTTCTTATTTTGTATTCTTGATCAAGTCATTTTTCATTAGTTAGGACAAACATGCTGAAAGGTATAAAGAAGAAGACGTTGAAAATTAGGCCACTCTGTTTCTAAATTGTTAAGTTTAGCATGTATCTTTTTTATAATGTGCTGTAGTAAAAAAAATAAATAAATAAAAAACATTTTTAATTTAATTATTTGTTAATTTATTTTATTTAAAATTCATTCCATTATAAATGATTGTTAAGCTAAAAATCTTGAAATCTCACATGAATGGGCTTATTTAAATTAAATTTCTCTTTTGCAATATTTTTTTATTTGACTTGTAATAGGAAATATGTTAGTTCCCAGTTTATTAATTGACCAGATACCTCAAATGTGTTTTAATTATTAATATGAACAAGGCTAATAGCGTTACAATTAATTGATTTATTAAATTCAATAAATAAAATTTTAAATGCTATTTGGATGACTTACTTTTATTCTTTAAAATAACCAAGTTGTGATAAAGAAATATTGTTGAAGAAATAGTTATTTTTGTTATACAAGAATTTTTTTTGTAAATCCTCCGTTATTTCAAAGTATTAAATACAATTAATGTACCTTCTAACTATTAATGTTGTTTTGTTAGATAATTTGGATTTGTAATAAATTTGTTGTGCAGTGCTAGAGACAGTTATAATGTTTAAAGAAATAAGATATTTTTTTTAAAATTCACTTAGCCATCTTTTATTTTAATCAAAATTGAAAATGTGTGAAAACTGTTTAAATAACCATAGTTGAAGGGAATAACTTGTTTCTTCTCAACTTTTTAATGTTTGTTTTATTTTTATTTACTTATTTAATGATAAAGCCATTCTTTTAAATTAAATTAAATTACTTTTATTCATATTTTATTTTAACCCTAGATATTAAAAGACAGAGTAGTTTTGCTTGAATGTTTATTTAATTATTGTATGTTGTATTTTCTAACAACTGCATGAAACGCATGATGCATGGTTTGATCAGTCAACACAAAAATAGTTCACTAACACAAAAGTAGTGAAGTTGAATAAAATTAATAACCTCATATTTAAACCATATCCTTATTCATTGTTCAGTTCCTTTAATTTATTCCTTAAAAAACAAATTCCATTTAAACAAAAATTTGATTACATGATTGTTTTGATTTGGTCACAACACAAGTGCCAGTTATTAATGAATATACCAAAGTTATTACATTAGTTTGAGTAAACTTTCCTGAGCTTCAATTTTCAGTAGGATTTTTTTTTTTTTTTCTTTCGCGGCTTTTAGTTTATTAGGATGGTTTCGAGAGTTCAAAATTCTCTCTGTATTGTGTGTTTGTTATTCCATTAAGGTTATCTAATTACTCTTAGCATTGCTGGGTTGAGCCTTTGCATGACAAGCTTTTATAAACTTTTCGCTGATAAAGTACCCTTGTATTATGTAAAGATCATTAAATATTTCCATCAAAGTCATACATGGTTCATATTATTCATGTATCATTTATTATTTTCATTTTCCTTGAAGTTTGAGTCTATGTACATCTTGTATTGTTAGGTGTTTCTCTTTTTGGGAAATAGTAATCATACTATCACCATTGCATAAGCTGCAGTTAGATGATTTGGTTATTATCTAAATCAACTGAACATCATTTCCTCAACAGTGCATACAATCATTGACCAAATCTTGATGTGGTGTTGTATATTGAATTATCTTCCCTTCCATTCTGGCATTGAAGAAAGGCTGTTTTCATTTGTTAATATCCCATCAAGCCAGCACTGGTACATGGGCCTAGTGTTAAAATGATTCACTAAAATGAAACAATTATTTTCTAATAGTTAATCAACAGTTATGATGGCAAACGTGTTATATCTATTTTAATTTCATTTTAATACGGAGATAATAGACCGTTTATTTGTTATTATAGCTTCATAGGTCAAAGAATAAATATATCATATTGGTTTGATATTCGTTGTTTAAAGCTTAAGAGAACGAACAACGTGTCTTCTAATAAATTTTTGTTTGGATGGCAAAGGTTACGATTATCTATATGATCTAATTGACTGAAACAAGTGTTTCTATTTTTAAAGTGTGCAAAGATGTTTTTATATCTTATCTTTCCCGCTTAATCGAATGAGGCTGAATTGTTAATCGTTCACGCATTTTAAACATTCTTACTCTGTTAGTTTTTCTCTTTCATCCAAAAGATTATTTTGTCACTTATGTTATAACTTATGCAATAGGCTAAAACACGAAATTCAGAATTTTATTAAGTATTAACAATGACCATAGCATTCATTGATTCTGCATATTGTATAGAATATATTATTATTTGTTTAAAATGTGTTATCTTATATAAAGGTGTAAAAAGGGTTAATTCAAGGGGGATTTATTTTCAAGAAGTTCGTAAAGAAATGATTTCCTAAGATTTTTCACTTGAGAGAAGTTAAGATTCCTTTGGTTGCTAGCACTATTTTTTGCTTATCACTTGATTTATTTTTATTAATGGTCGGGATAACGCAATTACCTGGAAAGCGTCGGTTTTCGTAAGATTTAATTCTTTGAGCTTGTATGAATTCTTTTTTTTCTCCCAATACTCTTGCTAGACGGTCTTTTTAATTTGGGTTTTGTTAAAACTGGCACTGTGCCCAAATCAAAACTTGGCTGGATTATTCCTTTAAGATGTACCTTTAGCTAACCCTGTGCTCCCCTTCCATGATCCTGGCCTGTTCCTTGCCACTGGACAGAGGTGGTGAAGGTGGATTGTCGCATGACGGAGCACCCGCCTTGCATGGTGACGGGTTCAGTCCTGCCCTATCTGACAATGTCTCCTCCGCACGCAGGTGGTGACGGGAGCTACGCAGGCGGACCTCAGCGGCCCGCTCCGTACAACTCTACTCCGCAGCCGTACCATCCCTACAGGCGCAACTGAACAACTACATCCATCATAATCATATACATTGTTTCTATATATTTTTTTATATAATAATAGTTCCTTCTTTCCGCCTTACATTTTTTTTTTGAATGGATTTCTTTCTTTATTACATATTATTTTTTTTCTCTTCCAAAGAAATTTTAATTTAAATGTACGTTGTTAAAATATATTCTAGTTTTGAAATTGTATCTTTGTAAATCCTTTGTAAAAAAAAAGAGAAAAAAAAAAATCAAACAAAAATTCACTGTTCTATTTATTTTTTATTGTGTACACCTCTATTCCGTCATTGATGGTACGTATTTTTGTGCCTGTGAACAATTATTGACTAGGACATTGATTTTTTTCTCCTTTTGTTTTGTAAATTTCTTAGGTCATTTTAGTTTTTAAGACGAACCACTGATGTAGATTTTTTTATTTGGGGAATAATTGGAAAAAAAATGAAGGTTATGAATGTATATCAAAATATAAATTCTAGCTATTGTCTAAATGTTTTTATTTTTTGTAATAACTATCAAAGCTAAAAATGTTATACGAATTAAGAGTGAAGTTATGTTATCTAATAATAAACTTCACATAGCACCAAAAAATTAATATATATATATATGTATATGGTAAAGTGTTGAGACTTCTATTCTATTTAACAATAAAAATTATATTAATGACTTATATAACTTAAAAAGAAATACATGCTATCTATAGGAGACATTTTTTTATCATTGATGTGTGCTACTTCGTGTAATCTGAACATGTGCATATGATTTAAGAAATAAATTAGATTTATTGTCCTTAATAAAACTGTAATTTGATTATCCACATTTGTAGAATGGTACCACTCCCATGTATTGTAATAACAGTATACCAAGTACATAAGGTGGTTTTTATTAATTCTATGCTTATATGTAATACAGGTTAATAATTTAAACTAGAAGTAATTTATCAAACTAATGTATACATACATCCAGTATTACCAGGTAATAATGACAACCTATTTGTTGTCTCAAGAACCATAATGATCTTAGGGTTCCCTAAATCATTCACGATTAAACTACAATTAAGAAAGTCAATTAAATCAAGATTAGAAAATTGAAGTTACATAGGTTAGTTACGGTAATTAATAGGGTTAAGGCACGCTTATGTATTCAATAAACCGTCTATAGAAAGAAGGAACTTCATTTAGTCTCATGACCTGATGTTTAACATACCTATGTTAATCTAAATGCCTATTGGAATGTACAAATGGCTGAAGTTTAATGGAAAATTAAAGTTGGAATGTGCATCGAGACCATTTTCGTTTGTAATAAATCAATAGCTCGTTTGACCGGGATTTTTGTTACATAATTGGCCCCCAGAAGATTTTTCTGAACGTTGGAAAACCTCTATTATTTAGGAACAGTTAAAAAAAAAAAAGTTAAATGCTCAATAATTGTGAAGATCAACTAGCATGATAGTTAAAATAAACGGATATAAGAGGTAAGTGAAACGTGTCCATATATCTTACGTGGAATGGTATTTAGCACGAGAGGTGTTGCCGTACTTTAAAAAACAAAACAAAAGCAGTCATAAGGTGTAAGGTTATAATACATAGAAATATAATTCTGTCATAAGCCTTTTGAGAATTAAGAGAAGTTGTTCTGTTCAGAAGACCATTCTCAACAAGTAGGCAGTTCCACAAACCGGGAGAAACGCGCTAAGCTTAGCTTTTCGACGATAGTTGCGGCAAAGTTAGGTTGGCTCGGTGAGTTAGGCATATTTACAAGTTTTAAACAATTTGTTATTCATTGTTTCTCAGGCCTGTGATCTGTTGATCCGTATATATTGAGTTGTTTACTAAAGAAACCAGCAAAACAAATATTATAAACTTACATTCACTCTTTCGTAATCGAAGAAATTAAAATAAAAGAACCTCAGTTCCCCTTGCCTGGATACCAATATTGAAAAAAAAAATACGATTGGTTTTACTTCTTGCATGAATAAAAATCTTTGTTAAAAGAAAATCTAGATGGACAAAGAAAGAAAATTTTAGATAAAACACCTAGCGGAAAGAAGAGAGCTTCAAATTTGCTAGAATTTTCTCTAAAAGAATTCAGGGCTGACGTCTCCTAACACCTCATCCTTGCTAGAGTTGGGTCTATATCCAGGAATGGAGCCTGGTCGCGCTTTGTTTGCAAGCCACAATACAATGACTCATGGAGTGCGTGCCGAAATTTCGATGAGACTTCAGGTGGTGAACATTTCCAGTCCTTTGTGACGTCAAAAAAACAATTTTCCTCTGATCAAAAATTGACAGGTCCTACCAGAAACTGACCTTTCAGTACCACATCACTTCCAGTATCTGCCGTGCCGTGTAAGCAATAGCCTTTTCATTTTTTAATATACGTAGGGAGGTCCGAGTTTTGCTTTTAAAATTGTTCAATGTTTTTCAAGATCCAATTTTATTTCTTCATTTTAGAGTTAAATATAACTATAACTCTCTAGATTTTGGTTTATTATTCGTAGAAATGATTTCTTTTAGTTAGTGTGAAATTCGAATCTATTATAAGTTGATACCAATGTGATACTGAAAGACTGAATTTCTACCTTTCTAAAATCTCAGAAAGCAGCTGATATTTATTTTCGTTATAATTTACAATTTTATGACACGTTTAGTGAGATTTCAATGTTTGTCTTCCCTAATTTTCATAGACGGTAACCAGGTGAGGGGAACCACAGTTCCCTTTTTTTGACGAATGACAATAAAACTAATTAAAACCAATTGTGGCCGGAATAGTTATTCGTTTCTTGATTTGTAAAGGCTAAACTTCGATTTTTCAAAAGAATTCTAAAAAAAAATCCCAATACTTCTGATTTTGTCTGTAAAAGGGTTAATGAACTATCACCAAAAGTTATCACTAGTAACTCCTTTGAAAAATAAATGAAGTAGCCAGATTTTTATTTTTGTACCATATTTCCTTCATATTTTTCAATTTCCTTGAATAAATACAGACGTCTTATCTATGCCTATTAGGTTGATCATCAAAATTTGATGAACTGCTTAAAGAGAGCAGCACTATGCAGTGGTCTAAACATTAGTGGAAGCAACAGCTCTCAGAGGGCAGCAATGTTGGTAGTACACCTGGATCTTGATGGTCTAAAGCAGGGGTCTCCAAAATTTTCAGCCTTCGGGCCATACTGATTATTTCCAAGGGCCAACACTATTTTAATTTTCCTACAAGAATCTATAATTTCTTGGCTGGTCGCCGAGTACGCGCCCTGAGCGAGCATACGCTTGCTAAATTCGCTAGTTCAATCACTATTGTGTTGTACTTTATTGTTACGACCACGACACTAGAAGACATCTGGTGGTTACACGCGGTAACAGTTAATGCATTTCTTTGAACTTCAAGGAGAGGTCCAATTATTTTTTAATGAAAAGCATCATAATCCATCCGAATTACAAAATAGGAATGGCTGCGTAAAAAGTGTTTCATACATTTTAAAACATGTGAAATAATGAGCCACACTACTAAAACTGTTTTCCGTCAATTTTGCAGTCTAAGCTTTGATTATAAATTTTGATACTCGACAAAGACCTCAGTCTTCGATGTCATTGCGGATAAAATTAAGATTTGCAAAATCATTTTGATACCAACATTGCAACACTAGACCTAGAACTTCAACTGTGTCAACCATTGAGCTTTAATCTCTTTTAATAATTAGTACAAGTAAAATTGGTCCAGAACTACAAACTATTGTCGCGGGCCGGGTTGATGACACTGGCGCGCTGGATTTGGCCTGCGGGCCCTAGTTTGGAGATATTTTTCAGGAGATAATATCACAATCATTACCTTAAAAAATAAATAAAATTAGAAGAAAAGCTTCACTGTATCATGATACTCTAAGATGGAAAGTTAAATTATGTAAAGTTGAAGATGACTTGTTTGTGAATAGAAGACGTCTCTAATTCTTTACATACCCAACTGACATGGTTAAGAATATACCATTGCCTTAGTTCACAGAGGTGTTAATTGCGATTTTTTTTGCAAAATGTTTAAAATGCTTCATTAGAGCATTCCGATATTCACCAAATTTTTGTTTGAAGTTTTAAGGTAAACTCATATAATTCAATGAACTCATGTTCACTAAATAGAATCAAAGTTTAGTACCAGTTTTGAACTTAAAAATGTCAAAATAATTTTAACTAAAAAAATTTGTATCCTAAACCTAATACATTTGTGAGCTAAGACAATGATATAGTAAGTAGTTTAGCAACTGTAGGCCCTTGTGGGATGTGGGCCAGTAGTAGGTCTTTTAGAAATTTAGTTTATTTCATTTAGCCTTATTCTAACTGCTGTCCTAGTTGAAATATGGACATTATGAACATCAAAAATCTTCATTGTTTGAGAAAAACATACTACTCTGATCTTAGAGGCTTCTACTCATCTCATATCAACCCAAATCATTTTGACAGTTTTTTACTGCCATTGTCTCATGTGATTCATTCCTCTGACAAAGCTTTATTTTTAATTTTTCATTTAAAGATTTTTTTTTTAACATTACCATTACTTCTATATGAAATAATAAAGAATAAATTGTAATCAGTCAATAATTGCTCAGAGACTTAGGATGAACAGTGACTGGTAACTACTTTCAAAGACCGGGACCATTATGGACATCCCAAATGGGTTAAATACTATTTTCCTATGGATCAGAAGTTATTTATGGTGAACCCATAAGAAAAATATTGAACAGTAAGTTTGATCTTCAGCATTTGAAATTTTATACAAAATGTTTGTTAAGTGATCTAGTTGCATTAGTGCTACATGCCTCCCAACAATTTTTTTTCAACTTTTTTAAAAATTTATTCTCCATTTTACTCTCTTCTGAGCCAAGGGTCGAACACCTCCTCACCCCCACCTTTGCATACAAAAGCTAGTTAGAAAACTGGCTGAATAAATAATCAGTTTATTCATTCATTGATTTTTATAATTATTTTTCTAGTTAGTATAAAATATAATATGTAGCCTGAGCAATTTAAGGAATACAATCTTTTAAAGAAACCTACTAAACCTAATGTAATCGAGAGAAGACACCCTGCAACCCTTTATCTCTATAAATATCATGATCCTTCCTTCATTTTTAATCATTATTTCTTAGTTTCTATTAATAAAGAAATATTAACTTGCATTTACTTATTAGCACTATTTCCTTTTAGCATTAAAAGAAAGAAACCTATTATGTTAAAAAATATACAATCAATAGGAAGAAATCATGAAAGTTATCAGGAAGAACATATTAACAGTTTATTAAACTGCATCACCTCTGAACTTAAAAACAATGATAAATATACATTTAAAAATCAGTGACTGATTTTTCAGTATTCAATTTAAAAGCAAAATATTCAATTATTCTTACTTAGGAAGCTATAAAAAAGTCTTGTTTTATTTATTATGTAGAAACCAAGACAATATTTTTTTTCTTTTAAATATATAATATTCATTTCAACATGAAAATAACTGATTATTTAAAAGAACAGGTTTATTTTCATATAATTTACTACTATTACAACGATTTAAATTAACGATTTGACGAGATAAATAGTGTATAGTATGAAATATAGAAACATATCAAAATTAAATATACTAGAACAAACATGGTTTGTTTTCAAAAGTTGCCAGTAGAGAGCAGCATCAATCAAGAAACTCTTTATTAATAGTTCAAATTATCGCCACCAGAGGCCAGCACTAAACAGGCCGTGATTCCCGAAGTCATATTACGTATGAAAATTTTATTTAGTATTAGGAGATTATGAAGTCACAGGAGCTCAACTAAAAAGCAGGAGCCTCAGTAGCGCTGCTACCTAGCGACAAAAAATGGAACTACGTTTAGTTTCAGCTGTTACCGCTGGATAGCAGCACTATATATGTCCTACAATTCAATTGAGCTCCTTTTATCTCATAATCTCCTAATACAAAATAAAAATTTTCTCGCCAGTTCTTAACTACTATATGGCACTGGATAGTGCTGGCCTCTTGCGGAAATAATTAAAACTATTGAATCCACTTATGTTTGTCGATTGGTGCTGCACTCTTTTAACAACTATTTGAACTAAATTCTCTATTTTCAAAATAAATTATTTATACTCCAGTCGTCTCAATGCAATAAAATTTAAAATAATAAAATACCAGAAAATATTCTTTTTTAAAATATGAGTAAATTTGAATATGCTAATTAAAAAACATATATATTTTAATCTATTGTTCTAAAAATGAAATATACTTTTTCTTCAATAATGTTTATTGATGTGTTCGGGATTTGTTAATAGGTGTGTTTATTTAATTATACATTTATTATAAATTGAAAATAGAGTGTGAAATTTTGAGGATTTAAACAAGAAATTATTGTTATTAAAAATATATTTAATGTAATATGGAATAAGGTAATTAATGTAATTCTAGGGTGTTATTATAATACTGTAAACAGGAAAAAGAAAAGAAAAAAGTCAGCTAACATATTAACAATTATTTATATTAAGACTGAGTTTAAGTAATTGTAAATTCCTAACTGTAATTGTAAAAGTTAGTATTAGCATGATAAACTATGTTGATAAATTGAAAAAAAAAAAAAAATGAATCTTGTCATTTGTAATATTTTATAATGAAATATACTGATTAAATAAATTCTATTCTGCATTTTTGTGAATGGAATAGAAACCAATGAATGAGATCAGAAAAATACCAAACATGTATTCATAATATATATATATATATATATATATATATATATATATATATATATATATATATATATATATATAAATATGTATATATATATATATATATATATAAAAATCAATTATTTTTCTTTTCTGTTCAGTTATAGAGAGGCAGGCTGGCAATGTTTATGTGCCGTATGATATGCCATTCTTTTCTAATATTTATTATATTATATTTTTGTACAATAAATAAAATTTGAGATTGAAAATCATAAAGTAGCAGAACCTGCCTTACAGTTAATGAATGGTGTATTGCTTCTAAAATTGAAGTTCTGAAAACGAGTATTAGCGTTGTACTATGTTAGTTTAAAATTTAATGCTTTCAATATTCGAAGGATGTTCATTGCTGATAGATACACTTACATCTATCTTATCTTTGAATATATACAAACTCTATTGCTACGTTATTTAAGCTGATTATAAGTAAATAATGATGGGTTTATTAATAGTAAAAAAATTAAAACTAATCAATCATTTTTAATCATGAGTTCAATGATTATTTGAGTTGTGTTTTTTAATTCACTGCATAGCTATTTGTTAATATAAATATCTCACTAGTTTATTTTATTTTTTTATTCAGTTGGAGAATCCTGCTATCATGACAATGTAAATGTCCAATTTTACCATAATGATGGCCTACGTAGGTTGAAATGCAGGCATAAATAATAAAATAGTGTATCTACACCTAATTTACTTAAGGTAAAACTAATCATCATTCCAATATCAATAACATTTGTAGTACTAAACTGTGATAATAAAAATATAAAACAAATTATTATGATAAAGTATCTTTATTTTAAAATCTTAAAACAATTTCAAATCTTCATGAAAGTAGGTTGTGATGCGGCCAACAGGAATATTAAAATTGATTTTCTTATTATTTGTAAATTCAATGTCGATCTTATTATTAATTTAAATTAAATTATAGTATATGTTTAATATATTACACTTTTTCTGAAACCCAACCCAGGACATTTAAAGTATCTGAACACAGGATAACCAGATGGGACAAGCTTGTTGGAAGTTTTCCAAACAAGGGATGCATCAGCTAAAATGAAGAGAAACGTGATAGTCTTATAGCCAGCAGAAATTATTTCACTTCCACCCTCAATATATAAAACAATGTTTTTATATCTTTTGATTTTCATGAACCATATGTAATGACTCCACTTACACATTTACTTTTTTAATAATAATTAATGCCGTTAGCAGTAAGCATTATCAGTTATTATAATAACTGGATAAGCATTATATAGGAGCTTATATTTAATAACAAAAATTTACATAATTATAAAAATTAAAAAAACTCTTGATCCAAATCATTGAGGCTGCTTAGTTGTCATGACACTCAAGCTATGCAGGTTTAGTTGGTCAGACATCCTAGGCATAACGTTACCGGTTTTTTTATTCTATGATGGTAACTAATACCAATTAAAATACTTATAATAACCATTGGAATGATTTTAAATTTTAAAAACAAATTAAAGCAATTATTTTTAAACTAATTATAATAATTATATGGAATTATTTTATTATATCCACAAATTGTGATAACAATTTCATTTACAGTAATAATTTAATTCTCAATTTAGACAAAAATAAATTTAGTTATTCATAGCCATGGACTTATATCGAGGAGTTGATATTCTTTCCGAAGACATCCATGCCTTTAACAACTGCTACAGCCAAGAGATGTTCTAAAAAGTTGAGCTCCTTAGAATCCTTCTTTCCTAATATTTAACCAAATTCTTTCAATGTAATTTCGAATTTATATTATATAAATTTATTTATTGATTTATCCTGGATTTACAAATGATACAAACACACAATTTCAAATACCAGGTATGCAAGTTTAAAATGTCGTTTTAATTCCAATAGAATGCGCTCTTAGCCTATTGAAGGATTTGCTTATCTCTAAACGCTATTTTGTTTGTTAATCATTTGTTTACAAAAGTCAGTTGTTTTTAAGTCGTTTACGTGGACGTATCATACCTTTCTTTGGTGTTAAAAATGTCTAATTTTAAGCCAAATAAAGAGCATTTGCGGCATGTCATGATTTTCTTATTTAATCAAAAGAAAAAGGCATCTGAATGTCATCGAATTCTTGTTGAGACTTATGGCGATGTTGCTCCAACCGTCAGGACATGTGAACGTTGGTTTCAAAGTTTCAAACGTGGTGATTTTGATGTTACTGATCAAAAACGAGAAAATCGACCAAAAAAGTTTGAGGACTTCGAATTGCAATCTTTATTAGACGAAGACAATACCCAAACCCAACAAATGATGGCAGAACAGTTGAATGTCACTAGGCAAGCCATTTCCGGTCGCCTGAGAGCTATGGGAAAGATTCAAAAGGTTGGAAAATGGGTTCCACATGAATTGGATGAACGACAGATGGAAAAAAAAAAAACGAAAAACTGTGTGCGAAATGCTGCTTTTACGCCACGAAAGAAAGGGTTTTTTGCATCGAGTTGTAACTGGCGATGAAAAATGGATTTATTTTCAGAATCCCAAACGAAAAAAAAAATCATGGGTAACGCCAGGACAACCATCCACATCGAGTGCAAGACCGGATCGTTTTGGGAAGAAGACAATGCTGTGTGTGTGGTGGGATCAGAAGGGAGTAGTCTACTACGAGCTTCTCAAACCCGGCGAAACAGTCAATACCGAGCGCTACCGACAACAAATGATCAATTTGAGTCACGCATTGATCGAAAAAAAAAAAACGCCCAGAATGGGCTCACAGGCACGCCAAAGTCATTCTTCAGCATGATAACGCTCCTGCACATTCAGCCAGATTGACTAAGGAAACGATTTCTTCGCTTGGTTGGGAACTCCTACCCCACCCGCCGTATTCACCTGACCTGGCGCCTTCTGATTATCACCTCTTCTCATCGATGGGACACTCATTGGCGGAGCAACACTTCAACAATTTCGAAAACGTACGAAAATGGCTCGATGAATGGATTTCAAATAAAGATGAAGCATTCTTTTGGAATGGTATCCATATATTGCCCCCAGAGATGGACAAAATGTGTAGAAAGCGAGGGTCAGTACTTTGAATAAAATATATTATACTTTTTTTTTAAATTACTGTGTATATATTTTAAGAAATAAACGACATTTTAAACTTGCATACCTGGTAGATGTGGTTCACTTGTAGCCCTAGGAATTCATGTTATTTTAATAATTACTTTGTGATATTTTCTGTTCATATTAACTTAGTCAATAATATGAGGTGTTAAAATTGTAATAATCAAACAGTTTAATATGTCCAATAAAATTTAAAATGTTTGTGCAAACGCAAAAAAAAAAAATATAAAGTAAAAAAATGAATCTTCATGTGACATAGATTCGAAATTGAGGAATAACAAAATCATGCGAGAATATAGAATGTACTATTTAAACCAGGCAGATATTGGTATGTTAGATAGCTATTGACAGCCTAATTTAGAAAAAAAAAATGATTTTTATAACAATAATTAATTAATAGATAAATTCCCTTTAGATCATAGAAATCAGGATGATTAAAAGAATTTAAATTATGTTTTTCTGTAGAAAGATTCCTCTGAATTGTCTTATCTTGAAAACCTTTTTCTTTCCCTCAAATTACATGTGGTACCGTTCTCTCCTACCCACCACACATTTACATCTAATACATGGTTTGATCTCCTAATAGTTGATTCTCCTAAAAACCTCATTTCCTCTTCCCAGTTACCAATCACGTTTCTTTCTAATCACGATTTAATATCCCTGTCATACAATATCCAAACTCCAACATTCATTCCAAAAACCATTTCCTATCGCAATCTTGATTCCTTAACATTTTCCTCAATCCAAAATGATATTGACGCTCTGGACTGGGACTCTATATATTCCTCCCACACTATCGACAACATGGTTGACATCCTCACATGCTACTCTAAAAACCATCCTAATCCGACGTCCACCAGCACCCTGGATCACAATAGAAATCAAAAACCTACAAAAGAGACGAGAGGCCGCCCGAAGACGTTTTTGACGGACTAGACTTCAGGACGACTACACTCTGTTTAAATCCCTTTGGAATCAGACAAAAACTGCCATTCGAAAAGCTAAATCACAATATTTTCATGAAGCCCTCTCCAGTGCCTGTGATCCAAAATCAAAATGGAAAATTTTATCAAAACTTTCCTTTAGTGAATCCTCAAATGCTCCGCTTTCATACTCTTTTACTCCTAATGAAATGAATTCCTTTTTTGCTACCTCATCATCAAACTCCTCATCTCTTTCCGCCAGCTACGCTCCAAGTTGTCCTCCTTTTAACTCCTCCAATTTTTATTTTTCCTATTTCACACCCTCAGACCATTTTCCAATGTAAAACGCAAGCTATTGGACATGATGGTATTCCACTAAAATTAATCAAACTCTGCCTTCCTACTATCCTTCCAGTCCTCCTACATATATATAATTATTCTTTGCAAAATTCCACCTTTCCTTCATCCTGGAAGAAAGCTAAAATACAACCCTTACAAAAGAAATCTAACCCATCTTCACTTAATGATTTCCGTCCCATATCAATACTTTCCAATCTGTCCAAACCCCTTGAAAGACTGGTTCAATCACAAATCTCCAATTTCCTAGAAAACTCTCATCTCCTTAATCCGTTCCAATCTGGGTTCCGACCTGGTTATTCAACTCAGACAGCCTTAACAAAAATTACTAATGACATACATACTGCTCTTGACGAATGAAAAGTAACTGTCCTTATCCTTCTAGATTTTACTAAAGCCTTTGACACCCTAGACCATTCTATTCTCCTCACGAAACTAAAAGCCCTATCTTTTTCCTCAAGCTCTCTCCTCTGGTTTCATTCCTTCCTCTATAGTAGAACTCAAATAGTATCCATACCAAACCAGCCACTTTCCTCTTCCCTTTCATTGACATCAGGGGTAGCCCAAGGTTCCAGTGTCTCTCCTACTCTTTTTTGTGTCTACATAAATGATCTACCAAATTCCATTCACCATTGTTCCTACCATCTATACGCGGATGATTTCCAGATATATCTATCCTTCCATCCCTCTGATTTAATTAAATCATTCTCCCTTATCCAAGAAGACCTTAATAGCATTTGCATGTGTGCCTCTGATAACAAATTAAAATTAAATGTAGAAAAAACGCAGGCTATTATCATAGGTTCTAATACCCATCTGAGATCCCTTCGCCACCTCCCGATCCTGTCTATGAACTCCCAACCTATTCAATTCCACCCCACAGTCAAAAACCTTGGTATTACCTTTGACCAAACCCTTTCATGGAAACCTCATATCTCCCAAATTTCTCGATGGGTTATATCCATCCTTAAACTATTCCATTCTTCCCAGGACTCCCTTCCGAAACCTACTCGTCAACTCTTGGTTTCTTCCCTTATCCTACCCCATTTTGACTACAGCTGTGTTGCACATGGTGGCTTGACGGTGGAACTCGAGAGTAAACTAAGGAGACTAATGAACTGTTTCGTTAGGTTTATCTTTAGGGTTCCAAAAGCCTCCCACACATCACATCTATATACAGAGTTAAAATGGCTTTATCCTTCAGTGAATTCAGTAGATGTAAATAGGTTTTTATTTTTTCTCCTGCAATTATTGGATTTTTGTAATTTTTATTTCTATTTTTGTTCTTTATTTGTAAAATTGTAAATAGTTAACCAGATTGTTAATTTATTTTATTTCATCTTATGAAAGCTAGACTCATTGTATTTATTTATGTACATATCTATTTTCAATATTAATTGCTACTGCTTAAACTTACATGTCTGATGTTTTATATCTAATATTACCTTTGTCTGAAATTATTATAACTATGCTATTGTACCAACTTACTGCACATTTATATTATTCATAGGGGACAATATGTCCCAAAATAAAGATTATGTTTAAATTTTCATTTCAAATAATTTCCTATGATAATTATTAGAGTAAACTCTTTTTTTTTCTTTCAGCTTAAAATATAGTAGGCCATTAAAAGTTGAAGTGAATTTCAACATTATTAAATTTTTCTATTTTTTATGTATTTATTTTTTACTTTAACCTGTAACTACATTTAATAATTTCTTAAAAATGAAAAATCATTGTTGAAAAATATGTCAAGAAGAAAACTTTATAAATTGACATATTTGGATTTATTGTTCTATATTGCTTTGTTTCGTTTTATTTTGTAATAATCAGAGCAAAAATTCATCAGTAAATTTTATCATATAATGAAAACATTTATGATTACTATTAATTTAAGAATCTGTTTGTTAAAAAAAAAAAAAAAAAAAAAAAAAAAAATGTACATCAATATCTTCTTTTTCTTTTGTATCCTTCAAGTATTTTAAATTGAAACTTAAAATAAAAAAATAAAATCTATGAGTGATCAACTGATAATTGTGCGTTCTGTTGATACGTCTACCATTTTCATCATTTATTTCTTATTGTTGTTTTTATTCAAAAGGATAATTAAAATAAAGGGAAAACTTGTGCACTTATAAGAATATATAAAATTGTGTATTCGGTATTTTGGAGTATTAACAATCATATAACCACTATATAGAGAGTAAAATGTCATAACAAACTTTAACAAATATTTTATGATAGAATTTAACTAAAAATATAAATTACCTATACATACATGTATATAAAAATTTAACCCTCCAGAACATGCAAATAATCTGCGGGACCCAGCAGTTTTAGCAGCTTCGCTTATTTACAGTTTCAATTAAAAAAAACAAAACAAATCCGTTATTTCTCCTTGGAACCAGTGGACAATTCATGGCTCATCACTTTCATCTTAATGCCTTTTTATTCAGTTGTTCTTGTGCAATAATATTTTTGAGACATTTAGCGTAATTATGGAAAATTTTATTTGTCTCATGGAATGTAAATGTTATGATTTTTATAACATGTAATCGTGCAGATGTTATATCCCCAAAATTATTCCAAAAATATTAAGGTAACACAGACGAAGATTTCAAAGAATACTTTCAAAAATGTAAAGTACCAAACAATAAAATCAATTTAATTTTGAATAGTAAGAAATTGTCAATTAATAAAATCCCACATGCTAAAGCTAGCTTTTTTCAAATAAAAAAAAAAAATCATAGTGTTAACAGAATTTTAAAGCATTTTAATTATATTAAAACTTCGTAAACATAATTTAAAAATCAAAGTTTTTGGGACTTAAAGCATCAAGGATAGTTTAAATTCCATTAATGAAATTATTTTATTTTATCGTGAAATTAGCTTTTTTTTTAATTAAAAAAAAAAAAAAACCTGTACTGCCAAAACCCATTAAGAGTCTTGGGTTCAATTACTGGGTGAAGAAGAATAGGTTTGAAATAATTATAAGTGGAAATAGTGGTCAGCATCCACACTCAACTGCCAGGTTTTTCCCCAGTTAAGGGTTCCTACTTTATAGAACTGGGTTTACCCTAGGAGGGTCTACGAAGTCTGAAGTCAATTTGCAGATGAAAAAAAAACAAAAAAAACATAAAATAAATTTTCAGCCAAAATGAAACAATTAAACTCGCTTTTTATTATTTCATATTGTCACATAATACAAATGGATGAAGATGTCATTCTGTAATAAAAAGCTTTTTAAAAGGCGCAAGAACTTTTACAATCAAATGAAGCTAAGTATTAGTATTCGATACATCAGTATCTGCTAGACTAAAAAATATTTCGAAAAAAAATTATTTGAATAATACTTGAAGAAGATTTTGCTTACTGGCCATGATGCTAACACGTTGATGGTTTGTTTCATATGACTCAGCCATGAATGTTTTAATGAATTTAGTGATAAGCAATTAATAATGATTTCAATACTAAAGTCAAAATTTTCAGCAGTACATCAGGCAATGGAGCGAAAAGCACAAGTAATAGTATTTGCTAAGATGAAAAGTAGAGAAAATTGGGAAAAAAATGTTAAATTTTCAAAAAAATATTCAATAGTAAGCCAGAAATTACTATAAATGAAACTAATGTTGCAAATAACTGAATTTTTAACATAAAATTGGATTCAATAAATAACATTAAATCTTTATTATCTTGCATATACTTGTATCATTCCCTAAGGATTAAAACACATAAAAAATAAAGTACAGGAATCCCTCAGATTCATTGAATATGCTGGGGTCGCCACCATTGCATGCAATGGAGGGTTCAAAAATGTCTTTAATTAAAAAAAATATATACTGAGGACTATATGTATATAAGGGTGTTAATATTTTATAATAGAATACATGGAATAATAAGATAAAGAAATTTTGTAAAAATTAAAGCAGAATAAAACTAATGGATAGCAAATGTTTTTTATATCAATATTTATCAAAGATAACTTTAATAAATAAATTGGAATAACCTTAAAAACATAATGTTATGACACTTAAAGTAAACAAAAAAAAATTTTTAATAATAAATGAATTATTCTGAATAATATAGATAAGACGTTGGATAATATACACTCACAGTTGTTTGTAATGTATAGTTATTCAGAACTGTGAGTGATTTATAAATGTGCAATAATGCAGATAGTTCAAAATTTCTAACATAAGTACAATGGCGAAGTAAAATTTGATTGATGTTTTTATAAAAAAAAAAAATTGTGGTCCCTATATGATATAACATATAGTTAATTTTATTACAACGCTTAATGTAAACGTTTGTACAACGTAACGAATATTTACACAAAATTCACATATTTAACTGCTATGACGAACTAGTTGTATGCCTTATCTGTGGAAAACCATACATCAAGAAAGCAGTGTATAGTACAAATGCCAAAGTTATCGCAAGAAGAGCATACATAAATAAATTAAGTTCGGGCTGTCTGAATCTATTTTTCTTCAGCCATTCCAAAATAACCTCCTCACTAGTGAATTCACCTGAAAAAAACACTAATAATTTATAAAAGATAACATATTAATAATTTAAATATAATGCTTATCACTTAGGAATTATGAGGGTGAAAAAAATTGTGCTGCTGCGGCCTTCACTGTCCTCTCTGCTTTGATGGTTGTGCCCATCAAACAGAGAATAAAATTAATGCTTATCTTTTTAAAATATGTATACTAATTTATTTTTTCTTTTATTTGTTTATAAGTGCATATTTGTATATAAGATAGGATTGATTATTAATTGTTGAAGGAAGGGGGAAGTAAAAATAAATAAATGAAAGGGAAATCCTTCATTTCAATCTAACTATTTTTAAGCACAGAAATATAAATGAATAACATGACTGACTACAAATGCATCTGACTAGTCAGCCTTACTGACTAGTCAGTAATGTCAGATGCCAGATATTGGTCTATACAATGCTATTTTTCATATTTTATTTAGTTTAGTCTACTGTTATAGCATACCCCATGTTGTTATAATGTACTCTTATTGCTGTTACACTGTGCCCCAACCCTTCGGCACACTGTAATAAATTTGATTTCAAATAACTAAAAAATTATGTAGCTTCTAAGTATAATTTTAATATTATTTCAAGCCTAATATGAAGGTTAAATACTGTTGATTTTATGGTGAATAATTAAAAGATGATATAATAAATTTTTTTTTTTCTAGAAATAAAAATGACTTTTTTGTTACATTGTTTTCTTCTTGGCCCTAAAGGTTGATATGATAGCTCAAATGGAGGTTAACCATGTGAAAAATATTTAAAATAAGAGATTTCTTTTCATTCCTAGAATTCCTATTTTTAGAAATGACAAAATTGAAATGATTGATTGATTGAAGCTAAAAAATACTGATATCATGTTTTGGTAGCAGGTGTTTCTAGAACTATTTTATGGATCGTACCTCTATAAATGCTGGGGAACCTATGACGAAAGTATACAACAGCTGGCAATTTAATAACTCCCCATTTCCTTGCATAGCGAGTATCACCCATTTTGACAAAAGTTATATCCATATTTTCTGTTTCACCATCGATTTTTTCCAGAAGCTCAAGAACGTGATCAGTTTCTGTATTTGTTTCATCATCTATAAATAAAATTTCAGAAATGATGGTAAAAATATTATAATTTCAAATTAAATTAATTCATTTCACTCTCCTCTATATTATGTTTAAAGTATTAACACAATATTTAAAGACTTTATTTCTTCTAGATTTTTTGATGGACTAGCCAAAGTAAAATATGAATTATTAAAAATGACAAAACAATATAAATGCTTTACATTTATTATTTATTAAGACTTGTGTTTATAAAATTACTATTAAAATCTAATAAATTTGAATAACAATAACTTACAGAAATAAATGGCTAAAAATTCATTTTCATCTAAAAGTTTATCAACCATTTTCCTGTTGACTTCTTCTATTTCATTCCTTAGCTCAAAAATATCCTGAGATGTCAACCAAGCAAGAACTTTATCCTCGTCTGAAAGGTCTCCTGTTTTAAAACAATACTTGCTTAAATATAAACCAATAATGATCATAGTCAATATAATTTAATCAAGGTAAAAAGCAAGCGTATTAAAAAAAAAAGAAGATAAATGGTGAATTAAATATTTTTTTTTTTTTATAATTTAGAGATTTTAATAACTGAAAGTAACTACTTTTTTTTTTTTTTTTTTTTTTTTTGTAATTATCTGATTCAATAATTGCTTCAAGCTATTTAATACCGAAATTACTGATAATTAAATGTTTAAATAATAACCATCATAAATCAAAGGCATCTTCTTCCTGAAGTATACAAGCGAAGGGCTGTTAATAATGTTGTACTTCTTCGCAGCTTCGGGATCGCATATTTTGACCATATCGATGCCTTAAAAAGTTGAAATGAAACTGTTAATTTTAACACTCTTATATTGTGTATTAGGTTCAAATGCTTAAAGTTACTTACATACCATACATATCAGCTTCTCCATCTATTATTTCAAGAACTTCCAATAACTCTTCACATTCAGGGCAGTTGTCATCATCTTTAAAAAACAATTTCTTTTTTAGAAAAAAAATTATTATATCAGCAAAGAAAATTATCAAAATAGGACAAATTATATCATTTAAGGTTAGAGAGGCAAAGGTGATTCAAATATGAGTAAGAAGTTGCCATCAACCAAATGCTTTTCACGTTGTAACTTAAAAATCTTTTTCATTCCCACCAACTACTAGTATTTTTCATGACTATTATTTAGTCATTACCTCTTATATGTAACTGATTGTACAAGAACTTCTTTACAGAAAGTAAAATAATTTATAAAATATTTAAAATAAGTTTAAATAATTATAAAAAAAAACATACAAGACCTCAATTTGTTTCTTAAAAAATCTTGAAGTTTGATGTAATATAGTTTTCTTTTCTTTTTCACAAAATCAATTAAAACTTCTTTTGGGCATGGTACTTAATATTTGTAGGCAGTTTGGTAACATAGATGTTCTCTAATACAATACATTTACTTATATTTGATTTGAAAAACCTTATTTGAGTAAAATCTATATTCGGGGGCCATGATAGCCAAGGATCTCAGAGCGCCCAATACAGGTCTTGGGTTCGATTTCCAGTTGGGTCGGTTGATGTTTATTTCATAGCGGCCCCTAGAAATGAATCTCAGCCTTCTCATTCAGTCTAGACTAGTTTGGTAACCTGTCTAGAATGTTTCGTAACATTCTTCTTGCCTTGGTTGGAGTACATAATGAAATTAAGCTCAAACCAATAAACAAAACTAAAGTTCAAGAAGTTCAGGTACTATGATATACAATGGGAAGGATTGGAGAAGGGTGTTGTGGGAGCAGACATGCCTAGGCATATCTCATTATAGTGTAAAAGGAGAGAATCAATATATCTATATCACAGTGAATGTGGAATTTGTGAGTGGAAATTTTAAAGTTAATAGTCTTGGCTATGAATTCAGAATATACGACAATGGAGTAAAGATCATCATATTTAAAATCTCCAGGATGCTTATTAAAGTTTATTTAAATATAAATTAAGTTAATTTTCATCAACCAATATATATATTGACAAAAGAAAAATAGATAAGTAAAAAAATATTACAAAAAAATACAGCGAGGAATAATGATTCGTCCAATAGCCTCTCCAGCATCCTTCCATTTACCTCTTCAATTTCGTCAGCGAGCTCTCTGTTTTCATCATCAATTAACCACTCCAGAACTGATTCCTCATTCTGCAGATCTCCTATAACAAAATAAAAGAATATAAGATAAAAATTGAGCAAGTCTTTAAACTTTGATGATTTGATAGGTAATATTTATAAGAATTAAAATTGAGAGCTTCAACTCTACCTTCAAACAGTAATGGATTTCCGTTTCTAAAGTAGACTAAAGCCGGATAGGTTTTTATGGAGTATCGTTTGGCGAGCTGTGGATCCATGATCTTTACCATATGAATTCCAAAAACGTCAGTTTCATCATCTATATTTTCCAGCTCTTCCAATATTTCATCACATATATGGCAGTTGGGCTTATCTGTGAAAAATAACGGATATCAAAAATATAAATAAACTATTTTCATTGAATAATTTTGAATCATTCTATAATATATATGATTCTGTATAAAAATGAATGGGACATCCTTTGATAAATTAGACAAATAATTGCTGAGTGGCTGATTGTTCATATGTCATCTATTATCACCTTAAACTTCATTAAAAACATAGGAAAAAAAGACTTCTACTTCTGTTCCCTCATTCACTAGGTCTGTTTCGACCCTTACGAGGCAAAGAGCTCGAACCTTAGGATACTCAAAATTGGAGGCATAATCTATAACATGATACTTTCTTTGAATCAGTGATACCCTAGATAGTTACAGTCCAATTACTAGAGGCCTGTATCCATGGTTGTTGGCTAAACTACTGTAGTGACATGGGCTTACCTAAGGTTCCATAACAAATCATATTTATTTTATTTGTTTGATGAGACAGGTATAATTTGAGGAGAAAATTATAATTATAAAAAAAAACTCGACATCCCCAATTCTCCTCACACTTAAAATTTAATATTATATTAAATAAATTTGTTTGAAAGAGTGGGAAGTTCAATTATATTTTATTTTGTTGACGACAAGATAATTTGCATTTAATTTTGAAATTAATAATTTTATTATTCAAAAATCACTTGAAAAAGCAGTGGTGTATTTTAAATATTTGAAAGTTTATGATAAACTGGTATAATAACAAATACTATTCACATCTTACATATAATTATGAAAAATATTCCATCAATAATTATTTACATTTGTAGTATAATCAAAATATGTAACTCTTTAATATGTAATAAAAAGAATAAATGCATATTTTAAAAGATTATGTACTTGTTTAAAAATAAGTAGTGATTTGAGAAAAGAGGTGCTGATTATAAATGCAGTGAAGGAGATGAGAAAGGAGTTTTCTGGAGGAAGAGGCACTGGGAGTTTAGGATCCAGTCGAAGAACATCTCTTGGGGCCAAGGCAATATATGAAAATTAATAATGAAGTGTACAACTGTGAATGCATGGCAGAGTGTAGAATAGCTGATTATTCAAAGGAAGAATATAGGAGGTTTTACAGTATAAATTTGTTTTAGTTCATGAACTAATCAATTTAAAGAAAATAGTAAATTAGGTTATAGAAACTTTTATTTATTAAATGAGTATATGGTTTTTAAATATATTATGTCAGATTTAAATATTTGTTGTGATAGTAAAATCATTTAATTTTTATAATATATTGAATTTATGCTCAGGTATATTATCTTTTTAATTTTTTTAATTCATTTGTATAATAAAATAATTTTGAAATTTTTTTATTTTTATGTACACTGCACATACAAGTTTTTTAAATTTTATTTATCCTCTATATACAGATATTTCTTATTTCAATATATACTTCTTATACCAAAAATAATATATATTTTTTTTTTAGTTACTCAATTTAAACATAATTTACCTATAACACATAAGTTTTATGCCTATATTATTAATCCCATTGTATTAATCCCAACAAACAAACAAAGAAACATAATTTACCATTTTATATTTAATTTGAATTATTTTAATATACCTCTCAGCCTTAGATTTTCTCAGGGAAGCAGCCCACAGTGTATCTGACATTATACTTGAATAAATATGCAGTGTAAGAAATTTAAGAATTATAGTTATTAACAGTCAAAGGTCTTAAAATTATTTATTTAAAATTATAATGATTTAATTAACATTGTATGCACTCTTTTTTAATTGTGGCACAATACATTTCATAGTAACTTTTAATTACAGACCTAATTGTTTAACTCATTCCATTTATTGGGGGAAAAAAATTCTACATAAATAAATTTTCTTTTTCTTGGAGGACGGACCACCTATATCAGGAAATCAGATAATCCACACACACACACACACACACACACATATATATATATATATATATATATATATATATATATATATATATATATATATATATATATAGATAGATAGATAGATAAACTAAATAAGAACTGTAGTTAATAAAGTTGATTTTTAGAATTTAAATATTAAAAAACAAATACTCCTAAAAAACAATATAAGCTAAATATTTAAAAAAATATGTGTTATAAAGCTAAATCGCATGTTTGTTAGTCATTTCAGTCAATCAGCAACTTTTTCATATTATGATCACAAAAATGAACAAAAAAAAAAAAAAAAAAAAAAAAAAAAAAAAAATTAAATTTGGATTTGGATTCTCCTCGTCTAACTTTGATATTAAAAAGTGTATTTAATTTATTTATTTATTTCGTTTAACGTCATTTTATGCTGCTATGGCTAATCGGACGATGCTACGGTGGAAGTCCTAAATTTTGCCTATCCAGGTATAATTAGGATAGGGATCTTTAACGAGTACCTGACATCGCACTGGCTCGGGACCCCCATTTTACGTCCCTTCCGAAGGACGGCATAGCTAAGGATTTTTTACTCCCTTTAAAAAATCCTAAGGTCATCTGCCGGGCTGCGAACCCGCGATCTTGGGTTTAGTAGGTTGCTATGCTAACCACTACATCACAGGTGACCCCATTAAAAAGTGTAATGGTTAACTTAAAATGACTATCTAAAGCAATAAACAAGAATAACTAACAGAAATAAACAGCTAGATATTGTGTTTCATCGACCATAGTTTCTAGCATTTGACGTGTAATCAATTCAATTCGGTCTTCAGTTTTCTGTGTTATTAACCATTGAAGTACCTCTTCTTCCTCAGCAATATCACCTGAAGTAACAAGAAATTACCAATAAATAAAAAAATAAAAAATATAAATACAAATTTACTTGTTTTGGTTAAATATATCTAAATAAAAATGAAGAAGTATACCGAGATACATTACAGTAAAATGGTTTAATTATTGTTAATCTTGGCTATAAAGAGGAAGAAACTAATGAAATGTGTTGCAGTTCATAAAAAATAAACATATTTTAAGGAAATAAGTCATCATCAATAAATTATTACATGAAAGTCATATTGTAAATTAAACAGAATGAAATATATGATTACCTTCAAAAACATTAGGAACTTGATCTTCAAAATAAACCAATGATGGAAAATCAGTAACGCCAAAATGTGATGCAACTGTGAAATCCTGAAATCAAATAGAAATACTTAATTTTGAGAATGAAGAGGAAAATTGATAAAACTTTTTATAATATAAAATATAACATACCTGGGTTTTAATAAATGTTATTCCATGTCTATCACAATCATCGTCTATATTTTCTAGTTCTTCTAAAATTTCTTTACACTGTGCACATTCCTCTAGGCGATCTGTAACTGAAAAACGTTCTGTTACCTGTGTCGATTAATATTTTGAGTTAAAGTGCTTATTAATATGATTTTTTGTTCAGTTTGTTTGGTTTTTTGTCCAGCTATATTTAACAATCAAATTCTGAACTTTAGTGTCAACGTAATGAAGGCAAATATGTCAAGGAGATTCTTCCACCATGAGTCCAGAAGGTATTTTTTTTATTTTTATTGATAAAGTCTTTTATACATTTTTCAAGTGATTTTCAGTAATTATAAGATTAAAATAAAATTTAAAAGTTGATCTTAGTTGAAGTTGTACCTAGAAGTTCCTTCACTTAACACCTTCAAAAGCCAACAGACAGTGTTGCCAATTTAAGGGAGAAATTTATAGGAAATATGGTTTTGTGATCAACAACTTGGTTTTATATAACAGTAGAACATATGTATTTTTACAACTTGGAAAAGATAATTTTCATCACTTATTGGTGGTTTTAATATTTTAAATACTTCAGCAAATATTTCTTTTCTAGGAGCAGGGCTGGAACTAGGAGATTTTTCAGGGGGGAGCAAAGATGAATTTGCCCCCTCCATCTTCCCCTCCCTCTCCCACCATTGAAATACAATACCTGTATAATTGTAATACTGTAATTGTAAAAATAATCAAATAAAATTAAACAATAGCAATTGTGATACTATTAATTTGAAAAAGTTTTCAATAACTTATTATTTTTTTCATAAACTTTTCACATTTTGCTACCCCCTGAAATCTGCCGTCCGGGGCATGTGCGTAATAAATATCCGTTATTAGCGGTATTTAATATAACCAATACATCCTCTACAGTCAACAGTTTCTCATATCTGAACATCACATCCAATGATAACATAAGTATTTCTTAATTTACCTAGCGAAGTTTTCAATGTGTGCAAGTAAATATATATATTTTTTCAATCTTTCGTGGAAATCCAAAACAAATTTTCATCTATTAATGACATTTCTATCCACGAATAGGTATTTTAAAAATGTATACATTTGAAGGGGTAATGTCCAAAAAATCTGAATCAGATTTCATCGCCACCTGTTAGCTTGTCCCATGCACCATCGCTAAAAAAATTGGAGGATAGAAAGATGATTGTTACATGTTTTGGAGTTTAAGAACCCATTCCCAATGATAAAAAATATAGAATTTGTAAGTTAAAAAATCAATTTTTTTCAGAACTATAGTTACCGACATTCCTCTTCTAGCCTAACACCCTTCATTATCTACTAAATACCAGAATGATCTCATCAGCATTGAAAATTTACTATGCATTTCTTAAAATTTTAGGTTTTTTCAAATAGTTCTTTAACCAAACTGGTTAAGCTGGCTCACCTCAGATTTTTTTTTTTTAAGATTATGTAACAGTGACCACTGAATCAATGTATTTATGATGTGCTACTAACTAAAAAAAGCTAGTTCACTGGCTTAGGCCTCGAGGATAGGACCATTCATGGTGGTGTTGGTTTATTTTTGTTTGAAAAACCTAAGTGTGGTGTCCAAATCATGGAGTGAAAGGCTAGCAATTTTGTTTAGCTTTATGTCACTTGTTGAATTAATCAATTCACGTCTCTTTATTAAAAAAAAAAAAAATAAATAAATAAATAAAACGAGGCACTCCTATTTCATACATGGAAATAATAATACACTCCCCGATTCAATTAAAAAAACTATATATTTAAAATTACTTTAAATTAACTTGAAATTAAATTAACATCCCAAAAACTTAAGAAACAGTTGAGAAGAAAATTTCCCTATTTTTTTTAATGATTTTCAACACATTGTCTATGAAGGCAATTAAAAAAAAAAAAAAAAAAAAAAAAAAAAAATGAAGCCCAACTGAGAAAGTCTTTCTATGACTCACTTAGGCATATGTATTCAGATTTTAATGCTAAGAGCTGAAAAATCATTAAAATGCTAAAGATTAAAAATCTTATAGCATACTTCAAGTATTTAACAATAAAGAAAAAAAAAATTCCAATGCATATAGTTTGGAACTTTGTGTTAAAAATTACATCCTGAACAAACATCTAAATCCACTACTAGTACTCCTTTCTACGCAATATAAAACAAAATTTGTACTTACAGGATCACTAAAGTATTTCAAATTTTAAGTCCTGATTTTCTGGAACAGAACAGAACAAGACATCGCTACATGATGTCTGTCCAATTTATAATAGATAAATAAAAGAAAAAAACACAAATATTGTTTTCTTAGTGAAAATTTTAATATAGCATGTATGAAAATGAACTTCAAGAAAAACTAAAAATATAAACCCTACAACTTTTCTACATGGTTATTGACAATATTAATATAAAAACTAATTACATTCATTTTTATTATAAACTATTATAGTTCAGTGAAACATTATTTATGTAATTTATTTATAAAATTCAATAACACCTTACCGCATTTTCATCCTGTAGTATTGAAGACGAAAAAAAATGTTTTTTTAAATTGTTTATTTATGCTAAAAAGAAAAAACACCTAGCACTAAGATGTTGTACCAAAAGCAATCCATTTTCCAATTTATTTTTCTGTGAGGAGAATATTTAATATATATACAAGAACTAATGGAAAATTGATAAAAAATGAAATTAAAAAAGTAAGAAAACACGGTCCATCGATAAAAAAAGAGATTTTTTTTTTTTTCAATTAATTTATAAAGTGTTAACTCAGTCAACTCATTATTAAAATCTAGACGTCTTCCCTTTACCAATGAAATTCAAAATGAAAAAAATACATATAAGGAGAACATCAATAAGCTCAGAATACAAAAGGAGACAACATTGATGTTAAATTCAAAACTAATATCCCCAAGAAAAAAAAAAAAAAAAAATTACTGGATATAGAAAGATAATTGAACATATAGACAATGTTGTTATTTATATATTCTTATCATTTTTATAAATTAAAAAAAAATCCTTTACTTTATTTTATCAGGAAACAATGGTGATGTAACATGCAGTTAGCAGACAAATTACATAGCATAATGTTGGTAATGGATTACAACATTTTAACATGGCACTGTTTTATCAAACAATTATAAAATATGAATCAATTGTATTTTTTCAAAACATCATTGAACCAATTATCATGCAATTGTTGCCATTAATCTGCGATACAATACATTTTCAAAAAATCTTTTAAGTCAGTCAGGTCGGTGTTGATTGTTTTTTAATAAATGATCAAAAACAAGTCTAATTTAAATAAAAAAACTAAAACTTATTAAGCTAAGCCGAATGGTTCAATTGCGGCTTCTTTTGGTGATTCAGACAGAGGAGATCAGAATGAGATGAGTATGTCTTACAAAAAATCTCAAGGAATTCCCCTTCCCTTCAAGCCTTCTGGTATCCAAGAAATGAGTGGAGCTTTAGCCTCAGTCCAATCCCATCACTCATTCCCACCTTCCACCATTTAGTGTATAAAGCCCCATATCATTCCTCTTGTTTTAGCTAATCCTTCTGGTTGTTCCCTTTATGTTATTGTTCCTTCCGATATGGTTCCCATTTTCTATGTCTTCCCTATGTTCAGCATTCTCCGTACATGTCCCAACCACCTCAGTTGATGCTCCTCTATCTTTTCTAACTCACTCACAATTCTTCTGAGGGAAAAAAATCTCTGTAGTGGAAACTGTTGAGATATGCTTCTCCAAGGCCATCCAATGTTCTGATCCATAAAGTAATAATGGAAGAAGAAATATTGCTTTGAAGATCACTAGTCACTACTATTGTTGTACCACTGAATTAATAGATGACTCAATTATATATTATATTATATTCTCTGGAATTATTTTTATGTGCCAGATTTTTTAAAATTGGCATCTTTAGTTCTTAATTGGGATTCGATATGTAATGTACCCACCATGCATGTAATTGTAACCTGTTTCCTGAAAGTTAGGTTCCAAATCTAATAACTTTTTTTCAAAATGTTGGATTCACTACAATTACCATCATAAAATGAAATAAAACTACGATCACTTTGAAACAAGTTCTTTGATAATGAATTATCTTCAAAATATATAGACCTTCTAAATTGACGCCCATTTGATTTCTAACACTGAACTATTTGTTGTATTACCTCTACCAGCAACTTCAGTAAATGTCTATCCCTCATACCGATCTTCTCTGTCTGAACCAGACCTTACACATTTTAGACTGATGTGATTAATCCGTATCTATTTTTTCTTTAAATTAAATTAAACCCATTTTTCATAGGTGATAATTCACTAGTATTTACACTAAATTCACATTGTATAAACTCACAAATAAAACTGGAAGAATTTTGTAATCTGCGAATGTATCACATGAAATGTAATATTTTTGGGTAAAATTAATGAACTAAGGATAAAGAAATTCATCCTTAGTCCATTAATTTCATTTAATCCATTCAATGAATCAAATAATAATCACAAAATCAATCAGAATTTGTTACATTGGATGATATAAAACTGTTAAATGCATTAAGCTTTTTTTTATTTAATTAATTTTTTTTTTTTTTTGTAATATTTCAGAGAAAAAATAAAACCTTCAGGCCATATTTTACGTTTCGCCACAAGCGTGATGCATTAAGAATATTAATTTAAACCCAAGAAATCAATTGGAGTCTATGATTTATTGACAACTTCTTCCTGTTTACATGGATGAATATTATTTGATTGATTAAATGAAAACTGTATGCTAATTCTGATCGTTCCATATTGAAATTTCAGATTCCAGGGGCCATTTTATAAATTATTTACTTTATTTTTTTTGCAAGTTATGTTATTACAAACCAAAATTATTGAAACTGCAGTTAATTAAATTATGGTGTGGATAATTTTTTTTAAAGGTTATGTTATTTTTTACACAAAGCTCTTCAGAATGGGAATATTCTAAAATCATTAACAGGAGTGGGGATTCCACCCTATCAATATGTTATTGTTATATAAGACTATTGCATGCTCTGTATTTGACTATTGCTCCTTAATATACAATGAAACTAAGACACCCCTCATAAATACCCTAAGTACTGTCCAAAATCCAGCTATAAGAACATGCATAGGTACATTCAAAACCACACCCGTTAATTTGTAGATGGTTGAAGCAGGTGAAATGCCATTACCATTAAGAAGAATGTGGCTTTCAAAGAAAAGCATTATAAAAGCAAGTACCAATGAAAGAAACTCTATTTGTGAAGCAGTCTGCAAAAAACATTTATGCTCCAAAAATTTATAATTTGGTCCTTGAGATGCATACGCTACTTCGAGGAGTGCACACGGTCTCCTAATCTAGCCACACCTAAGCCTAAAACATCCATCATACTCTCTAGCAGACCAACATTAGATATACAAAATAAAAAAAAAAACTTACTTTCAAGATGCCATCTGACAACTAGCATTACTCACCATATCCAACAACTTCTCTGGTTGTACACCAAAATGTATGCAAATTACAGAGACAAACTATTGCAAACAATACACAAATCAAAACATAGTCATCTTAACTGATTCAACATTGTCGTGCCATTAGAGACCATGAATACAAATAAGATAAAATCATAAGTAGGAATCAACATTATCCAAACCAAAAAATTTTTCCTTTCAGTGGGTACCAAGTCATGTGTCTCTCTGGAAACAAGAAGGGGGACAGAGTAATGCAAGACTGACAGGTTGAAAGGGATTTTGCTAAAGTTCTAAGTCCACACCTACTCAGAGCTATAAAGAAGCAGACAATAAACTAATGGCAGGCGAGGTATGACTGGGAGTCACAATCATGGACAATGCGAGATTGGTGACTGCCTGGCATACAATATTCAGATGCAAAAAACACGATAAAATCAGGTCTGAATTAAATTTTAATTTTGTTCCTCAAGAAGAAATAACATATTTAAAAGAATTGGGTAGATAAAAAGCCGAAGTTTTAGATAAAATAAAAGGCAACCTATATTAAAATTAATAGCTAATTAAGGAAGAAAGAAAATAATAATAATAAATAAATAAATTTAAATTGAACTTAAACTAAACTTGGTTGTATAGGATTTGGCAACAAATCTTAAAACCATATAAAAAAAAGAAAGAAAAAAAGTTATTGACATTAATAACACATAGTCTTACTGTGAGACATCAAAGGAGAGAAATTTTCGTTTAATTGATTTTTATCTGTCTATCAGAAACTAAAAAAACTCCGCAGCTTCTCAAAACTAGAGTTGCTTTCTATGTTCATTTTGACAACATTTCAAAAGCCTTCTTTAATTTTGCAGAACTCACATTTTTGTGTAATTTATGTACTTGTCATCCACTGTACAATACATGCTTAGAACGATCTTTAGTTTCACTGTTGGCTTTAATAAACTACGAGGTGTCGTAGCCTTACCATTTGTCTTACCACCAAACTCATTCCAACTTAATGCAAAAGTAAAGAGTATAAGGTTTCCAGAAGGCCATATTGACTTTTAAGATGAATAGCCTCTACATCAAGATACACATCACCTACCTTGAATCACCATGGCTTTCAAATAATCATATTGAGAGTACTTAAACTGTTAATAAATTCATTCTTGGTTGAATGACATCAACCCAAAAACTGAAATTTCATGTGATACAACCGTTAATTTAAGACACTATTAAGTTATATTTTGTATTGTTAGAAATGACTTTATACATAAAAATAATCAAACTTAATCCAAACTGCCATAATTTGATTGGATCATAAAATCTAAAACTATTGAAATTGACTTTAATATGAAGTAATAGCTTTCGAGAACTATCTAGTCTACTGGCTGAATGAGCACTGGACATAAATACCATCACTATCGTCGTGGGAGTCATCTTCAGCGAGTTTACTCATCTTCTTTCTGTATGCTTTGGAATTGCAAAGGTCACACAAGGTCTTGTTCCCTAAATGTGATACAGTAAATTCTTTTTAATTTTCTAAAGATTCAGTATTGTAAGTCAATAAAATCAATGAAGAAGTCTCAAGAAAAAAATTAAAAAAGTACATAAGATATTTTTATATTAAGTATCATCTCTTATTACTCAGTTAAATTACATTTTATTATATTTATTTATTTATTATACCAATATCCATCTTGGTTCACTATATTGTTCTCTATAACACTTCCAAACTGGAAGAGTTCTCTAAACTAAGTAATAATTCAAATTTATTATTATAACAATACTGTATATAATGAAGAAAAAAAAAATTATAAAACAGGAGGGGAATAGAAAAAGATTCATTGAGATAATTTTTTTATTTTTACACAGAAATGACTTTTGGCTTGAGGTCTATACTTTTTCAGTGTTGTTTTTTTAATCCTCAAAAATGTAACATTTTGACACCATCTAATTCTGTTGGTGTTGCTTGGATCAAAATCTTGACAACAGCTTGTAATTTTGGGAAGGTAAAATTATATCAGGTTTACTTCCATTAATCAGAAGGAAAAAAAAAAATGTAAATGATAAATATTGGTATAAAAATAAATATTAAAATTGATCATTATCAATCATTTAATTCCAGTTTACACGTAGTAAGATGTTAATAAGCAGTTAAAAAGCATAAATAAATTTACTATGCATGTGAATGTAAAATGAATTAAGCTAACAATAGCATATAAAAGTTATCGTTTTTCCATAAGACCATTTCAAAGTTATCAACAATTTTACTTTATGCATTCAATGTCAATATAAATTGCAAAACTTTCATCTTGTTTCCATTTTCAATATTTCTAAAAATCATATACTCACAAAAGTATATGGCGAGAGAATCTGAAGTATGAATCGCTTTTAATAAAGCTTCACCTTCGAGTTCTTCTATAATGTCTCCAGATGGGTCTTTTTGTGTTAGTAACCATTGCAGAATTTCATTTTCATCGTATAAATCTCCTGTAAAAAAAAAAAAAAAATAGTAAAAAAATACAATAAAATGGTAAAAATAAATTATATTACTAAATTAAAATTAAATTACACATCGAAGTTAAAAAAAAAACTTCATAAATGGAGTGCTGATGTTTTGACCTGCCTTGGTGAAATTTTTATATTCATATCTCATATCTTCTGTGCCTTTCTTCTACTTAGTTCAGTTTTCACCCATCATTTGATATTATATACTCCTTACTACCCCCCCCCCCCCCTTCCTAGTTCTTACTTTCAGCAAGTCATTGTCTCCCTCTTTTCTTGATTTTATTTTTTAACTGCCATTGTTGGTTGTGTCTTCAACCAGATAACAATCTGTAAGTCAATTTACTATAATTTTTTATATTTCCTCAATCTCTCCTTTCGTTTATTGTAATACCAACTTTATTTTCTTTCTTACCTTTCTATCTTACTCTTCTCCTTTTCATATATTTTTCTTATATTTATTTAAATACCTATTTATACCTCTTTATATTTAAAAAATCTGTTTTAAAATTGTATCATTCAATTAGTCCACACAATTTAAAATTTGTATCAATCAACCAAAAATAATACAATTAAATATTGTATATTTCAATTATACCTTGATACAATTTCATATTCAATTCTACAATTAACACTTCAGATATTCTTTTAATTATGTACATAATTAACTCTTAATACTTTGGTAAATTAATATACATTGTTCATTTTGTAACATTTTAGTCACATCCAGTCTTTGTTATTTTTAGCCCTGAAGAAGAGACCTGTAAGGCAGGTTGAAAAGTTGGCACTCCATTTATAAAGTTTTTTTAAACTTGGAAGTATAATTTATCAACCTCAATGCATTCCTGACCATCTTCTCAACAATTATATCACACAGTCAACCATACTATTTTCATCATAAAATAAAATTAATGTATTGCTAGAAAAATCTATGAATATTGGGTCTAAGAATATATACAAAAATAACAGATGTTTGTGTGTATATGTGTGTATATATATATATATATATATATAAACAAACTATTAGGACCAGTTTGGTATACCTGCATAAATGACTGGCTCCTTTGAACCCATTTTAAAGAAGAGTACAGCCGGTAGAGCGAACACTCCAAGATCCTTAGCTAATTGTTTGTCGTTAATTTTGACAAAGTCGATCCCAGCTGCATCTGCTTCATCGTCAATGTGCTCAATCTCAGCCAGGACTCTATTACATTGCTTGCAGTCATCACTGTCTAGTCATATAAAGAAGAAAATTATTTTTAAAGAAATTAATTTGTTTTATTACATATTACAATGCTACATTATAATTATATATTAGATAATTACATATTATATATCTCCAAGAATATTACCTTGCAAAAAGTAAATTTTGGAAAATAGGTATAAGGTTTAGTGATGAAATATACATGATGTTTGCTAATGACAAAGTAATCCAAGCCTAAGAAAGAGAAGGCAACAACTAAATACACAGGAATGTAACAGGATCTTATGAAAAGTTGGGACTAAATAATATATGAGTGTTCTAAAGCATCTAGTTTTTAGATCATATAATTATTATTTTAATATTATGCACTCCCACTCTGATACAGATTGAGGGGTGACCTTTGGAAAGCAATCTTAGCTTGACAAAACAGACCTACATGCCCAATAGTCAGACTTCTCCCCATCAGGGACAAACAACCAAAAGAGAAATTTTATTTATTATCATTATAAATATAAAAATAGGAAAAGCTCATAGATAGAAGCAAGTTTCCACATATTCAAGAACTTGTGAGAACCAATTAAGCGGCACTACAGATACAGGTGCTTGCAAGACGCAATTAAAGGGCAACATCAGATGCTGCGCGAACAGACAGACAGGTATATCTGATGTAAGAAATATTTGTTGGCACATAAAAGATTTGGTCTGAAAGCCACCACCACAAATTTTTAAACTTCTGAATGACAGATGATAAGTATATTTAGAAAGTAGAAGAGTAGTATATATGGCCATCCCCAGAATAGGAAGAGGAGTCTTTTGACTGAACCAGACTTGAGGAGAATCTACTTTGGACAGGAAGAGATTATATGTGGAGATGTGGGAGTCACCAGGGGTCAGCAGAGATAACAAAGACCTAAGACACTCAACCTCTTCACAAGTTAGTAATGTGATAAGTAACATCCATTGCAGTCAGTAATAGTAAAAATACATGAGAATATTTTTATTTTTATGATTACTTTTATTTAATTTTGTTTCTTCTTATGTTAACATATACTGAAAGTTCTATATGCAATTGCATAAACTATTTACTGAATTTACATGTCTCATGTTCCACATGTATACATAGCTTTGTTTTAAATTATATAAGCCAGACTATTGTGCTATATTATAGGACATTTGTTATTTTCAGGGAATAATACATCCCAGGATAAAGATTTTTTTTTTTCATTTAATTTCATTATATTCAAAGTTGTTGATAATTAACTCCTGAATGCTACTATTTCTAATTAAATAATAATGTGAACAGGTAACAGGATAACTCTGAGAGAGGATCACTTAGGATTATATCATTCAAATCAGTGATAATATGTGAAGGCCTATCCAAGGGATGGAAATATTTGTTTAATTATAAAACCAGTTCCCACTAGGAATCAAAGATATTCGAATTAAAGATTGAATGCACCTTTAATCCCTAATCCTGGCTCTAGACAATCAGTATCATTATATGTATATAGGCCAGAAAACCAGTAACTGTAACTTTCATTTAGAAAGTTGTCGATCCCAACTAAACGTTGTGACTAAGCTGAACTAAGATCAAATTTATCATCATATGCCCACCCAAATCCCATACAATATATACTAAATCAAATATAACTAATATTATATAACTTTTCAGAAATAATTATTTTAATTTGTAAGACTCACAGAAGAATACCGCTAAATAGTCAGAAGTTTGCCTTATTTTGTTAAACATTTTTACATTAACTCGCTCAATCTGCTCAGTCAGTTCCATGTTGGCGGGATCGGTTAACCAGTCGAGTAGTTCTTCTTCATCATCAATATCCCCTGCAAATATATCAAAAAAGTAACATATCATAGTCTCAACTAGTTAAATTTTTTTAAAAATTTTTTAAAGAGTCACCATCATAGTTAAGCACTTTCCCCTTTCTGAAGTATGAAACTCCGGGTGGATTTCTAAATCCATATTTCTTCGCCATAAGTTTGTCACTACATTTGACAACTTTAATGCCATATTCCCCAGCTTCATCGTCTATCAATTCAATATGCCTCAAAATTTTGGCGACTTCTAGATCATCTTCAATGTCTGAAATTAAAACATTATAAAATATTCATATAAATAATTTAATAGGATATAATGAGATTGTTAGAGTTAAACTTACAGAACACAACAGCTAAAAATTCTTTTTTCTCGATATATTCAAATAATTTTTCTCGATCAATATCTTCAATACTTTCATCTGTCTTTTGCTGTACCATCCAATCCAATACTTTTTTGTCATTTGATAAATCTCCTGTTATAAATATGAGAAATTTACTTAAATATTGAAAAAGCATTTTTTGAATAAAGAAAGCAAAACAATTCTCGAAATCTTGCGACTCGGTCCTTCACACTAACTCAACATGTTATGTCATATATTACTTCTAAGCTAATATTCTCATTTTAATAAAGGGTTATGTAACTGGAATGGCTGATTGAAAAAAATAAATAAACGAAAAAAGTTGAAAGAAAAAATATTAAATTAGTTTATTTGTAATAATAAACAATTCAAAAGATATTATTACACCTACAATTCGTAATGAAACTAATTTGTATTGGGAAGTATTATACAATCATTATTCTAAGATATAAACATAATTTACATCATTTGAACTTACAGAATAATTATCCTGATAAATATATTTGAATAAACTTAAAACAGAAAAAAAAATAATAAATAGGAACAAACGTTTACTAATGTATTAATAAAATGAACAATATTCAAAATGAAATATAAACATTTCCTTTCATTCTGAATTTTAATTATTTTAGTTTATTGTTAGTAACTATTGTTGAGCCATGCTTTCACATCTATATAATTTTCAGTCAATTTATAATATAATAAAAAAATTAAAATGAGCATCAAATTATATTACAAAGCATATAATTATTTTAATATAATTCAAATTTACATAATTTATGTTATCATTAAATTATGGCCTTCATTAACTTAATATAAAGTACTCAACAAGATTGATAAAGTAAACAACTGTAATACGACTGCAGTATAAAAGTTTTCTATAAAAGTTAAGACACATTTTTTATTGATTATTGTCTAAAATAGTAACTTTTATTTTATTTATTTTTTTAAATTTATAAATCCATTTTACTCATAACTTAAATACTAAAAAAAAAAAAAATTTGGGGTTGAGTGAGCAAGCATACATGAAACCTTCATTCCCATCTTCAGCAAAGCTGACTTTTTTTAATTTGTTGCAATACTTTTATACCAGCAGTTTATACTACGTGAGAGTTTCTGTATTTATACAAATTGATGAACTGCACTATTATTCTTGTATATTTTAATCAACTAACATATTTTTTCCCTTTATATTAAAGTAATTATAAAAATAAAATGCTTTTATTATTAAAATCTTGGTTTTTATATTTACTATTTTTTTTTTTAAACCTAAGTTTTATAAAATAATTTCACATTGAAAAAACAACAAATGAACACATGTTAGATCTTTGAGACATTAGTGATTACAAATAAGAATCATTTGTTAATATCCTCCAATATTATATTTGTATTATATAAAAATTATATTTGTATTATACTCGCACAATTCATCATCAGACTTTCACAATGACACACCATTATGAAGCTATTCTTAATCGGGAAATGAGGAGAGCAAAATTTATTGAAATAAATAGAATATTATAAAAAAAAAATAAAAAAATTACAATAGTTTATTTCCAATCATAAATCTAGAATAATGATTTGAATTATCTAATGAAAGACCCTTCAAACAGTATTCTCGTAATTTTCAACAGGAACTTAAAGTTATCAATGTGTTTAAATTAATAGTATAACATTTTATTTATTACAATATAACAATTCAAATTCATATTACAAATATAATAATAAATATTATTTATAATATCAACCATATATAAGCAGTGATCAGTTAGAAGTTTAAAGTAAACCTTGTGAATAACATTACAACCAAATTAAAATTATCAGTACACGCAATGTTTAAATGAAACAGTCTTAACATAATAATAGGCTTACAAATATACTTATATCATAACAACTTTTGAAATGCAAAATTAACAGCTAGTAATATTACATTAAATTTAATTTAAAGCCTATAATAGAGTAGTTATTTACCATTTATTCAATAATTTCAATCAATTTGAAATATTAATTAAAAAAAAAAAAAAAAAAAAAAAAATCAGAGGAATCCAGAGATAGAATTTAAGGTTTTGAATAATTATATTTTTATTTTTTAATGTTTTTATAATTTTTTTTTAATAATTTTATTTTGTTTTTATTTTATTTTTTTGAGGGATGTAGAAAAGAGAAGAAGTAATCGTAATACAGACTAGTTTCAGATTTGCAAAATTGCTTTATTTATTAAAATTTTATAATAAAGCTAGATAAAGTACAAATATTTTATTTATTGAACCAAAGTGAAAAGAAGTAAAATTACATTTGTACAGAATAACATTGATATGAATGAATATTATGTTTAACATGATCATCCAAAACGGTTAAGAAAATGAATGAGATCAGAAAATTATTTTACAATTTTTGAAAAGTCCATTTTAGCCGATTGGTTTTTACCACCACCAAATGTATTTACCACTTCCAAAGAGGCCTTTTTTTCCTTTTACAGGTTTTTCGATGACGTTGGATGATATTTTTGTTTGGGTTTTACTCGCTGGCAATTTCTTAGGTTCAGGTTCTTTTCCTTTAGTAGCCGTGGATTTCTTAACGTCTTTAGTAGATGTCACTTTGGGTACTTTCGTTCCCTTCTTCGCTGTGGCTGGACAGCATTGGTATGGCTCATATGGGGAATTGGGTAGATTTTGCTTGCCTCCGAGACCGATCATGAAGCAGCCATCGCCTGCAGCAAACCATACAGAAAAACTTAATAGAAAAAAAAACACATTCACAATTATTTATATTCAATGTTATCCAGATTGTAATGAGTAAATGTTCTATTACTTTTAAATTGAACATTAATTTATTTTTAATAAATATTTTTTAAAGAAAGACAAATAAGAATTAACTAATTAATTATGAAAAATAAAGTTTTATTCATTTTTTTTTTTTTAAAGGTGGTAAGGAGGGAAAAAAGTAGCATGCTTTAAATTTTATTTAACTGTAGAGGCAAAAAGCTTTGTGCTTATCAAATTGTTAAATATTTTTGAACTAGTCATGGAAAAAAAAATTTATAACAACTTTTGCTGCAGACGACTGACTGGGAGTTAGTATTAAACGGCATGCAAACGTAAAGCATATTAATAAATTACCACTAATGACACATACAAATGATCATGGTAGCATTTTGTTAACAATTATTCATTTTCTATTTCAATTTGATAAATTAATTACAATTTTACTATACTACATGCATAAAACAATCATTATTAAATTTTTCAGATTAAGACAACTCCATTTTGTCTAATTTATACTAAAAGAATAACAATTACATTTAACAATGCAATACCAGTGCTTTAGTACTTATGCGATATTTAATTAGCTAGTATTTCAATGTAATGAGATGGATGACAGTTATAATTATTTTGTAATTCTGATTTCAAACTACTGATATTAACTGAAAAACTTTAAATGCAATAAACAAAGAAAAAAATACCAAAAATTTGTATGAAATGAAACAGACACAAACCACAACGACCAAATCAATGGTGGAAAATATGCCAATACTAATAGAATTGTAAACCATCATAATTGAGCCTAATTAAAATTATTTTTTTTTAAGGTTGAAAATAAAATATTAGTCAATTTAAGTTCTTCAAAAGAAAAAAATAAATGAATAGACAATGAGAGGGGTATAAAAGAAGCACAGACACTCACTTATCAACCCCCCTAAAAACACTTCCAATTACTCCCCAAAACTTTAATATCATTTTTCTCTATGTTGATAGCTATGACGTACAAAAAGCTTTACTAATCTCAACATTGAGGCTATGCTGAGAGAGTGTTTTAACATGTTAACTGCGGGATGGATTTCAGGTCTCCTCCCAATCTGTGCGGTACATGTCCCCAAGGTATTTAAACAAAATTTTACATAACAAAAAAAATTCACTCTGCTATCAGGAATGGTCCACTAATCTTTATTTTTTCTAGACTATTACAGGAATCATAGATGAAACTTATGTCATAGCAGGAGGGGAATCTAATGACTAAGGATGAAGTTAGAACAATTGAAATTATAAATTACACTTTATTAGCAATAAATTACAGATCAGGATTTAGACATTTATTAAATTCTTATTTTACGAATAGTTATTAACTGGAACACTAATCCAAATCTTTTCTATGAAAATATAACAACCTATTATTATTATTTTTTTTTTTTAAAGCCAACAAAAATTCATTAAATTGCAAATAACAAATGACGTAAATAATAATAATTTTTGAAAAAATAATTTCAAATTTCTAAGACATGAATGTTAAATGAAGTGACATTATTTTACATTCAAGACAAACTGGCTCACCAGGACATCTACTACAATAACTGGTGACGGGCCTAGCATGTTTATCTACTTCTCTACTTGAAATTATCTTCCTCAGTTTTGCATAACAGCCACGACATACGCGCCTTTTCTTTCTTCCAGGACCAGAGTAATAATTAGATTGTGTTTCTTTCTCTGTGTGTTTTCATTTATTGTGGGAGGAATATTTTCTGTGATACTGAAGGAAACCATACTTTCAATCAAAGATCTTCTTAAATGATTGCAAACTTGTTACTCATTGGTTGTAGATCAGCCAAGAATTCACAACAGTGGTACCATATAAGACTTTAAATATGACTTTACGATACTATTTTATGTTTTTTCTCACTGGTACCAGCCTGTTCGTACATGTCCCCAGAGACATGTACCGCATCGTGGTCGCCTCTATAAACCACTATGCGGTACATGTCTCCGGGGACATGTATTTGAAAAATCATAATTTACGATTGTAGGAGCCGAAACAGTCAACAACCATGCATACTAAAGTTATTTCAAAAACATTTCCGAGCTTTATGAACTTTTTTTTTGCCGCACTGGAGGGTGGTACTCCATAAAAGCATCCCGCACTGAAGAAGACACTGCTTACATGTCCCCGGGGACATGTATCGCAGTTAACGTGTTAAAGTGTTAAGCATCTCAGCGTTATTGAGTCAAAAACCCCACTGGTATTCATTCAAGGTGGGTTGACTTTTGTTTTGTGTTGAATCCACTGAATAGATTCTGACCTTTCTAATCTTGGATATAAAAGGCTGGTAAACTATAGAATGAAACTTTCTTTACGCCCTAATTGAACTACTTAAGTATGCTAAACCCCAATAAAAGAAAAAACTAATCACAACCTCAACAACCATTGATATTGCTGATGCATAGGATAACAGTAGTACAATACATAGATTTTACTTGTTTAAAACTGATTCATAAATTGTATTATTTTAAATGTGAATTATTATTTTATTAAAAGTAAATTCTATTTATTAGAAAAGGGAATTTTTACTAACAAGTCAAGTACACACAGAAATACATTTAAAAAATAAATATATTATGTATAATACAATGTACCACTCAGCTCAGATTGTACTAGCCATAAATATAAAGGGAAAAAATGAAGGAAGAATTATAAGATAAAATAGTCCTTTGAATATGGAAAGGAAAATTGGAAATTCAAATAAAGACAGAATATGAAAATTTCAGTTGGAAGATAAACGAGTAATAGGCAGACATAAGCTACTCCACTACCTAGGCATATCCTCTTATTTCATCAGGTATAAACGAGGTTAAACTGCCAAAGATGAAATCTATTAATATATAAAATATTTTTTGAAGGTGAAAAATTGGAATAGGTAAATATTAATTTGTTTCACCTAGGAAAGAAAACATTAAACAATGAATGAAAAATAGAAAAACAAATTCGGACACTTATCTACCCTCGGCTCTAATCCCTCTCAAATCACCTTCATTTACAACCCAACACTGATTCCTTCACTGTGTATGCATAAAAAAAAATCAAATAATGGAAAACTAATAATATAACAAATAAACTAAAGAGAATTGTTTTTTTTTATTAACGGGAATAATTACGAAATTTTATGACAACTGATGGAACAACAGAAAAACATTGATATTGATCTCATAGAAAAGGCTAACAGATTACACTGAGCAGGTAATACAGCTAAAAAAATGGAAGGTGAGATTTTAAGGGAGCCCTTTGATGAAATGATGCGTAAAACCAAAAAGTAAGTAGGCCAAGATTTCAATGTTGAGTGGACAATGGCGCCCAAACAATGTCAGTCATTCACAACTGGAAAGTAACAACAATCCACTGTAGATGACTGGAATTAATTATAATTAAGCATTACTTGACTCTTCAAGAGATGTAGATCCCAGAAAGGAGAAAAAAAAACAATAGCCCTGATTGGCCCCTTCCTAGTTAAAATTAAAAGTAATCCCAAATCAAGTACCAGTAATGTTGTAAGGTTCTGGTGGCATTTCATTTCCTGGACTAAAAATAGCTTGGTAAGAATTTCTGATAATCTTCCAGAACAAAAATAAAATTATTTCTTTTATAAAACATTAACTTTACGAAAAATGTAAATCATTCATAAAATTACAAATAACAAATAGGTAGGAATTGGTGAATTGATGAAAGAATAATAATACAACAAAATTATTACTGAAATTTATTTATCCAAGTTTAAGCAATTAAAGTTTTCCTAACAGTTAAACAACTACTCCCTTGGCCGATCTATTAGCTTTAGTTTAAAGTTTAATGTGCCTAAAAGCAAAATTAGATAACACCAACTTCTTCAAAACCTATAGTAAAAAATATCCACTTACAAATATAATTAAATGGAGCATTTTGTTTGGATTGTTTCTGAATCCAGTGAAAATAATTAGGTTTAAACTGAATATTGTGCGAAAAAATATTTGAAAAATAGACAGCATTTTTGTTAGTTTTTTTTCTGTTTTCTTCTCCCTAATGAAATAAAAGAAAAGAAATTAATATAATATAATAACTTTTTTATTTTTTTATTTTCTGTCATAACATAATCTCATCATATTAAAAAAAAAAATTATTCTAAAAAAAAAAAAAAAATAAATAACGATATATAGAAAAATAATTGTATTGCCATGGTAATTTTGGTTACAATTACATATAAAAGCTCCAGGAAGTTACATTCATAATTTTTTTTAAAGCTATTATGTGAACTAAAAATAGATCTTAGTAACAAGGTACACTTAAATCTAATTGCAGAACAGGTAGGCTTCAAAGTCATTATACTTATTTTAAATAGCAATGTTATTTATAAGAAGGATAAAGCAGATGACTATGATCTATTTTATTGCTGGATGGTATTCGATCCAATCTCTAGATGAAAGAACATTGTTAAATGTTATGAAATGTCATTGTTACTTAGTAGAAGATACAACAGTTCAAAAATCTCCTGTTTAAAGATTTAGTCAAGGTTAATGGATGTGGCTGCATATATTAAATATGTCAGATGTTAAGTAAAAAAAATATATGTAGGTAGAAAAATCATTTAAAATATTTCAATATAGATGTATTACTCATCAGTAAAAGGGAAACGTATGAAAAAAAAAAAAAAAAAAATCAAATTATTGGTCTTTAAATTGAAGAACCAACTCTCCTAAACATTATATAAATATTGTTTCGACTGTTCAATTAGTTTGCAGGAACATTTTAAAGAAAAAATGAATATTTTAAAACCTCCACCAGCTGTACAATACGTGGAAGCAAGTTGCCAGCGGAACTAAATTGGTCAAATCATTTCCAAAAGGTTTTGTCAGAAAACGTAATGATCTACTTTTAAATAATAAAACAATACTGATTAGGAAGACTATTTTCTTACCAGAGGAACAAAATTCTTAAACTGATGGACATTGGATAGAAAATTTGAAATTGATTCTAAGTAAAGCCAGGAATAGATGTGATTAATCTTAGTATTCTTAACAAGAAGAAAGTTATCAGCAAAATCATAAGCTGAGCAAATTAGGATGAAGTAGATACATAGTGATTGCAATATTGACAATTTTCTGTCATTACAACCATCGAAAAATCTTGAATCAAGATGCTGAGGAAAATATGCGACATAAAATGGATGTTGATTACAAACACAATAGGTGAAAATTCTTGAAGGCCAGAATCAGTTACTATATTCATAGCACCATTTTGTTTAATAAAATAACTTTGTGTGATTCAAAAGAGTTTAACTATTTTAGTTACTGTAAACTAAATCAGCAAAATACTTTAAACTAAAAAACTGTCAGAATAATGTTTTTATATTTTGACATGGATATGTTTTGGTTGGGGGTAACATTTTTTTAAGTGTAACGTTTTTTTCACATTCATTTTGATACACTCTAGCTCTGTTGGTGTTGCTCGGATTGGAAATTAGATGTTAGTTTCCTTATCAGAAATTTGATAGAGAATATTTTTTGTTTTATAACCTCTGTCACTGGACACATTTAGGAGCTATATTGGTCAAATTTGTTAATGTCAAATGATCAGTCAATTGTTAATATAATTTAATTATTGACTTCATCAATATGACCCTTTTAATAGTAAAATGTAAATCAGAGAAATCATTAGATTATAGATAGGCATATCTATGATCATAGTTTTTCTCAGTCAGAGAGAAATTGATTTTCTTTTAGGGATAAATTCACAAACATATTTTTACTATGATTTGAATCATAAAGAGAACTATAACATTCTATTATATGGAATGCAATAGATTAAATTATAATAGATTATGGCATGAATATAATACTTTATTTAATAAATAGAGACACCATCAAATATTATATCCTTTTGCCAGGGACAAAAGTAATTGTCACTACAGAATTTCCAACAAAACTGCTCTCTAAAGGCCTGTTTATAAAACTTGAAACTTCTATAAAAATCTGCGTTGTATTACTAGTATAAAATAAATTAGTAATACTGTTCTTAGCCTTATTTCTGTTTTGCTGTGTTACAGAAAAATCATAGTGTACACATGAGTACAACATTTTTCTTAGTTATTATTTTTTTGAATCACACAAAAGCATTTGTGTTATTTACTCTAAAGAAGAATTAGAACATAAAAAAAAAAACTTAACTGAAATGTGAACATGATCTTAAAGTCTAAAAGAGGCTTCAATTATAATGATACAAAGACCTTCACATAATAAAAAATATGAAAACATCACAGAAATACGAAAGCACTTTCATTGCATTTTTTCTACAACTATATTTGCTATCTGTATCTCAGTGTTCGTTTAAGTGAACTACTTTGACATTATGCAGATTGTCCACAGCAATTCTAGCTTTAATAATCATAAGATTTATTTAGCCAATAATGATTTTTTAAATCATAATTGAATTACAATAAAAAAAACTAAAAAAAAACAAAAAAAAAAACAACAGAAAACAATTAGAAAACTATAAAACAGAAATGCACAATGAGCGACTCTGTCCAACTGAGTTTTACAACTAAAATCATCTACTTGAAGCAACAATCTGAACAAATCGAACTTTAGTGGTAAAAGTTGGTTGTTAACTTTACAATTTATCACTCAGATTTTTGTTTATATTTATCTATGTTTTCAAAAACAATACAAATCTTAGGTTGATCACTGATTAGACATTTTTTTTTGAAAAATAAACTACAAATCTTAATTCAATAGCTGATTAGACAACATTTTTGAAAAATAAACAAGGTGAAAAAGTGAAAGATATCAGTTTCAAAGTGAAGTTTTACAGAGCCTCCTCAATAGGTGAACTATTGAGGTATGAATAAATTACAATAGGTGAATTTTGAGGTATACATGTAATTTATTATTTTATTGGAATTTTTTTTTTTTTTTGGCTGGCGGTAGAGACTGTTAAGATCTTCCACCACGTGAAATAGTCTTCCTACAGACATTAATTGCTTGCACAAGCACTGGCAGCCCTGAGGGGGTAACCCGCCTCATGTCACGGTTAACCATAGTTCCCATGATATAGTGGCAGGCTAACCATTGCTCAATTACCTGTCCCTTTGCTGAGAGTCAGCAGGCTGACTTGGATCTACATGTGTTTCCCTGAAGCAGAATATCCATGGCTACACCCTAGAAGACAACCTTTCGATACACGATTAAGATATATGGGGTAGGATCATAGCCTGGTTGGTGTGAGTTGCTTCCAGAGGACTGATGGGCCTCTCATACCAAAGGGGTACGGGTAATCGCCAACGTGGCTTTCCTCTCTTATACATGGAGCAGATTCTATATGATGGTCTTGCCTCAATCAGAAATAGTCATTTTTTTCTGGCCTGATAGCATTAAAAATACAAATTCTGGTAAGTACATCATCCCCTCACATTAAAATTTAATAGATTCAGTCAATTTTTTAGTGAACTAATGATATTTGATTGAAAGATTTAATCATTATTAAATTAGGTGATTGATCCCAGGAAATTAGTTGTCAAATAGCTATAATTATCTTTTGCTAAACTCTGCTAAATGTTCACCAAAAAGAATAATGGTGAAGATATTTTTATAGCTTGTTAAAATAAAAATAAAAATCTATTCAACAAATTAGAATCTAATGATCATAAATTTGATAATAAAAGATAGTGATCAACCCAATTAATTGTTCTTTAGTAATACATCAATTTGTTTGATTCAGTTAAATCATGATAATTAATCTGGAACCAAATGTTACCACCTTTTTAAAATACATTTAATATAACATCGAAAACTCAGGTAATTTTCTTGACCTAGCAAAAAAAATACCTGAGGCCTTATGAATCAAACTACCATCGTCAATATGTTCATCATCGTCGTCATCTTCATCTTCCTCATCATCCTCATCACTATCCTCATCGTCATCTTCGTCTTCATCGTCGTCATCATCATCTTCGTCATTACCTAAATTTCAATCACTCGTTCTTCTATTTTGTAATATTACTAAGTTGTATGCCTAATCTCACTGATTTGAATGGACAATGCTCTAATTATGTATAAAGGACATTTATTTAAATGTGTACAATTCATAAATATTGTTGTCCAGATTGAATTTCAAATAACTGTTTTAAAAACCCTTTAATTTTTAAACTTTAATCCAAGCTAGACAACATATATATTTTTAAATACAATGCATGCAAAAATTGTGGACAAACACACTTTTCTTTTACAGCTTTTGAGTTAAAAGTACATATTACACATGAGGGTAGAAAAAAAAGGTTCATTAATATGCATAATATGGGCACTAGTGCTGACAATACAAATTATTTTTAACCGTAACATTTGGGCTACTTTTATTGTTAAAATGTTTAACTCTTACTTTTTTGTTCAATAAGCCAGTCCAGTACCTTTTTCTCATTCTTAAGATTACCTATAAAATGTCACAAATGTTATTAATATAACAAAATGATTTTAATTAAAATCACAAGATAACTTTAAAAATAAAATATCATTGCCAAATCATTATCAATTTTGTACTCCAAACTTGAAACTTGTCAGGATTGTGTTTTTGTATTGATTGAATCATAAGAACTATAATATTCTTTAGATTCACTTTTTATAAGGAATATATTAGACGCTTCAACAAATTTATGATGTTTGGGCCTGAATATAATTAACATTATATTCGTGAGTTTTCTCCAACATTTTCCTAAATAAAAACAAGTGGTCTATCATAGACCTACCAGGGTGGAAACCACATTGATACTCACCCAGAATTTTTTCACTTCTCTACGCCAACCTTCTGCAAATGGCTATTGCAAGAACTTTATATATGGTGGGTAGTAGAGCTATCTCTCAATAATTTCCACAACTTAATCTGTTTCTTTTTTTGTAAATAGGGGCAATTATGGCTTTCTTACACTCATTTGGCATTTTCTCTTCCATCCATACTGACCATATTACCTGATACATTTCTTTCCATTCATCTGCTCCAGAATACTTTAGCAGTTCTGCCAGCATATCATCTACTCCAGGTGCCTTATCATTCTTAAGAGACATGATTATTTATATTATTTCCTCTCTGTCTGGAGGCGCTTCTTCTTCCTCAAAAATGTCACAGTCTTGTATAGCTAACCTGAAATTCTTTGTGGTGGTATTACCTGAATTTAGTACCTATTTTACGAGTAAATGTAAAATCCTCTGTCTGTTAACTGCGTTAGTTCAACAGTCATTCTAAATGATCTTAATTGAGGATCTGATTCCCACAATGATTTCTATGTAACTATTATTAGAACTATTTTTAGTTTCCGTCAGTCTTTATTATTAAATCTTGAAATTGTGTAATTATAAGTAACAATTATCATTAATTAATTTTTTTTTTGTTAGGATAACTTTGTGCTACCAAGTTTCTTTTCATTTTTAATTACCTCACTTTTTTTGTAATATTTTTAAATTGGAATTTATCTATTCAAAAAATTGTTGATTTAATTGATTGTTATTTCTATCATATCATATATATAATTATTTATATTATTTTTTTTTAATTGAATGAGGAGACTAAAATTATATGACTGGTAAATTCTGGCTTATTTATCAGAACCTTTAACTTTTTATTGTATCTTCCCATTTGAAGTCTGTAATTTGAGAAAGTTTGCTTGATAAAATATACAGTGTATTTATTTAAACCAAAATAAATGTTATAATATCCTACAATGTTTAAATCTGACAACTTTTTTTCAATGAAAATTAAAAAATTAAACCATATATTAAAAAAAAAAATTGAAATGATTTGGCAATCAATAAAATATAAAAATACCTTTACTAGTTACCTCTCAGCTTCTCAGAAATATTTAACTCTTTCTTTAGTTTATAATTAAATTGGCTTACCGTCGTACATTATAGGTACTCCTGTTTCATAATATACCAAAGCTGGAAAGCTAAATATTCCTATTTCTGATGCTAATTTGGAATCCTTGGCTTTCACAAACTGTATCCCGTGTTTATCTGTATCATCGTCAATGGTCTCTAATTTATCTAGAATATCGTTGCACTTTGGGCAGTTATCACTGTCTGAAAAATGAAAATGATTCATTAGGAAAACATTAACTTAAATTTTAAAAGGGACCAAGGAACTTTTTTTAAAGCCATTTGTTGATATTTACCACTGCATACATATATGCAATAAGTAAATTTAAGGATATTATTACAATGACTTATCAATAACATGTAAAGTCCCACTCACTAGTAGCCACATAAAATTCCTTATATTGTTTTTGTTTCTGTAGTACAGCAGCTGGCTACCCATTGCTTGTTAACCAGTCCCTTTGGGACCAATTCTTCTAACCGACCTATGTTCAAACAATAAGGTTCAAGAACAATAACAAATTGGTCTAGATCCACAGATTATGATTTCTCTTGATCAGCTTGTAAACTTTGACCTATATATCTTTCTCTGAAACAGACTGAACATCTGGGAGCCTATTCATATCTTAGAAAACCATTCATATCTTAGAAACCAATGACTATCGATTAAGATACACGGATTATGATCCGAATGATGATGGGTCTTCAATCCTACACCCAGTTGGTGTGAGTTGCCTCCAGTGAGCTAACAGACCTCACTTATTTTGTTTTCACTTGTTATTTAATTAAAATAAAGTCATAAGCAACTTATATGTCTAAAACATTTCCCAATAATTTATGTTAACTACTTACAGAAAAACACTGCTAAATGTTCTACATCATTTATTAAGACTTGAAGAGTTTTTCTGTCAACACTTTCGATCACATCAGGTGTTGAGGTGTGCAAATCCAAAACCCAATCTAAGATGGCCTCTTCCTGCATTAAGTCTCCTGGAATAGGAATATAACAGTAAAATAGTTATCACCACACAATAAATAAGAAGAGTATTTATTTCTACATAAAGAGATTAGACATTGATACATTTCTAATAGAAAATAGATAAAAATACATACCGCTGTATATTTTCCTAAACTTATTTCTGTAATAAACCAATGTTGGAAGGGAAGGTAGATCATACTCTTTGTCTATTCCACTGTCAGAAGTTTTAACGAAATCAATGTCTTTTTCTTCACATTCATCATCAATATTTTCCAATTCATTTATAATTTTCTGACTCTTTTTATCACCTTCTTTATCTGAAAATGAATTAATTTAATGAGGAAGTTCATAAACAAATATAATATTTTACATACCACAATGAAGTTTAAAGTTAAATAATTAATTGTGACAAAGTTTCTTCTTGTTAATTATAACAGCTAATTGGATAAATATAATATTTTAGATAAATGTAGGAAGAACTCTTTCATATCATTCAATATCGAACATAAAAATACAGAAATCAAGAGGATAGAGATTAGGGTTGTATTAGGTAAGGCAGTTGTACTTGGTTAACAGTGTACCTTAAACAATTGGAATAGCTCTTGTTGATGTTGCACTCTAACAGATGTTTTGCAAGTTATGTTAGTCATGTTTGGTCGCGAATGTACTTCCATCTCTCCCGGAGAAGAGCTTCTTTGTTTTTACTGATATCTGATTTTTTTCATTTTTTTTATTTTCACGAGAATATTGTTGTTTCCTACCATTTTTTTGAAGGTAAGTAATCAATTGTTTGTTCTGGCGTACTATTAGATACCTCTTGGGAAGGTGCCCAGTCAATTTGGGATAAAGAAACAATGTGGACCAAGTAGCTTGCACTTCATCCTAATGATGTGTCATCTTGTACCATGAAACAGACCTATAAGGAGTTCGAAACCTCTTGAAACTTGAAAAACATTTTTTTCAGGAAGGAATCAAATGACCACCTGCGAATCTGTCTCAGATGACTGTTGCTGTCATTCAAATTTATAAAGTTTACTTTTTGTTAAATAAAAAAAATCCCAAAAGAAAAACAACATTGATGAAAAATACAAATATTCTTTTGTTTTGAGGTTTTATTTAAAAAAATTATCACTGCTTCAAGGAACAACAGTTGCTGTTTGGAGATACAGGATCATTGTTTTACTATGAAACAAAAAACTTTTTTCGTACTTTGTTGTTCATACTCAAAGAACTAAAAATTGGTAGTTTGATTATCTACAACTATTGGTTAATATTATCTCAACGGGCCACTAGAAGAAAAAAAAACAACTCATATCAGCTAAATTTTACCAATACCAAAAATCAAAAAAGAGTTTCAAGGTACATAATACTCCCCTATTATTAATTATTATTTTTTTTATTTTGTTAGGGCCATCTAGGACCACACTGTCTTTTTACATTAGGTAGTCTGCCCTGCATTGCTTTCTTTTGAGCTCAGAATTCTCTCATTCTCGGGAAGTGGGCCAGCTTGCGCTCTTCTGTCCAGGTGGTACCTTGTCTTCCTTTTGGTTCATCGTCTCGAGTAAGCCCATTCTTCAGTTTCGGAAGTGATCCCAATTGAAGGCGTCTTCAGGTTTTAATTGCAGCATTTTGAGGTCTTCTTTGGTGTTCAAAAACCAAGGCATTGTGATTTTGGGTTTGAAGTAAAAAAAGTGGAAGATCTGTTTAGTCAGCCTGTTTCTGTGTATTCGTTTACACGTGATACATTCGAAGGTTTTTTAAAGTTATATTTTGCTCTTTAATTCGAAGAAATTGAATATAATATGAAAATACTAAAAAACAATAAAAATATTAAAACAGGGTTGTAGTACAAAGTGGAAAAAATTTAAAAAAATAAATAAATAAAATAAAAACAGCAGAGTAATACTAATGAAATATTGAGACTGCTTTATAACAGATTGGACAAGGACAGAAAATAGATATCTTGTTGTAATGATAAGATACTGTTCCTTTTCACAAGATATTTCATTGAATTTGTTTCCATCATAATAGTTTTATTAATAGGATACTCACAAAAGAAAACAACAACATGCTCATTTTCGTTTAATATTTTGTCCAACATTCTAGCGTTAACTTCTTCAATTCTTCCGGGAATCTCAAGGGTATCATCATCTGTTAGCCATGAAAGTACTTCATCCTCATCCTGAATATCGCCTATTCAAAAAAATGTTACTATAAGTGTTTTTAAATATTGAAAATAAAATGATAAACACATTTACTTTTTTTTTACCTGAGCCTTTTATATAAAATAAAATAAGTTCAATAGTGGTCTACTAATTAAATAATTTATTTAATTAAAGTCTAATTAAATAACTTTTTTTTTTTAAAGTAGCACAAATATATTAGTATCCTTTGATTTATGAAAAAAAAAATATTAATAAGAATAAAATTTACCTTTGTACTGAATTGGTTCCTTGTTCCTAAATAGTATAAGAGATGGGAAAGATTTTATTCCTTGTTTTTTGGCAAATGCAGTATCCTCGGTGGTGACGAACACCATTCCAGATTCATCAAGCTCATCATCAATATTTTCAAGCTCTTCAAGAATATCATCGCACTTCTCTCCTTCTTCACACCTACCACCTGTTTAAAATGAAAATTTGTCAGTATGTCACTTAAGTTGCCATTATATAAAAAGATGTCATTATGTCATCCATTTTTGTGGTGCAGCAGAACCTTGACAGCAAGACTCTCTAAGGGAATTATTCTTATCATTGAGTGACTTTTCTAATAAAGAAAGTTATGTGATATCAAGGTTCACTGAAATTCATGTTATAAATGTCATTGTTTTTTACTGTATACCAGGTAAGTTTTGGATTCAATTTTGGTAACATGTTTTGAGTTAAGAAGAATTATTATATTATTATTACAAATCTGAAACTAGTATGATTCAGTGTTCCATAAAAAGGATTTGCAATGTATCAAACCTATAGGGTAATTTAACAAGCATAATATTCGCGTGTTGCCAAAAGGGTAGCCCTTTCACAGCCCCTCACGGGTGGTCCGAAAATTCACACCCTTTGTTGGGTCATACAACAAAGGACCATTTCTCTACCTGTCTATCCCTTGCCGTGTAATATTTGGCGTAAACACGATATTTTAAGTTGCTCTAAAATTAAAAAAAATGTGAAGTCGGTGGGTGTGTCCCAAGTACAGGGGGTGGAGCCTAATCTTCAAAAAGGGCCGGAGGAGCATTTTCAAGGTCTTTTGTCCTGGCTTGTTTCTCCTGAGCTGGTTCCTCTATGAGGTCTTGGGTCTGGCCTTGTCTTCCTGGTTGGCCAGCCCTTATCACGATGTAGCTGATTAAGATTGGGGTATTGCATCTCCAGATGACACCTCACCGACGACTTCCACTTCTAGCGATGACGCCTTACCCACATCATAGCATCTCCCTCAGATTAAGATAAGTCTAGGTTAAGTTTATTTGTTACCATATAAGTTTTAAACTTAAGTTATGATTCTTATTTTCTGTTTGTAATTTTATATGTCAACCCTTAATTGAATATACGTTGTTTTTAGTTTAACCGTCAAATTCATTTACCATTTGCATGTCACTCATCTAATTAATATATTTTGATTACCCTTCTTTATAATTAACACCTCTCAATTATTTGGCCCCACGATTACCTTGTGGAGAAGAGATTAGATCAATTTAATTAATTAATTATATAAAAATACTTATTTATAATTTATCAGGAAATTAAGTCCTGACTGGCATCCCTTTATTTAGATTAATGCATGATCCGGACTCGACAGAAAATGGACATAGCAGATTAAATGGGAAGAGAGAGTAATTTTTAAAAAATGAAACAATTTAATTAATTTTCAAAAGGACGAAAATTAGTTTGTTAGAAAGGCCAAGGATATCCATCAAAAATAGTTGGATCCTGCCAGATCTGAAACTAGGATCCCATGGGACTATGGTATCAAACATTTTATTGACTAAAATTCATTTGATAAATGTCATTGGTTACTGTAGTATACCAGGTAAATTTTGGATCTGACTTTGATAACTAGATTTGAGTTAAGAAAAATTATTATAACTGTAACTAAGTAATCAATAAGTAAAGAAAATCTCAAGAGAACTGAAAAAATGCATGTGTTACCAAGAAGGTTGTTCTATCGAGGTGTGTAATCGAGTTTCTACCAAAATAAAATTAAGATATAAGATACATGAAACTACCCAATATTAATAAAGTAATGTACATAATTTGGTTCATTTTTCAATAAGCAACAAAAAAAAAGTTAATAATCTATAACATAATGATATATTGGGTTGGTGCAAAAATAATGCAGGTGTTTATATGTGACAAAATAAATTTATTATAATTTTGTGTGATTTATAATGTTGAGTGGTCAACAATAATTTCTTTCGCAATGTCACGAGTAGTTTTGCAAGGATTTTCTTTTACCAAAGTCCTTAGATGGTCGCGATCAACAACAGAAGGCCTTCCTTGTCTTCAAGATCAAAATCTCCAAGACAAAATTTTTGGAACCATCGCTGCACTGTACATTCAGTAATGCTTCCTTTACCACAGAAAAGAATGCAGTTTGGGCCGCACTTTGACCAAGTTTGAACTCATAAAAATAAATTTGACGAAAATTTTGTTTCGACACGGTGAATTTCAGAGGTCCTGAATCATAGAAAATGTAACACAAACTAAACTAATCTTTGAGGAACAACAGAATTTATAACCATTGTTTATAATCTATCAAATAGACAGGAGGATTATCATTGTTTACTTGGCAAACACTTGCCTAAATGAAATGAATAGTCAAAACATCCATTATTTTTGCATTAACCCGACATTATAACATCATAGCTTATAATTCTTGAAAAGTGAAAAACAATTTAAATGATATTTTCTTATATATTTATGTTTGTTTAAGTTATTTATTTATATATAGGCATTGCAAATTAATATTATATTGAAAATAATCCATTAACTTACTAAAATAAACAACTACATATTCATGCTCATTAATGAGTTCTTTCAAAATTTCATCTGTGACTTCTTCAATCGTGGCAGATTCTTTCTGTTCAATCAGCCATTTTAAAACCTCTTCTTCATTTAGCAGTTCACCTTTAAAAAAAATAAAATAATGGAATAATCTATTTTTCTAACAAACTAAAAAAAAAAAAAAAAAAAAAAAATAGAAGAGATTAACATGAAAGAGAAAAAAAAAGTTAATCATAGTTTCTAATACCTTCATAAATAGCTGGAATTTTGTTTTCAAAATAGACTAGTGTAGGAAGATGATCTATTCCTAATTCTTTTGCTTCTGCATCATTGTCGATTCTTACTATGACAATGCCTTCTCTATCAAGGTCATCATCTATGTTCTCAAGCTCATTAAGAACCCTGATGTCTTGGTTATCGTCTTTGTCATCTGGAAAAGAAAAAGAAAAAAAATTAATAAATCAGGAAAAATTATAAATTCATTTCAGGGAAGTTTAAATGCATCATTTAAAATTATGAAAAAACTGGTAAGACACACCAGCACTAGCTTGAAAAATAATAAAAATCATAAAATCAATTAGTCTTTACTCATAATGTACTCACAAAATATCACAGCCAAGTATGGTTCTGTTTCTATTAATTTTTCTATCATTTCATCGGTTACTTCTGGAATTTCGCTGTGCCTCTTTTGGTGAACAAGCCAATTGAGTAATTCTTCTTCTTTCATTAGATCACCTAAAATAATTTTTAAAATGAGTAAATTAAGAAAATAATTCCCATATTACACCAACTAACAAAATTAAAATATGAGATCCACCATACCATCATAAACATGTGGGATACGCTTCTCAAAGAAAATCAATGTTGGTAAAGAATCAATTCCATATTCTTTAGCCTCATCGTCATTATCTATTTTGACAAATGCAATATTATTCTGATCACATTCATCGTCTATATTTTCCAATTCCTGAAGAACTTTTTGACTTTTTTTTTGGTCTTTATCATCTGCAAAAATTATATAAAATTCAGTTATTAAAAAACTATCAGTGAATTAGAGAATATAAAAGAGTCATAAGAATCTTACAAAATAGAACTGCAACGTGGGGCATTTTGCTAATAATCATATCAAGCATCTCGTCTGTTATTTCTTCAATTTCATCACTTTTGATTTGCTTTTCAAGCCATGCAAGTACTTTATCTTCATCTTCCAAATTGCCTGAAAAGAAAGGAAAAAATAATAATAACAGATCCATAAAATATTATTAAAAACAATTACACAATTAATTAAAATTAGAAAAAAAGTTTCGGCTGGGATAAGGGTCATTGAGAATAACAATTTTTTGCAGTTAAGTAAACATCATCTATGGGCTGAGAGAACTTTCATGTCAAGTTAAGTTAAAGATAAAAGCAATAATTATTCAAATTGAAAAATATTTTAAACTAAATCAATGTCATGGTCCTAACCTTTCAACTTGTAAACCCCATCCCATAGAACTGCTTCTTCTTTGATAAATTTTGTATCATTCTTGTTACCTCCTTTTAGAATTCCTTATTCTTAAAGATTCTTCCCTAACTTCTTTTAAACATCATTTATTATCCTTTTTTCTAGATAATCAATCTTCCACAAATATATGAATAGTTATGCACATATTAACATGGAGCATGTTTTACTGGTGACCTAGTTGGTCAAAAGCAAAAAAGATACATTTTTGGGGAATGGGAGGATGTTAAACGTAGTTTGATATTAGAAGAGTAGGAGCAGTTAGGAGCTCAACTCTTCTTATACTAAATAACCACTATCTTGACTAGGAGGCAGGTTCTAATGAGTGAGCTCCTTTGGACTCTGTTTCTCCTAATAAGAAATAAAATATTTTAACCTACATTTGGCTGATCTTGATCGATCCCTCTCAGCTGTTCAAAATTTTGTTTTGAATAAAAAAAGTCACCTTTGAAACCTCTACTTGCTCGGATCGAAAATTTGCTAGAAGTTAACATATCAGACATTTTTCATAGAAGTATCTATGAGGCCCTACAAGCGATAGGTATAAACTACAAATATATTCGCATAGTAATGCAGCTGTACAAAGATATGGAAGCATTCATTGCTACAGAAAGAAACGGTCCAAACTTTGCAGTCAGGAGAGGAGTGCGCCAAGGAGATCCTCTATCACCAATACTGTTTATCTTAGTGTTGGAAACAGTATTTTGGCGTATTGATTGGAAGAATGTCGGCATAAAGATAAACGGAAGATGGCTAAACTGTCTCCGATTTGCAGACGATATTGTTTTGTTGGCGAGCAATGCAGCAAACCTCAAAATGATGATGGAAACTTTACTGGAGATATGTACAGAAGTAGGCCTCTCACCTAATTTTGATAAAACAAAGCTAATGACGAACGCAGAAAAGGTAGATATAAAAGTTAGAAATCATAGCTTACAATACGTAGAAGATTATAAATACCTTGGACAGTTGGTCTCCTTTACAAATAAATCGTGGAAGAAAGTGGACAGAAGAACATCCATAGGTTGGGCTAAGTACTGGTCGTTGAAAACAATAATGAAAAACGATTTCCCAAAAGAGATAAAAAAGAAAGTGTTTGATACATGTATACTTCCAGCCGTCTCCTTTGGTAGTCAGACTTGGTCCCTAACGAAAGTCCAAACAAGGAAACTGATAAGCTGGCAAAGAGGAATAGAAAGAAATATGATAAAAATAAGTAGGAAGGAGAAGGTTAGGAGTTGTATCATCAGAGAGAAGACTGGCCTGAAAGACATAATTCACCATATCGAGAAGCAAAAAAAAAAATGGGAATGGGCGGGGCACATCTTAAGGAGAACTGATAAAAGGTGGTCAATGGAAGTGACTGTTTGAACACCCTATTACTATAAAAGGCGAAGAGGAAGACAGTTGAAAAGATGGAGTGACTTCTTTAAGAAGAAAGCCGGACCACTATGGTGGAGAATGGCAAGGGACAGAGATAAATGGAAAGAGAAGTGGATCCAAATCGCGAACACGGCTTCCCAGTAGGCTGGTCACATGGGAAAGTCTAGACCTATACTCCCTGAGGGAAGGCCCATGTTCAGACTCACAGAAGATTTGTTTATTTCGTTTAACGTCACTTTATGCTGCTAAGGCTAATCGGACGATGCTACGGTGGGAGTCCTAAATTTTGCCTATCCAGGTATAATTAGGATAGGGATCTTTAACGAGTACCTGACATCGCACAGGCTCGGGACCCCCATTTTACGTCCCTTCCGAAGGACGGCATAGCTAAGGATTTTTTACTCCCTTTAAAAAATCCTAAGGTCATCTGCCGGGCTGCGAACCCGCGATCTTGGGTTTAGTAGGTTGCTATGCTAACCACTACACCACAGGTGACCCCCGACTCACAGAAGAATTTTGTTTGTAAATATGATAATAATTGTGGACTTATTTGTAGATATGTTAAATTTTTATTTTTATTGTATTTATTTGAATTATGGTTTATTTGTTGAGTTATGGACATAATAAAAGGCTATTATTATTATAACATATCAGAAATTAAATGGAATATATTTTTTATTAAATAAGATTTGTAGCTTGGACCTACAGTTTAGGAGCTATATTGGTTGAATCAAAAAACTCCCTGCTTTTTCTCAACTTTGTTTATTTCGAATTATCATTAATTGTAAATAATTTAAAATTATACAAGTAAGCAGAAAAATATAAAGAAGTCAAGGGCACAGACGGTCAGCAGGATTAAGCTATTTAATTTGAAATTTATCTCCTACAGTAAACTGAATCACAGGCATGGGGAAAAAAAAACAAAAAAACATATGAGCATCCACGGTCTGGGTGGCAAACCTGAAACATGTTCCATGTTATTCTTTCTTTAGCCGACAGACTCAAGGGCGCCAGTTTTTTTTTTTTAAATGTTATATTTTTTTATATAGGGTTGTATTTTTTTGTCTGTCAATAATTTGTGCTGTGATTATTGACATAATGATTTGTAAATAATGTGGCCAGACAGTTGCACTAGTAATTGGTCATTATTCAGATTCTTGGGGGAAGTATGTCCCAGAATAAAGTTCTTTTAATAATTTCATTTCAAATAAGTATCAAACCAGTTTTGAGAATGACAGCTGTTACTATCATCTCCTGAAGGGATTTTAAAAGGCCCTTCTTCAAGAAAAAAGTAAAAATAAAAGTCAGATATAACAATAAAAATAATACCTCACCTTCATATATAGTTGGAATACCATTTTCAAAGTACATGAGAGCTGGGATCTTTTCAATGCCATATTCCTTAGCTTCCTCAGCGTTATCTAATTTAACAAATGTAATACCCAGGGTATCACATTCATCGTCGATGTTCTCCAGTTCGTTAAGAACTTTTTGTGACTTCCTATCATTGTTGTCATCTAAAGAGAAACAATAACACACTTTATTAGCTAGTAGTTTAAAATTATTGAACTGATAAAAATTGTTTAAACTAACTGGGTTTTACTTTTGCTAGCATATTTAGTTAATTTTTTCTTCTCTGTAGGTGCAAATTTAATATAATTTTTTATTTATATAAATTAAAAGAAGACATTTATAATTTAACACCATGCCTGGGATGAAAGCATACAACTTTAATTTACATTTTTTTTTTTTTTTTTTTTTTTTTAATTCATATGATTATTATTTTTCAATTTAACTATTTATTACATGCCAACATTATTTTGTTAATTAGACTCAAAGACTGTTATTATATTATTATTTTTTTAAATTTTTCTTATGGGCTTTAAGTCAATAAAATTTCAATGAACACTGATTATTACATCAAAAACAAATTAAATAGGTGCAAAATGTTTCAGTTCTTATAGAACTTGTGTCAGAAACAAAAATTATAAATAGAGATGGGCCGACTATAACTTTGGCTGACTAGTCGGCTGGCAAAAATCTAACTAGTCGGCCAAGCCAATCATTGCTTATATTTGAATTCGGGTGACTTCAGCAATGTTTGTGGCACTTCATTCATAGCTTTATAAACATCAGTACATGTAGCTACAGGATTTTTTTTTATCTTATAATTTTTACAAATGGGCCGGTATGTGATGGAGTGTTTTTTTGAGAAAAATAAAGCTAAAGTCAGCAATATACATTATTTATCTCAGTTTATAGTGAAATTTGGAATTCTAATCATGCTAAAATATATCGTGCTTATGGACTTAAATATCCCACATATATCACAAAAATTTCTTAAATGTAATTGTAAATAAACAATTACATAAATTGCTAAAATAGCATTTTCCTTTTTGTGTCCCAATTTTTATATTACATTTCAGTTAAGAAGAAATGTTTTTAGTAATGAAACAACCAAAACTTAAAAAAAACAGTAGTTATGTAAGTTCTTTATTCAATATTGTGGAAGTTAAAGAATTTATTTTTTGTTAATATCAAGTTTTTTTCATTTGGATCATCCTTTTTTTAACCATAGAAATATAAATATAAGTGACTAGTCAGCACTTATAGCGGAATACAAAAGCAGCCTATTAGTTGGGTTGGCCCATCTAATTACATTTGTAAATTTCAATAAATAGCCAAAAAAAAAATTATAAAAAATAAATTTTATATTATACTGTTTACTAACAAAATAGGACAGCTATAGTTTTTCCATCTTTTACCAACTTGTCCAGCATCTCATCAGTTACATCTTCAATTTCATCTTTTTCCAGTTGTGCTATTAGCCATTCAAGAATCTCGTCTTCATTTTCAATATTTCCTTAAACAATTAACAGAAGTTATAGTAACATTAAGTATAAATTAAAAAGGTATATTATATTTTATTAAATAATTTTTGTATACCATCATACAAATTAGGTATCTGCTTCTCAAAGTATACTATTGAAGGTATTTCATCTATTCCGAATTCCCTGGCGACAACTGCATCGTCTATCTTTACAAACTGTATTCCGTGTTTATCACAATCATCATCAATCGTTTCAAGCTCCTCAAGTACCTGCATAGAGTCTTCGTCATCGTTATCGTCTGGAGCATAAAAAAGACTTCAAGTTTTTGTTTATATCATAATTTTTTTTAAATAAAAAAAGAATCGTTACTTACAGAAGAGGACAACTAAATTGTCTATTGAGCTGATGAGAGTGGCCAGTGTTTTGGCAGTTACGTCTTCAATAACATCATCTTCATCACCTGTAGACTTATTCTGGACAAGCCATTCTAAGACGTCCTCTTCACGTGTTAATTCGTCTATGATATCGAAAATTAAATTAAATCAATATAACGCTCCTAACTATTAATTACTCAAATAGCAAATAAATAACTATACTTGGACTCTAACTGACTTTCGTAAATGATAGGTATTTGATGCCTGTAGTAAACTAATTTAGGTAATTCTCCCAAGTTGTATTCATCAGCTAACTCTTCATCAGATATCTTCACAAAGCCGATGCCGAGTTGATCAGCTTCATCATCTATGTTTTCCAGTTCTTGAAGGGCTTTTGCACACTTTTTGCATTGTGGCTTGTCTGTTTTAAATTAGAAATATATTATTCACACAATCAAAAATATTATAAATATAGATATATTAGTATTAAGTAAAAGTGACAATTGATAATTTATCATTCCATAGAATATAATGGTAAATACTAATTATCATAAATGGGTCATTTTCACCAGACTTACCAAATTGCTGTCTTTGCATTTAATATTTTTATATATGACTTTCTTTAGCACTCAATGGCTGTCATTTTTCTCACTGCACTACTATGCAATGGCTGTCTTTCAGAGTTTATTTGAGCAATAATAAAAATTATTTAATTAATTAATAAAAATTAAAAAACTCAAGAATGTTACTGTCTGATATTTGCCATACCCTTTTTTTAAGGAAATGCTACTAGACGCTTCTCTTGAAAAATACAAAAATTGAAGCAATTGCAGTTGAAAAGTATAACAACCACAGCTGCTCAAAATAATGAAAAAAAAACAACTTTTTTTAGTACATTATAAAGAAATAGTATGACATACGTAATAACAGACAGTAACATTCACGAGTTTTTTTAATTTTCATTAATTAACCATAATGAATTTTATTGCCCAAATAAACTCATAAAAACTGTCATTGCATTGTAGTTCACAGAAGAAAATGTCAAGTGCTATAGAAAATTATAGATAAAAATCTCAAGTGCAAAGACAGCATTAAAGCAATTTGACAAGTCTGGAGAAAATTACTTATATACACAATGAGACAAAGTTTTGATTGGTGTAATTTAGGTTTACAGAAAACAAATAATAAAAACTATGGTTTGATTCTGAACACATTCAAATTGCTTATTTAATTTCATCCATTAAACATCCTTTTCAGCTTTATAATAATATCTTGTACATATCCCTTTTCTTTCCTGATTCGTAATTTTTTGAGTAAGCATAAAAAAATTCACTCATCTTTAGGCATATACTGATACAAATTGTAAATCTGATATTTTATTTTTATTTTTTTAAAGATAGTAAAAAAACAAATAGAAAAACCAATATAAAATTTCTCCTTAGTATGTTATTTTTTTTATTTCAACTCTTTATTTATCCATCAGTTAATCTTTTGCTTTTTTAAAATGAAATATTAATATTTTGATATGTGTTAAGAGTATAGACTATGTTTGTAATGTATACAACATCTAATTTTTCAATTATTATTTGAGGCATAGAGTTCCAAATCCAAAAGTCTATTTTGAAAATTTTTCAATTGGTGGATAAACGCAAAGGTCTGACTGGATTAGGAACAGGCTTTATTTTTTGTACAGCCATTCTCAATGTGGTTTAAATAATTTTGAGAGAAAACCTTCCACCAAACAATATGGTAATCTAATAGAAAAATTATTTTTAAAAAAATCTAGAAATTGGACTAGGCTGGTTTTGGAATCATGGAAATAAATTTATATTTCATAATTACTCGAGTATGTGAAAATTCACAAATAGTCTGAAAACTCATTTGACCGTCAATTTACATAGTATTTTAATTGAAAAATATACCTCAGAATAAAAATTGTTTTTTATTTATAACTGAAGATAATAATGAGATCATTTTATTTGAATCTGTTTACTGCAAATATGAAGCAGAATCAACTTCTAAAATCTTTTTTTTGTCAATACTCTTGAATGACTCACCTTATACGGCAGAAACTGAAGGGAAAAAATGTAATATGTATATTGTCAATAGCTTTACTCAACAAATATGTATATAAATTATCTAGAATATTGCCATATTAAATTTTGTGTTACATAAGACTATATGCTATGAAATCACAATAAGCAGAAAGAAAATAAAGTTGAGATGGAGAGTAAAGTAAAAGTTAAATTTTGTAACATGCAGTATTTTAAAAAGATGTTTTAAGCAAAAGATAAATATAGGAAATAATTGAACTAAGTTTGTAGGAACTATTATTCAATATTATTAAAATGAAAACCATATCTTCTTCAAAATCCATTGCCCTTCCCTATCTATGACCTAGGCATAGGGATTATTCAATGTTATCTGTACAACCAGGTCTTCTGAAACAACTGCTTCACAGCTTTTTTTTGGTTACTGTATTTAAACACAAAACATGTTTCATTCAACAATGTTTTGATTAGTCAAATTTATTTGAATAAACTGAAGCTATTTTCTGCTTTAAAAAAATGATCATGATCAAAATTAATAATCTAATATTATTGTACAGTACAGACAAGTAAAATTTTATACAATCAATCACAGGACAAAAAAAAATATATATATATTTAAAAAATCTTTAGTCCATCAAAAAATAAGACTCAAATGACAATTCTTGGGAAACCTACATAGCTGCATCATTAAAGATCGCTTGTATTATAATATAGAAACTCTTCCTCCATCGTGAAAAGAATTCCAATCCCAAACTCATGTCTCTATGAGTTGCAGGTAGCTAGACTACTCATTAAACCAGCAAGATAGTTTTTATAACAATATAGAAACTTTAATTTAAAAGCTAAATTGGTAAAACAAATAAAGTGTGGTTTAAAAGCTGAATAAGGAATATAAATAGAGTGTAGTTTTAAAGTTATAGGAAAAATAAAGTTAAATAAGAAAACATATTAGTAACAAACATAAAGATGCTTAGTTCTAAAAACAATTAGCTCACAAGTGAAAAACATTAAGTTTAATATTAAAGTTCAGAGTTTTAAAATATGATATACCCTTGATTTATTGCATATTATGTATAGTACAAAAATCATATTTTCCAAAAATGATTTTGGAGAAATGTCATTGTACATAGTTATAATAAATAGAGATATAAAGTGGGGAAAATTGGTGTATTTTAATTTTATCAACTGCTACTCATGAAATATGCAATTGCCTTCTTTAATTCAGTGGACCAGGTAGTGTTGTCTACACAACTTTCTTTACAAGTCCCCAAAAAAATATTTCTGATTGTGTATGTTCTGTAATCCGACAACCCAACAGACAGAATAAGGAATTTTGTTTGCAACCATACTAGAACATAGTTCTGTGAGACCTCAAAAGCTTCTAAAATTAATTGTGGAAGGGGAACGTCTATTTTGCTTGGTATCTACACTGGAAACAGGTATAAATGGTTTTTCTCTATAACAATCACCAACTTCTAAGAGGATGCATTATAGATAGACAAAATAGAAATGGGAAGGATCAACCGTGTTAAAAGATTAGCGAGGAGTTGCACTAAGGTAGCAAGTTACCCTTCCAACACTAAAGTATGTTTTTGTTTACAGATCTCTAGAAAATATTTAACTTTGAATTTAAAAAGGCACAAAGAGGAGCAATATCTATAAAATGAATAATTAATCATAAGGTAGATAATTCATCATTTGACTTTCATTGATAATTGCTCCAAAATTTATAAAGAGAAAATATGATCGTTTATCAATATCACTTAGAGAAATGAACGTCCAATAATACCATAGTCATAATGATCATTAGAAATAAGCCACCCTAAGCTGCTTAGTTTTCCTGAAATACGGTAGGACATCCACTTTCCTGAATACAGACATTTGTAAAGTATGAGTTAGCCAGCTCTGGGGGTGAAGGACGCACATCAACGCACCTAATCAAAGCCTAGTAGGTTTTTATACACCTCTAAGAAGTGTTTAACCTTGGAGTTGAAGAGGCACAAAATTTGTAGGATGTATAATAATTGGAACGTCGAAAAGCCAAATATGAAGTCATAGATACACAGCAATTAAAAATAAATATTAATTTATAATGCAGACGTTTCGACTAGCAATGAAATCCTTCATCAGGGCTAGAAAAAAAAGAAAACAAACAAAAAAATATGATGATAAAGACAATAACATAAAGATTATGAAAACAATACAAAAAGACTATTGAATTATTTTCAATTCAATTGCAACTAAATAGTCTTTGTGCATTGTCTTCATGGTCTTTATATATTGCCTTTATTCTCATACAATTATTCTTTTCATATTCTCTGCAATTTTTTCATATCTTTTCGTTTGTTTTCTTTTTCTTCTAGCCCTGATGAAGGCTTGCAATGGAAGTCGAAATGTCGACATTATAAGTTAAAATTTATTTTTAATTGCTGTGCATCTATGACTGCATCTTTATAATGAAATTATATTTCCTTTTTTTCACCCGATTTTACTCTGAAGGCTCCCCATTGTTAAGCGATCAACAAAACTCTCTGAAACTCAAGCTCTATTAGCCTTAAGCGGTAGTAAACACATATTTGCTGCTAATTTAACAAAATAAAGAACAATAAAAAAAATATATTTTAAAAAGTTTTTGTTGCTCATTTGGCCAACTGTGAGGCGGTTTGAAAAAATAAGCTATTATCTAATTAGTCCGATTAAGGCCCAATTTCTTAAAAGAACTTGAATATTTTAACTTGATGTGTTTTACTTGTAAGCCAACAAAATAGCAGTTAATTAACAGTACATACACTTTTTTTTTTGTTTTATAGAATTAAATTGTTGCAAAGACATAGAAGAGTTATAACATAAAGATACAGGTAGCGACACGACATGCTTATTTATCTACAGATACAGTTCTAATAAATGCCCACAACAATAATATCAACCTAGGCAGGAAGAGAGTGATTAATAATTACTACAATTAATTTTGTAATAGTTATGAAACAAATATTACTTATATATACATAAAATACCAATTTTTTTTGGTCGTTTTACTTACTGGAGTTGACTCCTGCGCATTTGCTTTGGTCCGGGCCTAAAGCAATTTCTTCATTAAGTCAAACAACATATAGCAACAAAATTTACAGTTACAAACATGTATTCCCCTTTTTCTTTCAATTTTTTTTTTTTTTCAAGCATTTGTTAATGACACATAAAGAATGCAAAAATTTACAAACTCCAAATATGTCATCATTTTAATTTTAAATATTAATTCAATTGCTATAAGCATATTTATATTAATGAGATCCTCATTTGCATTTTCATATTTCATTGAAAATATGCATGCTGTATCTGCAACTGTCTGAAACAGCTAACTATAATGGTGTATTTTCTAATCATACCCCAAAAACATGTAAAAACATTGAAAAATAACATAAATAACATATTATAAATAGTATTGAATGTTTGAGTGAGCATATGGAGCACTGAAACTTTTTTATTTTCTTAACCCTTTAACGGGCAGGCCATGAATTTCGGAATACATTTCCTCTTCTTTTTTCCTTTGAATTGAATGAAGGCCACGCTAATCCCCATGCATGTATCATGAAATTAAAAGTTAAATAAAGAAAATTAGGCGCTAAAGAGTACGATAATGCGTCGGATATTACGTCATTTATTGAGCAAAAGGCATTAAATATGTGTATCCTCCAGGATACATTGCCTGTTAAAGGGTTAATAACAACCGAAATACATTATTATTTTTAAATAACTACAATCACTATCAGTTGATAAGTTTTTAGCAAAGAAGGTATGAAACTATAATCTTTATCTGATAAATTAAATAACTTTTTTAATGCAACAATTTTGAAGATGTATTTTCCTCAATAATTGTTCAATAAGGAAAGATTATTTTCCTTCTCCTCTCGATCCAATCGATTTCTTCATTAATTATTCATAAATTAAATTATCCATATTTCTTATTTTTTAAATTTAATTATTAAGTATAGTTTATGCTAACTTTCATGTTCCTCACAATTAATAACATTTGGTTCTCATTTTCTTTTTTTATGCCTCAATCTTAATCATTCCTTTATTGTAATGTACTATCTAATTGTTATACTTTAGGCAATTATTTATCAACTATATTGTTTATCTGTCAACTGATATACATAGTTTATGCATTTGCTCATCAACTACAGTGGAGTCCCACGTATACGAAACTCACTTATAAGAATCATTCTGTTATACGAATAATTTTTCGTACCCCGATGAACGAATTACTATCTTATAACTATTCACTTATAAGAAGTATTTACTTATATGAAACATTATCCGTTCCCCCCCCCACATTCGTATAAGTGAGACTATTTTTTATCTTCATTATAAAACAAAATATTTAATTTATTTTCCTTGTTTTTTTTTATTGTATTTTCATACTATTTACTTTTCTTGTCTTTTTTAAAATTCATTCCATTTTTTGTCATAACTTTTTGTTTGTTTTCTTCTAGTCCCAAAGAAGGCTTACAGTGAGGCCGAAACGTTGGCACAATAAATTTAAATGTATTTGTTATAATATATTCTAATTGCATATTCATGACTGCATACTCCAACTACCTACATCTTCGTTAATTCCACGTTCAATAAATACCTTGTAAATATTAATCATTTTGATTCAAGATATGCCCACAACAATCAAGCCCAACAATGTTCATGGAAGGTTGAAATGAAGCTGGCTGAGAGATCTCCTTGAGTAACATGAAATTCAGTAGAACCTCGAGAGTAAGATTCTCAAGGGTATTTAGGAAACGGAAGTTGTCAAGAGGTTCCTCATATCTAGGTCGTTTAGACCAAAAATTGTGTTATAAAGGTCATTGGTTAAATAAGGTTAAACCTGATTGCATCCCTGACCATATTATTCAACCATTATATCATACAGTCAACTATACTATATTCATCATGTATCAAAACTGGGCCATCAACAAAAACCGAATGTTATTCCTTCAGCAAACTGGCACAGTGCTAGACTTCAAAATTCTCCATATACTTCACTTCAACTTCTTCATTTTGTTCATTTTCAATTCTTCATCCCACATCAACTTCATTACATCCATTTTTTCCTGCCAAGTTCTTCAACTATCGTTGTTTCTCCTACAGTCACTTACCACAAACATTCAAACATATTCTACTACTTTAACTACCCAACCTTCACCCCTCTGCTACTGAATCGAAAATATCCTTTTCCTATTTCATAGCTACTTTTCCCCATCATATACTCCATTTCAACTGCCTTTGTCGCCTCCATAAAAACTTAGCAGAAAAAATGGAAAAGAGGATCTTACTTCTTAAATGTATGTCCCACTCACTGTTTCCTAAATTCATCGAAAATTCACTGAGTACCTTCACCATTTCCAAACCCCTGTCCTCAAAGTTAGAATATTGATTTCTTAAATTTAAGAAATCCCTACTAAACCTAAAATTATCCTTAACATCCATAATCTTAACTACAAAACTAATAATTACCCCAAAATTTTCAAATCTCACCATTTAAAAAATTTTAAAATGTAATGTCTAATAAATTTACTCTGATTTTGATGTCTCAAAATTCTTGATATATGAGTTTGCTCGCTCAAACACTTCATACTTTCTTAATCATTTCAAACATAAAAAAAAAACTTTAAAACACAAATATAAGCGGTAAAGCACATGCTGTTTAAGTTGTTCCACGTTATTTAATTAAAATCTTTATATTAAATTAGACACATCTTTCGAACTGAGCATATTTTATGTAACATTAATTTTTTTTTTTTAATTACAGCTTATTGCACATGAAGTTATTTTTTTTAAAATGTTAAAAAAAAAAAAAAAAAAAAAAAAAAAAAAAATTAGGATCAGGCTGTAAATAATCTGATTCTCATGAATTAATATATTTTCTGAATATCAAACAAAAATTCTAAAAATGTTAGAACTTTTATTAACAAAAAAACAAAAACATTTAATAATATGACTTTCTGAGATAAATCATATGAAAAAAAAAAAAAAATTAACAAAAACAAAACGAGCGATATAAGCGTGTAAAACAAACAATCTTTTAAGTTTATGGTAATAATTATTATTGTTTTGTTTTTTGTTTTGCCTGAAATATGTAAAAAATTACAGATTTCAGCTTTTTATAAATGTAACATGGGCTTACAGAAAAGGACGGCGACATACTCAGTATCCTCTATTATTTTTTGAAGAATTTTTGCATTGACATCCTCTATCCTATCAGGCAGATCCATCGCTTCTAAGCTCGTCAGGAAATCCAGAACATTTTCCTCATCCATAAGGTCTCCTGTAATAGAAAATATAAAATCAGCATCCAGTTAGTTGATTTTCGATTCAAAATAAAATAATTTAGATGTGAACATTTCTTTCATTGGCGTCATTAAAAATTATTGAATTGGTCAATCAACTTATTTCTAGTGAGATCTAGAATGATTTTTATGTTATTTTGAAAAAAACCCCAAAAAAAACCACTTATAATAATTGATTAACAGAAGAAATTGAAACATTTGAATTTACAAAATAACGTTTTGTTTTTAAAAAATATAAGAAAAAAAATTGTTCCAAAAAGATATTCATTCATTTACTTACTATAGGATGATAATTTTTTTTTTTTACATGATTGAAATTTTATTACCTTCGTATATAATGGGTTGTTTTTCTCGGAAGTAGGTGAGTGCGGGGAATGTTTTGATGCCATAATGCTTAGCAAGTCTTTTATCATTGATCTTAACGAAGTCCACTCCAAATGTGTCGGTGTCATCGTCGATCTTTTCCAATTCCTGCAGGACCTTGTCGCAGGTAACACAACTTCTGGCATCTGAGGGATAAAAAAAAAAATTAATATTGTTTTTAATGATAAGATTACATTACCAAGGCATAGAATATTAAATGAATCGGTTCTATGATACATGAATGGCCTATGGTAGAGTACATAAATATAAAAGATTCTCAACTATTCATAAGAGATGATGTCGTCAATATGATTTTAACAGCTTCTGATTGATTTCATATACTCATTTGATGGCCACCCAAACCGAGAAACTTTTAATAAAATTAGAGTGTTTATCTGGATGAAGTTTACATATCTTCCGTCAAGAGAAAATTTTACATGCATCAGAATTTAAAATAGGATTGTTCAGTTTGGTGAAAAAGTGCCCTATTTCCAATAAATAAAACAAAATCACAATCTAGACCCATCAACTCTATTGATTATCCACTAAAATATATAACTGATAAAAATAAAATTCTCTTTTTGCCATGTTGCATAATCTTTAATCTTGAATTTTTAACTTAAATAATGATAAAAACCAGGTATTTTATTAGGAATTCTATTTAATTTGGAAAAAAGCCATATCTAATTCCAAATCTGATTGCTAATTAAACCAAACAATTTTTTTCTATAATGAACTGCAATTAATGTTCCATGGTCATTCTCCTATATGATGCAAAAACTATTATACAACTTTTGCAAATATATTGATTCCAGGTGGAACGGTGTATCGTTTGGAATGGAAGGACTCTTGATTTTATTGTTCCATCTACTGGAACAAAAATGAATTCCGGTTTCACGTTCGTTAAACCACTGCCGGTCTTCCAGTTACTGGAACGAAAACGATTGGAACTTATTTCATATTTTGTTTCTCTTTAAAATTTATCAACAAAATGTGCCCTAATAAAATGAAATTTTAAAGTTTATCTGTTTTCATGAATTGTATTGTATTTACCAATACTAAGATTTTTATTTGTTTGATGTAGACTTTGTGGCTACATTCTTGATTCGTAATATAAATATCTTGAATATCCACTGTTAAAACATTTATGACTAGTGTCATAAAATATTCCTTAAATAGCTTTTAAGATTGAACAATTTTTAACCAATGACTTAGCTTTCATTTGGTTAGCTAATTAATTGGTTAATTGTTTCTTTATAAAAGAACGAAAAGCTTATCAAATTAAAAAAATTATTTAAGTTCCATGAAAAATAAATAAATAAATAATTAAATAAAGGAAAAATGAATATAAGATGGGAAGAATCACCTTCATAAAGCCAATGGTCTCAGCATAATTTTTTTTTTTTATACATTATTTAGATATCGATTTTTAATTGATTCTATTTTTATTGATAGTTTTTCTTTCATTAACAGTTATCAGTAATGGATTTCTGTGAAATATGTATTGGAAATATTTTGGATTGTTTTTCTATTTTAGGATAATTCTTAAATTCATTAATTAATATAAATTTCATTTTCATTAATATAATAAAAATAATACATATTCCATAAATTGACGTTTCTTTGGAGATTTGTTTTTGCAATATAGGACATTATTAGAATGTGTGTATGATAGTGTGTGTTATGTGATTGTATATAAGTTTAAGCTCTATTTTGACTAATATATGTAATATTTTTTTTAATAAATTTGTAATTCTGAATAATTATAATGACTTAAAATTGAAATAATTGTATTTATTTTAACATAATTTGTTATTTGTAATAATTATATATATAGTATATTTTTGTCCTAAACTTTTATTTTTGTAAAGTTACTGTAGAAAGTGGCTGATCTTCATGCAAATAAAAAAAAAAGAATTTTATGTTACATCTTTCTTTGAACGAAGCTCAATGTTTAAAATTTAATCACATGTTTGTACAATTTCATATTTTAGTTTGTTGGAGAAAAAATCACAAGAAACACTTAGAATTCCATTTTTTTATTTCAGGAAACAAAAAATGTATACAACAATAATAAATCTTTTATTTTTTACTTATTACCTGCTGCATGCTACATCAGTACCATACCGAAATGATATTGAATCAAAAGAACCAGAATGGAAAAGAATGAAAAATGTTTTTAAGTCGGAACGGAACGAGTTCCTGTCAAAAGGTGGAATGACCCAATTATTAGAAATAGAAGTAGACTTTATATTTCATGATATGAAAATTTTCAATCATTGATATTAGTAACTTTTAGTGAGCTTATTTAAAGTTTCTAGATAAGTTGAATTAATGCAAATACCCTATTTTGATGGTATATACTATATCCAGTGATAAGCAATGGTAGTGTTCATGAATACATTATGTAAAACAGCTTTGCAAAATATAAAAATAAAAACCAAATGAACTAAATTAGAAAGGCTACAAAGCATTTCATAAGGAGATAATAAAAAATCAGAATACCATATCCTAAATTCTCATACACACTAAACTTATAGTTTATAATACAATAATGGTGATTGGGACTTGGAAAAAAAGGAAGATTTGCAGGGAAAAAAATGCATTTTGAAAAAAATACTCTTTGTTTATTGCGTGCTCATATCTGATATCTCTAAGGCTCTTAAAAGATCACTATCTAAATAAAAAGTAGGTATTCGATAGGAGATCAGTACAACTAATCAAGCTTAAGCAGCAGTAATATATACTAACATTCCACAGTCCAGACTTGTGATTACATGGTGAGATGAAATAGGTTACATTATATGAGTACTAACTTGTGATCAAACATCCCTAAGTCCCCAGGTCAGACAACTATGAATTTATAGAGCTGGCAAGTGCAATTTATATCAGTAGGTATTTGTACTTACAAACAAAATTTGGATAGTAGTATTTAACTAAAACTAGTATTTTATTTTGAGTTCTAGTTGATGCAAAGAAAACTAATATTGTTCTGAGTGAATTAAGTCTAAAATTTTAAAATTTGGATTGGAGCACTAACTCACATTTTTACATTAGACTATATATATGTGTTTGTGTGTGTGTGTGTGTGTGTGTGTGTGTGTGTGTGTGTGTGTGTGTGTGTGTGTGTGTGTGTATTCTTTTGTAAAAATGTGAGTTTTTAGGAATGTATATATTTCTGATTGTGTTCTTTAGTATTAAACTGATGAAATACAGGAAATATCTAAAAACATTAATACTGATATTTCAACATAAAGCTTCAGGAATTATCCTGCAAATATTCTGAGAAAGAAGGAAGACTGAACAATAAATCCCTAAACCAAGGAAACAAAACCTAAACAAAGACTGTTTATTTTGGCCCTGAGCTGGACAGGTTGGAATTCTACTGTCACCATAAGATATCAAATGAAGATTGACACAAAATAATCTAGACATCTACTTGCAGCACAACGTTAATACCTAGCAATATAATTATTTGTGAACATAGCCATATAAGACTGAAATTATTCTTCAAGTTCAAAATATAATTCTCAACCAAATTACAAAAACTTTAAAATAGTTAATTTTTTTAGTTTATAATTATTATAATTGAAATAGAGGAAGTTGATAAATGTATTAATGACCTAAACTTGAGAGAAGTAAATTGATACAACTGACGGGTGAAGAACAGGTAATCGCTAAGATAATTCTTCGATGGCGCTTGAGGAACAACCATTACACAAAAAAACGCTCATTAGGTATCGATACAAATCGTTATAGATCTATAAAAAATGTATTATTTTAATGGATCACGTTTTAATTAGAATTTTAATAACAATTACCCCCAACATTTTTAATTTAGTTCAGCAAGGGAAAATGTTTTTTTCAGATTCCTGCACCACAGTCATGAAATTAAAGTAACACATTTACCTAATTTATAAAAATCTATACTGCATGAAAGATTTCATATATAGGATCTCTATATGTAAAATTTCTAAGAAATTTAAACTGCCAGCTTAGGTACAGTGGTTACGACTGCTTTCAGCTTTACTAAGAAATTTATAAAATAACTCATAAATTAAAAAATAATAATAATAATCTTATTCAGTCTATTCGCATTCCGACGCTAATCAAACTGTCAAATTCGATGCAAGATTGTGTTTGATTTAGCCCAGTTATGGTCATACTGTTGATTGAACGTTTGATCTACTCTATTGACACCTCAACTTCTTTAAATGTTCTAAAGTTTAGGAGAACGAGATCAAAAGTGGGTGATAACTATGCTGATCACGACCGAACGTTTTCTATAAAATTACTTTTTGGACTTGGAGGTGAAAACCAAGAGATTTGAGAGCCCATTTCACCACCAATTATCACTCATCACTCAATTTTGGCTGAGGGAGAGAAAATTTAATAATTTCGAAGGGGATATATCTATAGTTATCTTAAATAAGATTAAATAAAACCAACAAGATTGAATTATACACGAACGTATTCAATTAGTATGACCAGGTTAAGCAACGAGGCACACTATATATTTTATTAATAAATATAATCATGTGGTAATAATAATTACAAAGAGGTAGTAACAAGAAACTAAAGGAAAAGATATCACCACACACTCTCCCCCCCCAGTGTCAACGATATCGTTCAGGTACACTTGTGGTACGTCCGCTTCTGGTGCAAACCGGAGGAAGGTAAAAGGTGACGCGCTTCTTTTGACGAATGGGATTTTTTGAATTATTGCTGTCCGTTGTCGGTGTTCTCATAATGCTTGAAGGTAGCGAAGGGGTGTTAGGCTTTTCCGAGAGTATATGGGCAGGTTTCACTCGATCTCTTGAAACGACTATGTTGCGGCCGTTTTTGCTGATGATAAATGTTTTGGCGTCCCTGGAGATAACTAGATGAGGGCCTGTATATGGAGGAGTTAATGGGGGTCTAATCTGATCATCTCGTAAGAAAACGTGGCTGCAACCGTTGAGGTCTGGATGGGCGAACACTGTTGGTTGGGTGTGCCAGGTCGGGGCAGAAGGCCGTAGTGATCTCATTCTCTGTCCTAACTGTTGAGCGTAGGTGTCAGGAGGTTCCATCTTGTTCGGTGCCAGTTGGCTATGGATGTCGCCTGGTAGTCGTAGCCAAGATCCGTAAACGAGCTCGGCTGGAGAGGCATTATGATCGCTTTTGATGGCTGTCCGAAGGCCGAGGAGTACGACGGGAAGAAGTTCCGTCCAACTGTCTTGCGTCTCCAAAAGCTTACAGGTGAGTGCTGTCTTGAGTGTTCTATGCCACCTCTCTATAAGTCCGTTGGACTGCGGGTGATATGCCGTTGTATGAACCAGTTTGATTCCTGAGATAGCTGCTAAGGAACGGAAAAGTTCGGATTCGAAATTCCGACCTTGGTCAGTTACAACTTGAACAGGCGTCCCAAAACGGCTAATCCAGTGGGTCCAGAACGCTTTTGCGACTGTCAGTGCAGATTGATCCGCAATTGGAATGGCTTCTGGCCACTTAGTGAAACGGTCGATGCATGTCAAGAGGTATTTCATGCCGTTCGACAACGGTAGGGGGCCAACGATGTCGATGTGAATAAAGGCAAAGCGTTCATCTGGCGGTGTGAAGTGCTGAAGAGGGGATTTCTCGTGTCGCTGTATCTTTTGTTTGTTGACATGTAGCACAGTTCTTTACAAAGTCCGTGACAAATTTAGACATATGTGGCCAGACGAATCTTTTTCGGAGTTGATCAAGAGTAGCTCTACGGCCAGGGTGTGAAAGATTGTGAAATTTAGCGCAAACTGCCGATCTTAAGGATTTGGGAATATAAGGTCGTAAGTATCCAAGGGACGTATCGCAGTAGAGTGAAAAGTTGCCTGGCAGTGTGGTTGGTGCTAGGACTAAGTTGGTCGATGAGTCGTGGAGCCTTGGTAGTTCCTGGTCTTCCGTTTGAGCCTTGGCGATGTCAGTTTCGTTCAGTAAACTATTGCTCGCTAGTGCTTCAATCCGTGACAAGCAGTCGGCTACTATATTCTCTACGCCTTTGATATATTTGACCGACGTGGTGAACTGAGAAATATACGAGAGTTGTCTGGATTGTCTTGGAGCAGCCTTCTCAGTCTTTTGTTGAAACGCGTAAGTTAGCGGGCGGTGGTCGGTATATAACAGGTAAAGGGGCGGCCTTCCAATAGATATCTGAAATGTTTTATGGTTTCATACAAGGCCAGTAACTCTCTGTCATAAGTAGAGTACCTCTGCTGCGTGGGTGTAAGCTTCTTTGAGAAGAAACCCAATGGTTCCAACGTCGAATGGTGGATCTGGTGGACTACTCCGCCAATAGCTGTATCCGAAGCGTCTGTTGTGACCGTGAGCGGTGTACCTTGTCTAGGGTGTGCGAGAAGAGTTGCTCTACAAAGGTCGCTTTTCGTGCGTTCAAAGGCGTCTGTCATCGATTGAGTCCATTCTATAGACTGATTGTCGGTTATGTCATGAGGTAGGTGTAGAGGAGCCTGTGTTTGCGCTGCCTGAGGCAAAAACCGACGATAAAAGTTCACCATTCCTAGGAAGGTACGGAGTTGTTTTGCTGTCCTCGGCTTAGGAAAATCGGATATAGCCTTAATTTTGTCTAAACGAGGCCCGCAACCGTCTTTTGTTATTCTATGACCTAAAAAGTGTACTTCATCCTGAGCGAAAACACACTTGGAAATGTTCAACTTTAAACTGTGTTCGGTAAGTCGCTGGAATATGCTACGGAGATCGTTTATATGTTCTTCCATAGATGACGAGGCGACTAGGACGTCGTCCAAATATGTAAATTGGCAGTTTAGCCCGCGGAGGACTTCGTTAATAAATCTTTGAAAGGTTTGTGCAGCGTTACGTAATCCGTATGGCATGTAGGGAAATTCAAATGAGCCGAATGGTGTTGTAATGGCAGTTTTGCAAACGTCTTCTGGTGCAACTGGAATTTGTTGGTAAGCGTGGGCCAGGTCCAGGGTTGAAAAGATGGTTTTGTTTTCTAAAAAATTAGTACAATCTTGAATATTAGGTAGGGGATACCTATCAGGTATAGTTATGTCATTTAATTGTCTGTAGTCCCCGCAAGGTCTCCAAGTGCCATCTTTCTTCCTTACTAAATGTAGTGGGCTGGCCCATGGACTATCTGAAGGTCGACATAGCCCCAAGTCGAGCATATTGTCAAATACTGTCTTAGCTGCTGTTATTTTATCTGGTCCTATCCGTCTGGGTTTGGAATATATTGGAGGTCCTATAGTTTTTATGTGGTGTTGCGTGGAAAATGGACGGGATAGCTGAGGCGGGAAATGACCGGATATTTGACCAAATTCGTGAAGAAGGCAGCTTATAGGTGACGTCGGGTTGAATTTGCTGATAGGAGTACTTGGGTTATGTGGTGAGCTGTGCTGGATGGTGGAAACACATGTCATGTTGAGTCCGTCTATAAGTCGTCGGCCGGGCAAGTCAACTACAAGATTAAAATGAATTAAAAAGTCCGACCCGATAATCGGCTGCTGGACATCGGCTAAAAGGAAAGTGTAGGTGAAATGCTTTTCGGGGCCGAATGTGAGCGTCAACTTTCGTTTGCCGTAGACATTGATACGGGAGTCGTTAGCTGCATAAAGGTGTTGTTGAACAGGGTTCAAGCGATCCGAAGATCTCGGAGGCAAGAGAGAGACGTCCGCTCCTGTATCAATGAGAAAACGAAGTTTTGTCGTCGTATCAGTTAAGAAAAGGCGACAATTGGGGCCGTGGCAGGAACAGGTCGCCGCTGAACCCTGGCTATTTAGTTTTTTGAAATGTACTTGCAGGGAGCTACACATTTCCGTGCCCTGTCTCCGAAAGAGGAATGGTACCAACAAAAAAGCCGTCTTCCAACGGTCTCTGACGTAAGATGGGAGAACGCCGGCGTGATCTAGAAGAGGAGCGAGAGCGGTGGTATCTAGTGAGATTTCGAATTTCTTGTGTTAATGCCGCGATTTCTGTGTAAATAGGGTGGTTTTGACTTTGTAGTTCTACATTGGATACGGATGGCTGAGGTTGAGATACATCTAAAATTTTATCTGCGGCTGTAGCTAATTCATCAAGAGTAGCGGTATGCATAACTTGTAGTATGGATTGTGTAGTTACGGGTAGCCTCTGGATCCATAGCTGCTTTATAATATCCTCGCCGGTATTGGGAGAGGCTAAGGATTTCATATTCCTTAGTAGTATAGAAGGTTTTAAATCTCCTAACTCGAGGCCGGATAATAGTTTTCGCAAGCGTTGTTCTTCAGAATCGCTGCAACGGGAGACTATAGCTTTTTTAAGTTCGTTATAAGACGGGGGGGGGGTCTCGCTTAATAACATCGGCAATAACGGTCAGCATGTTGCCGTCCAGTGCTGATAATAGATGGTTATATTTAGTTTTGTCTGCTGTCACATGGGCGAGTTCGAACTGGGCCTCAAGCTGATTGAACCATAAAGTTGGGTCCGGGGCCCAAAAAGGGGGTAATTTTACGCTGACGTGATTAATATTGGGTGCTGGGGCCGCGTTTAGCTTTAACTCGAGTGCCGCCAATTGCCTCTGAAGGGACAGAAATTCTTCAGCTGTCGGTGTGCTCATATTAAAATAATAGAAAAAAAAGTTCTTACCAACAGAAGGCTTTAACTGTTCTTCTCGGGGTCACCAGTATAGTTATCTTAAATAAGATTAAATAAAACCAACAAGATTGAATTATACACGAACGTATTCAATTAGTATGACCAGGTTAAGCAACGAGGCACACTATATATTTTATTAATAAATATAATCATGTGGTAATAATAATTACAAAGAGGTAGTAACAAGAAACTAAAGGAAAAGATATCACCACATATCTAATACAAAGAAGATAGGTAATGTCTAATCCTTTTTATACAATTTGATAAATTTGGCTACCCTTTTTGGATTATAGATTTTGCATTTCCAGTCCACTCTTTGGCTGCCCAAGGCCCAACAAAACCAGAGGCCGACCTGAGAAGACGAGGAGAACGATCTACTAATAGGGTGTGAGAAGTGCGAGATGTCAGCAGGCCAAAGCCATTTTTGGAACGCTCGTACATGAATAGACACAGGCTGAGCTACTAGTTGTCCTGAGAACATGCGCTCCCCCCACCAACTCCTTGTCGTCTCATTCCTAACATTTCCAATTTAATGCCGCCATCAGTCATTGGCAGGTTAGCCACAATTAAATTTAGAAATAATTTAAAAGCGGCTGAAAAAATGTCTACTGTTGTTCAGGACCGAAATAGATGCAGCATATACCACGGATTGGCTCTCTCATCGACGATGTAAATCAGGGTTAAAGATAAAATATTAATATTATTTATGTAATTCTTGACAACGTTGTTTATGTTTCATTATGACACATAAAATATTTTCAATATTAATTTACTTTTTTTAAAAATGATATAGCAAGGTTGGTTTAAGAAACAAGCAATTAAAGTTAATACAATCAGATTTAATGTTCACTAGATCAATTTAAAATGTTAAAAAGTTTACAGAAGCACTTTTTTTCCCAGTGACGGATGGTATGATTTGAGGACACGTTCATGGATAGTTGTTTTTATTCCAATCTTTTAGAATCAGTGTAAACTATTTACTTACTTAAAAATAATCAATAATACCGCAGTTTCATTAGATATTGTATGAAGTAACCGCTGGTGTCGTTATTATGCGTGATTTCACTTTCTACTGAATTGAAATCCATTTACTAAAAGTTATAAATGGAGTACAGTTGCACCCCAATCCAATATTTTGCCAATAAGATTTAGGGATCAACTATAGTATTATCATTTTTACATTAATTTCTATTCTTCCCATGAAATTTTTGGTGATAAATTGATTTATTATAATCTAAAAAATCTAATATTTGTTTTCTTACCTGTATTATTGTGGCTACACTGTTACCATGAAAAGGAGGAAAGATGAATGAAGCTATTGCAATATCTTAATTTCATGGTAAGCAGGTTTAAAGATAGCTCATAATAGAGTGAGTTTTAGGTGTATCAATATATTATGTAATATTTATTAGTAGGTAAATCAACCCATTATTGATAAATATCATTAAATAATGTGAAATTCATAGCAAAAACTGTAATTTTTTTTTCCAAGTCAGATTGGTTTAAAATAATATATTTGGTAGGAATGGGTGAGTGTATAAAGATACATTGTATTAGGAATAATTATAATCAAGAATATAATGCCAATCTGGCAACCATATTAATCACATATAAATAATTAAAAATAGTAAAATGGGTAATGGTTAAATGAAAAACAATAAGATATTCTTATTAAATAAAAGAAAAAAAGAATGGAAAGAAAAATTAAGAATGTTATAAAACAATCAATTAAAGGAAACAAGTGCATTTTATACAATTATTTGATGGGGTAAATAATGATATAAATGCAAATGAATTATTATTATCCATTTCATAATTCACATACCCCATTTAATATTCTTTTGATTTATAAGTTCATTTTATTGGGTGTTTAATAGGCAAATGAGAAGGAGGAATTTGAAAATGGTATGAGTGGAAGAGTAATGTTTTGTGAGTAGGGGGGTGTCGGATTCTCTTCCAATGAATGATCATTGAAATAAGGTATTATTAAACATAATATATTTTGCTAACATTTATCATTTCTCATAATATACTAATATTAATCTAATACCAAATACTAATCTAATACTAATTACTAATCGAATACTGCTCCTGATCTGAATTTAAAAATTATTCTCAACTTTGCTCTTTATAGTTAGGTAAGCTAATAATGTTTAGATTGAACTTGACTCATATTATTAATATGTTCAAAGGTATATGCATTATGCAATTGTGGTAATTTACCAGTCAAAATATTATAATAGGTTTTTCTAATTTTTTTTATTTTCTTAAACTGAATTGGTTTAATACTACCAACTTGGTTAAAGAAACTTCAAAATGATTTTTAGGATCTATAAATAAACATACTTATACAGACATTAGAATTCTGATACAAAAATGTTTCATAAATATTAGTTTACAAAATTGAGCACCTAATTAACATTTTTAAGTTTATCAGAGAATTAAGACTTAAGACCTATTCAACAAAAGGAGCTTTTATCGATATGTACCTGTTTGAATATCAATCATTTGAGTTTTTTTTTATTCTCTTAATATATCTCTGTCCCTATCCCTCACTCCATCTCAATTTTTCTGGTTTTAATATTAATATTTATTATTTATTCAAGCAATAATTATTATATATTCCAGTGAACTGAGATGACCTATATGTGGAATTAGTATTTTTGTAGAAATAATTTTTTAAATCTATTATTTTTTTGAGCTCATTCCTTCATGAATCCTTAGCTTTATTATTCATTTTGAAAATAAGGAAGTTTTATTGAGTGTTTTAGGAGTATGAAATAAAGAACGTTTTGTTCTATAGTGAGGTATCCAATAGGATTTTGTTAGACTTTTAGTATAGAATAGAATTTCAGTATATTTCAAATGACCTGGTATAATTGATAAGTTCAGAGATTGGTGTGCTTTTAAATGCAAAAATTATAAGATTTATAAAAAAAGTGGTAGACAGCTTGTTACTTCTTATGTAATTGTAAATATCAGGTGTGGTTTTCATGCCTTCCAGTTCAAGGTACATCTTGAAATGGGAAAACTCTACAAATTCTTCACTGATATCCTCTGAATAACACCTTACCAACTTCGTTGCAGCCTTCACATTAGATTCATTTAAAGACTCCTTCGACGGTGACACCAGGAGTGACAAAGATTCAAAGCGGTCCGACAACACTTCTTTTCACAAATTTTTTCGTCTACTCAAGTTTGATTTCAATGAATCAATTATTTTAAGATACACTTTATTTCTAAAAGCTGACCTTCCATCTAATTCGATTTCATTCTCATCTGTTTCATCAGCAAATATTTTGCGTTTTCTAATTCTGGAATAAGTGGGAGTTTCACATTCAAGAAGAGTGGTGGTGGATTGTTCATATTTGTCAAATATGTCTCTTTTTTCATCGATGAATGCATCTAAAGTGTGAATCTGTTTTGTTATCACTAAAAGATGCTTGGTCTGCTTTCTTGCTTTTGTGCTGTTTTTTTACTTCAACTTGTCAAATATCTCAAGTTTTTCATTCCATAGTATGCATAAAAAAGCATTTTCGAAACTTTGAAACTGTTTTTCAAGAACTTGTGCTTCTAATCGAGCTCCAGGTTTTACTGCGGGGTTTTCAGACAATATTAAAAAAATGTTTTTTTTGGTAAATTTGGCGCTCTGGGCTATAGCCCAGTCAGCCCATGTATAAAGTGGGGCCTGAAAACAGAAAATTTGAACTAAGAACCTCGAAACAAGAACAATTTTTTTATGGAGCTATGCCCACAAACACTTTGTTTAGGAGATATTTACTCCTGAAGATTTTCATTGTTATGAATTATTTAGGCATAGTAAATAAATAAAGCTTATTTTATTTGTTCCAACTAATTTATTCATTAAATGAAAACATCAAAATTAATAATAAATGTTTTCCAAAGCGATTTCCTCGAGCATTAAGACTGTAAATTTGAATTTGGATTGGAATTTCTTATAATGATTATTTTGATTTACTTGAAGATGAGAAGGAGCATGTGTTTTCAATTCAATTCAAGGTGGTTGTCCTGCACATTACGGAAGAGATTCACAACAATGGCTAAATGCTAATTATCTTCATCAATGGATTGGCCGTGCCCGCTCTCCAGACTAGACACCACTGGTTTTTTTGGGGGGGTTGACATTAAATTTATTTACTATGCCTACATAATTCATGACAATTAAAATCTTTAAGTATGAATATCTCCTAAATAAAGCGTTTTTGGACATAGTTCCATAGGAAATTTTTTTCTTGCTCTAAGGTCCTTAGTTCAAATATTCAGTTTGGCTCCTTAACCCTGTAAAACTCTGTGTACAGATGTCACAGCCAAAAATGCTATTATTAATGGAGGAAGAGAAAATAATACAGAATTTTCAAATGGGCATGCACTGGAAAAATGGATTACCATGGGGTTCAACTCTATATACTACTAAAGCCGTTTAGGTCACATTACTCGAGGCCTCAGCAATGCTAAGAGACCTCCAGAGGACAAAGGAATCAAAAATAGTATTTATGACTGATGTGGTCTCAGTTCTATTGAACCTGAAGGTCAGATGTAAAGAAGAACCGGTACTGGTTGTCTCGGAGTCAGATTATTAATGAAAACATGACCCTTAAAGAAAAGAAAGAATTAAAAATAATAAACCTTGTCCCCTTAGAATAACACAGCAGTACAATAAAAAGGAATTATTGTCTGGCTGCGAACATATCAGACAGCAACTTCTGTATATTATAAATATATTAGGTAGGAATTTAAAATTAAGGAGGGGGATGAATAAATGTTTAAAGGAAGTGAGAGAAGGAGCATTGCGAATTGAAATAGAAATGGAATTCCAAAACATGGCTGTACGAATAATAAAGGATTTTTCAAAAGAAGCAGTTTGATGAAAAGGAATATAGAAAATCAATGGGCTGAGATCTGGTATTCAAAAGATGAATGGAGGAACGAAGGGCAAGGGTGTCATAAATATATGAAGTTTTTTTTGGACTTTAAAGCAAGGATCAGAAAGGTACCGAGTATTTTTGCCAAAAAACTTGGACAAATCCACCTTAACTCAGAATACCAGCATGTGATGTGAGAGCCCCTGGGAATCCCAAAAATGAAACTTAAACAGGAATTCAATAATCTTTTCAATCTTATTTCAAGCTATCGAGACAGTCCTCCTTATACTAAGCATCCATATTTGAGATGGGACAAGATGAGGGAGAACACTAACAGTTGACGGGTATTGCATTGGAAAGATTCAGAAAATCATAGCAGCTGTTTGAGTGTAGAGATGGTTTTTCGGGTAATTTGGGAAATATAGTTTTTCCAAGATATGTTGATTGAAGACTACTCCAAGGTTTTTGATAGAGTTTGTCAGCTGGGTAGGAATGTTATTGTGATAAAACGATGGATAAGGGAGTGCCTTAGTTTTTTTAGTTTGTTCAGTCAGAACTTACTCTCCACTGCCCATTGGTTAATGCTTTCAATGTCATCTTGTATTTTATGAGATGCCTCGAAAATCTCGGAAGGGTAAAACTATCAGTAAATTTTAATGTTATTGGCATATAAATGATATTGCGAGTTATGGATAACATCTGTCAAATCATTAATATAAATTGAAAAAAAGGTTGGTGAAAGAGAAGACCTCTGACGTTCAACCCTTCAGGAGGTTTTTAACCAAAGGATCAACCCTTCAGTTAATACTCTGGAATACTAATGAAACAGCCACTAGGCTTGCAAGGGAAGGATTCTACATGACCTCAAATCACCTTCATCCTAGAGGAACTGGTCATAACCGGCTCAAAGCACACCTCTACAACGAATTAAAAATTGGCTCACCTTGGCATCCAGTCTTTACAGTGAGATAGAGGATCTAAGGAGAGCTGCCAACTTTAAGTACTTTATTTTAACAATTTTTATAATTCAGATAGGCTAAGTTGAAAGGTTAATAAACTGTATTGGTAAAATAGGATCTAGAGAAATGCTGTTATGTGGAATCCTCCATACCTGATGCCATTTTAGACATTCCTTTGGTGTTGATACAATTGTTTTTCATCTCAATAAGTAATATTCAATCCTTTTTTTTCTTTTTTTTCTCATTAATCAATTGAAATTTACAAATGTAAAAAAATATAATACAACATATAAGTATGCGGTATTGTGATTATAACTAAATAAATTAAAAAAAAAAAAAAAAAAAAAAAAAAAAAAAAAAAAAAAAAAAAAAAAAAAAAAAAAAAAAAAAAAAAAAAAAAATTTTAGAGAAACCCATTGGTTGCACTCTAATGAAAGTTCCACATTAGAAGAAGATCCCGATGCTATCTTCTTTTCAGACGCCTTGGAGGATCGCCAGGAACGAAATGAGAAACAAGTGGATTTGAATGAAAGGAAAGGTATCTCGTTCGTTTTAAATCAGCGAAATATGGGATATTAAAGACATAATGGATCAGTTCTTTTGTGACTAAGTAAAGAGCATTAACGATTTTTCGAAGTATTTAGGATTGGAGAGATTGGATAAAGGAAGAATTCGATGTTTTAACGAACCCCATAATTCTATGCTATTAGTCCCAACTGGTGGGATAATGGTCATATAGATGAGTAATTTTTGTTTGTAGTGAAATCGGGATAATGTTTGTCAAGTAGGTGTTGGAGCAGTCAAAATCGACGTGCAGGTTCTAGTCTTTTCGGAATTGTATGAGGATTCCAAGTGGGTCTCTTGTCTAGCCCAATATCAATATATCTTATCTGTCTACATTATTTTAACAGTACTCCATTAAAGGAGTAGGAGGGCAGAATGTGGTAGCTTTTCGAAGCAAAGCGTTATTCTGAAATTTGCTGTGGTTTATCTTAAATCTCCAGTTTTAATCTCATTCTTCAACAGAAGTGATATCGGACTGGGAAGTCTGGGATGGATACAGTTAATAGATTATCAATTTTAAATTCAACTCTTGTACCGAAGTTATCCCCTATTTCAAAATAACCCTGATTTACAGAAAACCTGCATTCTATTTGAATTGATTAAGCAATGTTTAGTTTTTGAGATTTTTAGATATTTTTGTCTGTACAAAAAGGGACTCAGCCAGTGATTTTATTTTATTTTTATTTTATTCATCAATATTTATTGCCCAAATGCAAACTATAGTTACAGTTATATAATTAGGAGGAAATAATTAGTCCTTGAGAATCGTTTAAAGAAGTGAACAGTTGAATATCGATGTATAAAGACAATGTTGAAGGTACTAAATCTGTTTCTACAGCTCGAACGGAGACAAGTTGGAATTGTTCCTAGACAACAGCCGTCAGCTGCAGCCTTGAACTCCCGTGCTCTATGTCTTAAAAAGAATTTATCTTGTTTGCAAAATAATAGTTGCAGTGTTGTACTAGATTATATTTCAGCTTAAATTTTTTGAAAATATCTCTTGACATCTGTGTGGAAACAACTCAAAACCACGAAGACAATAAATGAAATACAGATTCCAAAATCTGAGTTCTTCACCATAATGTAGAAATTGCAGATTCACTGATTGTCTGTATTATAATTTACAGCTGTTAATTTATACTATTATATAAAAGGATAAGCCATTTTTTGTTTGTAATCACTAACCGCAAAAACTATTGATCCAATCTGTTCCAAATTTTAACTACACAATCTTTATTGTTAAAAGACGTTTAGCGATAAATACGTGTTGCGCACTAAAGTTGGAAAAATTCAAGAGAGATTGCAAAGATAAGGTGTTATACAGGGTGAGGATCTCTTAGTGTATAAAAAAAAATTGGGTGAAACTACATCAAACATGTAGGAAAATGCCGCAGATCTCACCTTTCTATTCCAATCCGTTACAGATATATGATAAAACAAAGACTTTTTTGAGGAAACCACGTTTTTTTCTATAAAAGCTGTAATATATATATTTTGCTTAAATATTTTTCAAATTTTGACCACATTTTCGGATTTAGTATTACATTTTCTGTAATAGTTGAGCACCTGAAACCTTGAATTTTACAAACTTGGTATCTAAAGAACAGCTTCATCTTCAACTTATTTGGGAAAGTCACAATGTCTGATATTACTTCAACGCTCACCGTTTTTTGAAAATACTATCCACAAAACGTCAAATCTCTCAAAAACTTGCAAATTTAATAAGCTTTCGAATGATGTGTTAAACGTAATGATTTTGTTTCGATTTCATGGAGAAATTTACTTTTGAAACCAAAAAAACATTGTGGTTCTCATTTGGCATACAAATCAGTTACTTGGGTAAATAAAACATTATAACAAACCCTTAGTGGATATTTGCATTTTAAACATAATAAACTCTTCATTGGAATAAAGAGCAAAGAAGAAAATTATTGTTTAATTGAAAATAAAGGAAAACTGTCAATAAAGCGACACCAGATCAGAAGATTTATTTATTTATTACTGTAATATCGGATTTTATTTTATTAAATTTTCAATGTAAGTTTTAATAAAACTCAATGATAATGAACCTCGACCACAATGTTGCTATTAGCTTCTGAATTCAGATGGTTTAATCAATACCACTTTTTGAGATGAATTTTATAGACAGATGAGTCTGTTTTTACGGGGGAAGACATTTCTACCGTTTTATGTGGAGTATCTTAAGTTTAATCATCTTTCTATTGCTGTCGAATAGTGTTTGTATTGTAGTCGAAAATCATAGTTTGCCCAACAGATTGAATGATGAGATCGCTAAGATTTATTACAAGATATCCAACCACAACTTCATCACGATATTCCACTTATGTTCGGCAAAATATGATTTTCCAACACCATGGTGCTCCTCCACGTCATTCAAAAGCAATACAAATATAAACCAACGATATACATGATAGGTAGAGATGCCTTCCCCTGTAAAAACAGTTTCATCTGCCCACAAAATTCACCTCAAAAATGGTATTCCTCAACACAACTATCAGAAGCTAACGGCAAAATTGAGGTCTATGTTCATTATCATTGTATTTTAAACATTACATTGAAAATTTAATAAAATAAAGTCCTAAATAATAATAATAAATAAATAAATGTAATAACATAAGATCCTTTGATCTGGTCAATAAAGCGACAGTTTTCGTTTATTTTCTTTTAAAAAATATTTTTTTTCATTGCTTTTTAATCCAATGAAGAGTTTATTATGTTTTAAATTCACATTTCCATTAAGGGATTGTCATAATGTTTTATTTACACAAGTAACTGATTTGTATGCCAAATGAGAACACCATGTTTTTTCGGTTTTAAAAGTAAATTTCTCCATGAAATCAAAACAAAATCATTACGTTTAACATATCATTCGAAAGTCTTTGTTTTATCATATATCTGCAACGGATTGGAATAGAGAGGTGAGATCTGCGGCATTTTGCTACATGTTTGATGTAGTTTCACCCAATTTTTTTTTATACACTAAGAGATACTCACCCTGTATGGAGTTAGAAATTGATAATTAAATTTGCTTAGTTCGATTAAATAGTTATAAATATGTGTTGTGACGTATGGATCACAGTGGTGTTTAAAAATCGAACGATAATAGCGCTATTCTGCAACAGAGTTTGCAATGGTAAAACTATTGAATCCACATCAACATAGTTCTAGGAGGGTTTAGCAATAATAAAAATTTAAATGTTCAATGTTCAATGGGCAGGAACGAGGTTTGCGACACTGTGGAGTACTTTTATGGTTAGAAATTAAAATCCAACCACATGATATCAATAAAAAAATTCTCTCTCAAATAAAAATTATTACCAAATCAAAATGTCGATTCTTTGCTTTTTGATATGGTGTGTAAAAAAATGAATCATAGATCTTTAATAATCAGCACTGATAATCCGATGGACTTAATAATCCGCAAGAGTTTCTTATTAGTCTCTGTCCTGCATTACCAACTCCTACATTAAAATTAAAAATTGGATGTCCGATTATGCTTTTTTGGTACTCTTCACTTGTAACTAATCTGTATAATTTTAACCAAGTTAAAAATTACTGCTAAGTGTGAAAATATTATTGAAGATTATCGATTAACAAATAAAACTTTGATTGTTAGTTAAAATAATAACTAATTATAGGGGGTAATAGTAAAGAAATAATTTTAATATTTAGGTCTCAGTTGATTTTTGGGGCGATTAGGTTTATCGATTCAAGATTGCTCGGGACGATAACCTAATAATTGATTCAATGCTAATTAAATCTGAAGAAAAAAATACAACTAAATACGCATTTTCTAAATTATACTACATTTAGTTAATTATATTATTAACACATCAATTTTATCTAATTAATTTTATCTTTCCATTAATTTTTGTGATTCATGTTACTAAATTTATTTCCAATATTTTTAGGATTGGTGCATTTTTTGTCACTTCTACTGAAATTTTGGACTTTTTAATTTCGTCTTTACTTTTTTTGCTGTAACGTCTTTTTAACATTCATTTTTAATCGGTCTAGCTCCGTTGGTGTCAGAACGAAACTTTTATGAGTTTCCTTATCAGAAATTTAGGCGAGAATATTTTTTTTCATACAATATTTGTTTGACCTATTAGAGAAATTATTCACCTGAAGAAATATGTAAATAGCGAATTCGGCCGAAACAATATTTTTTTTTTCAATAAAAAAGGTGAGGAAAATTTTTAAACTACAATCTGATATTTTCAGATTCCTCATCTCAAAAAACACGTAGAAACCAAATTTGGCGTTCGCAGGATTTCTCCTTATTGAGATATCTCAAGTTATAGTTGACCTCGGATTTTTTTTTTCCATATCTGTTTTTTTCCACTACAATCTGAAGTAACCCCACTGTTATATACATGGGCAGAAAGCAAAATGCACGCTGATTCTAGTGATGACATTACTATTTTACTAGCCGTTAGAAGTTAGAAGTTGTTGATAAAATCTCAACTTCAAAAATGTTAACGTCCTCGAAAGGGTTCAAAAAATTTTTTTTTATCGATTTTGATAAAATTTTACACATAGGGTTTTTTTTTTGGTGCGTTGAATCGAGATTTGAGGTCAGTTTTCCAGGACAAACAATTTCCCACTGATTTACAGCGGATTTCATTGGACTTTTATAATTTTTTTTTGTTTCTGAGCGCCCTGAAGCAGGTTCCTGTTTTGAGCATAATGAATGTATTTCTATTTCGAATAGCATATAAAACTATAATTTTACGTGAAAAAAGTATTTCTCTATCTTGACTGAGAGCTTAAAAAAAAAAAAATGTGATTTTCATTTTTTTTTCTCCGTTACAATGCTCATTGGCGGCTATAATTCTAGTTTTGCACTATTATAGGTACCTATTACCCCCCCCCCCCCCCCCCACAAATCGTTATTCGAATCTGTTAGTCACAACTCAAAACGTCCCCTTTTAATTTAAATCTTTTTTTTTATTACTAAATTCATAATTTAATTTAAAAAAACTTGGTACGCAAGTATTATTTTTCCTGGCAGTTGGTTATTATCAACATGTTTGATTTCTTGTTTTACATTTTAAAAATTAAATACTTATATATAGTATCTATGTAGCAAAGTGTAAAAAAAAATAATGCAATAGAAGTTGTAAATAATCCGCCAATCTTAATTGTATTGATCCTTTTATACCGTCATGCGTACATCAAGTGATCCAGTATTTTAGTTAATAAGAAAATACCTTATCAATGTAAATTATTTATTAATTTTTAGTTGATACAATTAATTTCCACCGCGACCTCTTCATATTATTCAACTATAGAATATTAAAAAAATATAGTAGAATTGATCCCAGAAACGTAGCTACTTGGTTCCAAATAAAATATTTAATTCATAAACATTTTACTTAATATTCTAACTTATCAAATAGTCCAGTAAATTTGCAATAAAAATAACCTTTCTTCTTTCTCAGCATTTCTGAATGATTCCCAAATCGATGGTAGAGAATAAAAACAAAGTTACAAAATGAGACCTTTTCCATTAATGATGTTTAAGCCCAACACAAACATTTTCTATTTTATTGGAAAAGGTGTTAAACTTATTTTTAGAATGAGTAAATCTATAAATTTAGTCTAAACTCTTAAATCTGGATTTGACAGTAACGTGAACGGCCTAGAATTATAAATAACTAACTTTATTACACTCCCCTATTTTTGAAACTGCGTGGGTTTGAACATCGTGGTTGCCCGATAGCTAAAGTCTTTTTGAGCGTTTTCAAAAAAAAAAACATATATAGTTTGAATTATATTAATTCTGTATGTATTTTTATATTCATTAGCTTTCGTTGGAGAGGGATGATTCAGCCTCATTTCTTCCTAAAACATATATAATTAAAATACACTAAAACACAATCAAATAAATGAATCGATTGAAGGAAAAGTCAACCGCGAAATCTGGAACCTGTAAAAGAGCAGTTGATACGTCGCTTATACGGACATCCAGTTAATCTGGACGGTATTTTTTAAGAAAAAAAGTAAATTTCTATTTTTTATTATTATAAATATTTAGGGTATGTGCACTAGTAGTTGACACTTTTAGAAAGATATCACACGATTTTAGCAATATTTCCTCGGTTGATCACGTGACAAATTTCTTTTTCCCCTATTAAGATACGTGCGAATCCCGTCCGTTATCCTAATTTTTTAAATATGAAATAGTATTAATAGAATGTTGAAAAAGTATTAATTTCCCAAATCACCTTTTTGCATTAGTAGCTGACACGTCCTGGATGCCAATTTGTTAGTAGTTAACGGGGTACTAGTTTTCTAGGTACTCCGTTGCTCCTTGCTGCCGCTGCAACAGAAATTCCCCTTCATCAAGGGCCTTCTCCATTTGCTGAGACTCATAATTCAGTTGTTTTTTTTTTTTTGTTGGTGCTACTTTAATACTGAAAAAGAAAAAAGAGGGAGCTAATTCGGTGTTGTGTTAGCAGTAGAAAGGTGCTGCATTAGTAGTTGGCACCCCACCCCCTGTCAGCTACTAAATTTTGAGCTTTGAACTAGCCAAATTGGTTCTGTCCTCAAACCCTGATTTTTCCTTTGCAGAGAACGCACATTCAATTAAGAAGGCGAAAAGTGAGAAATATCTAGTTGTTGACAGAGGTGTCAATCACTAAACAACAGGTTATAAATATGTTGTAGTAGTTGACACCCAATAAAACCCTTTTAATTTTCATCTATAACCACAAGAATCTAGTAAAATGTAGTACAGATACCTACGATTCTAAAGTATATTTATAAGTTGGACAGATATAAGCATTTGATTGAAAAAAACAGATTAAATACTAGAGCATCCTTAGCCGATTGCATAAGGATGGAGGCGTTTAGTCAACTGAACTGGAGTTGTGACAACAAATTTGGTGTTGAAAACAGTTTTTCCCGTCCAGGAAGTCATGGCTGACACTCTTTACATACAGAAATAACTGAACTACCCGCCAAAATTTAAAAAGAAACGAAAGTGCAAACAGAAACCTTATTATAAGACATTTATTATCAAACTGTCAACTACCAATGCACTGTCAAATACTAGAGCACTCACCCTACCTATAAAAATATATTTTAACTTCAAAATCGTACTTATTCTTTACAGCAAAAGAATACGACAGTGTGTTTCCAGTAGAGCCTGGCTCTAGCGTCCGTAGTGGCCACATCGTTACGTAAACAATCTTAAATTAGTGTTGCTGATAGTGCTCAGTTGTTAGTGAAGCTTGACAATATCTATATTTAAATCACTGTTTTCGCTGTGAAGTGTAAAGGAGTGAGTAATTAAAATTATATTATTACATTGTATAATTTAGAGCTGGTAACAAGCGTCCTATTAGAAGTAATCCCTTATCAGCTAATAGGATTAATAACGAGAATTCCGTTATTTAAGTATACGCTGTGAATATATTACATTTATTTAATTTTTAATTTTCATTTCTCTAAAATGGCTGTTTGTCCATACAAATACAAAAGATCATGATCGTGCATGATAAGCCGTGATGACAAAAATACCATTATTTGTTGGTTGTGTAACGAAATTTTTCACATTAAATGTTCCAGCATCAGTGCTAGCGAAATAGAAAAATTATACGTCGAAAAAAATTTGGCACTGTCAAAATTGCTAAAAAAGTAAAAAAAGTGTTCCGGCAGGTGACAGTCCTACCAACCCCACATCAACTGATCAAGACTCTACGAACACGATTTTAGGCGCCCTCGTAAATCTAAAGATAGACATCGAAGGGATGAAATCCACTTTCATTGCTGAGGTAAAAGATGAAATGAAAGAAGTAAAATCATTCCTCGATAAACAGGGCCAAATTAGTTTCGAAAACTCGGAACGTTTATCGAAAATTGAAACCTCCTTGGAGTCACAAACAAAATTCTTCGAAGACCTGTTAAGAGAAAATACTCTTCTCAAGGAAAGAGTGTCTGAGCTCGAGGCCCGGCTAAATAAGGTAGAGAAACGTCAACTTTGTAGATCGGCCGAGATCCGGGGATCCCTGTTCTCCCAGGAGAAACATAAACTTTAATTACGAACATAGGCGCTGGCATGGGTCTAAAGCTCAATCCCGAAGATATTGACACAGTGGAACGGAGAAGACCAAGAAAAGATAACCCACGTCCGCCGGTCATCATTGCTAAATTTGTTAGGCAATCAGTGAGGGACGAGCTGATTCGACTCAAAAAAGTGAGAAGGGAGTTCTTGACGCGTGATATTGGTTGGCAGGAGAATGAATGCCACCATATCTATCTCAGGGAGGAGATGACTCCCACCAATAGGCATCTCTATTGGATGGCACGACAAAAGAAAGCTGCAGGAAAATTGAAGTATGTTTGGTTTTCCGGCGGCAGAGTACGCTGCAGGCGGGAGGATGGCCATCCTGCCATTTTTATTAACGCAGCTAAGGATCTTTAAGTCTTCACCTGAAGCATCCACTCCTGTTACCTCATACCTGGCTCTGACATCTCGGTCTATCGCATCACTCAAATTCCTCAATAGAAAAACACTTCGTTCATTGATTATTTTATTTTCTTTATTACTCATTTTAATGTGTGTACAACTTATTACATCATCTTTGCTTTTCTCGTTTGTTTCTTGGTTACTCATCTGTATTGCTTGTTCGTTTCTTTTTTCACATTCATTACTTAAATTATTCTTAGTTAATTTCTCTTTACTGCCATTATTTCTTTCTACTTTTTCATACCATGTTAATGTTAGTGTCTTCTGAATCCGCTATTTTTTCCTTTTTTTCTCTTTTCCAGCATCCTTGTCATGACTAGCGTCTTAACTGTCTGTCATGTTAACGCCCAATCCCTCCCTGCTCACTTTACCGAATTCCATTAATACTTCTCTGATAATTTTTATCATATCATTGCAATATCTGAAACCTGGCTTAAGCCTTCGATTCCTTCCCTCAGTGTCTCCCTTCCTAACCACTATCTGCTGCGTCATGATCGTACCAACCGCACTGGCGGAGGTGTTTGTGTATTTGTACATAATAATTTCCGAACCAAAGTCCTAAGCCTATCCCCTTCTTCTGAACATCCCCACATTGAACTCCTGTTTGCCGAAATAAACATGCATTCTCAAACTATCCTAGTTGTAGTAGTCTACCGCCCTCCCAATGTTCCTTTTGACTCCCACTTCGAAACCTCTCTTTTCAACATTGTTCCTCTCTACTCACATGTTATTGTTGATAGAGATTTCAATACCAATCTCCTCTCCGATTCCTCAGACAACTCTTATCTTGAAAACCTTTTTTTTTTCCTCAACCAACATGTGGTACCATTCTCTCCTACCCACAACACATTTACATCTAATACATGGCTTGATCTCCTAATAGTTGATTCACCTAAAAACCTTATTTCCTCTTCCCAGTTACCAATCACGTTTCTTTCTAATCACGATTTAATATCCCTGACATACAATATCCAAACTCCAACATTCATCCCAAAAACCATTTCCTATCGCAATCTTGATTCCTTAACATTTTCCTCAATCCAAAATAATATTGACGCCTGGACTGGGACTCTATATATTCCTCCCACACTACCGACAACATGGTTGACTTCCTCACATCCAATCTCTTATCCATCCTCGACTCACATGCCCCCCTAAAAACCATCCTAATCCGACGACCACTCTGGATCACAAAAGAAATCAAAAACCTACAAAAGAGAGGAGAGACCGCCCGAAGACGTTTTCGACGGATTATACTTCAGGACGACTACGCTCTGTTTAAATCCCTTCGGAATCAGACACAAACTGCCATTCGAAAAGCTAAATCAAAATATTTTCATTAAGCCCTCTATGGGACATGATAGTATTCCACTAAAAGTAATCAAATTATGCCTTCCTTCTATCCTTCTAGTCTTCCTACATGTATATAATTATTCTTTGCAAAATTCCATCTCTCCTTCATCCTGGAAGAAAGTTAAAATACAACACTTACAAAGGAAATCTAACCTGTCTTCACTTAACGATTTCCGTCCCATATCAATACTTTCCAATCTATCCAAACCCCTTGAAAGACTAGTTCAATCACAAATCTCCAATTTCCTAGAAAACTCTTATCTCCTTAATCCGTTCCAATCTGGATCCCGACCTGGTTATTCAACTCAGACAGCCTTAACAAAAATTACTAATGACATACATACTGCTCTTGACGAACGAAAAGTAACTGTCCTTGTCCTTCTAGACTTTACTAAAGCCTTTGACACCCTAGACCATTCTATTCTCCTCACGAAACTAAAATCCCTATCTTTTTCCTCAAGCTCTCTCCTCTGGTTTCATTCCTTCCTCTATAGTAGAACTCATATAGTATCCATTCCAAACCAGCCACTTTCCTCTTCTCTTTCGTTGACATCAGGGGTAGCCCAAGCTTCCAGTGTCTCTCCTACCCTTTTTTGTGCCTACATAAATGATCTACCAAATTCCATTCACCATTGTTCCTACCATCTATACCGGATGATTTCCAGATATATCTATCCTTCCATCCCTCTGATTTAATAAAATAATTCTCCCTTATCCAAGAGGACCTTAATAGCATTTGCAAGTGGGCCTCTGATAATTAAAATTAAATGTAGAAGTAACGCAGGCTATTATCATAGGTTCTAATACCCATTTGAGATCCCTTCCCCACCTCCCGATTCTGTCTATGAACTCCCAACCTATTCATTTCCACTCCACAGTTAAAAACCTTTGTATTACCTTCGACCAAAACCTTTCATGGAAACCTCATATCTCCCAAATTTCTCGACGGGTTATATCCATCCTTAAACTATTCCATTCTTCCCAGGACTCCCTTCCGAAACCTACTCGTCAACTTTTGGTTTCTTTCCTTATCCTACCCCATTATGACTACAGCTGTGTGTCATATGGTGGGTTGACGGCGGAACTCGAGAGTAAACTAAGGAGACTAATGAACTGTTTCGTTAGGTTTATCTTTAGGGTTCCAAAAGCCTCCCACGCATCACATCTATATACAGAGTTAAAATGGCTTTATCCTTCATCCCGCAGAAATTACTTCCTAGCCTCCTTCCTCTATCGAACCATTAATTCTCGGAATCCTTCCTGCATCTATAACGTCTTCCAGTTCAGATCCTCGGTCTCCTCCCGCACTACAAGATCTCGCTCTTCAGACCTGTATACTTCTTCCCCTAAGAGTACATAATTTGACCACTCCTTCATTTCCCGTGCTACCTCCTTATGGAATTCACTACCCTGTAATATCCGTAATGCTCCATCTCTGTCCACATTTAAATCCCTTGGATTTTTGTAATTTCTATTTCATCTGTCTGTTTTTGTTCTTTATTTATAAATTGTAAATAGTTAACCAGATTGTTAATTTATCTTATTTCATCTTATGAAAGCTAGACTCATTATATTTATTTATCTACATTATATTATTCTTAGGGGACATCGTCCCAGAATAAAGTTTATTTTCTATTCTATTCTATTCTAATTATAAAAATGGTATTTTGTTTTCAGTGGGTGTACAGTATGTTGTTTTACTTTAACGACCTTTTCATTTACGTTTATTTAATTTTGAAATAGATATGCCTTTTGGCTGTGGGTCTATACTTTTTTGGTGTGACATTTTTTTTTTAATCTCAAAAATGTAACATTTTGAAACGTTTATGGTGTTGCTCGGATCGAAACTTTGACGGTTGTTCCCCCGTCAGAAATTTAAGCAACACCATAAACGTTTCAAAATGTTACATTTTTGAGATTAAAAAAAAAAATGTCTCACCAAAAAAGTATAGACCCACTGCCAAAAGGCATATCTATTTCAAAATTAAATAAACGTAAATGAAAAGGTCGTTAAAGTAAAACAACATACTGTATAAATCGTAATTCAGTTCATAGAGAGGAAACTTTGATATGTATGGATAACTAAATATTAAAAATAAATTAATTCTGGACGGAAAAGTGTAATTATTATAAATAAATCGTCGTAATGATAAAAGTATAGTTGACAGTAATGATGAATGGAGAAGAAGATGATAAGGGATGCACTACGTGGTAAGGTTTCGATCTTCCTTGCAGGTCTTCTTCAGGGTCACCGAACTACACTTGTGAGGAGACGAACGATGATTCATCGTTGAGTCACAGTTCGTCTCCTTAAGGAGGGGTAAATTGCTCATCGGGTGGAATAAAGACGTAACTGTAAAAGATTTAATTTTACAGGATAAGAAAAAAAAACTGAATTGAAATACTTTCGGCCAACATTATAGATAGGAGTAATACTCTTATGAACTTGTGGTTTGGCCAAATGTTGGTTCTTACAAAAATCTTGTCAACACAAATCTTTTAATAGCATTTTTACATGGATATTTTTCGTTATCAATAAAAATGTAACATTTTGACACGTTCTAGCACTTATCGAAATTTTACCGAAAATTTCTCCATGAGAAATTTAATGGAGAATATTTGTTGTTATAAACATTTATCGCTAGGATCTATCGTTTAGGGGGTACAGTAAGACCTCGATAATCCGGCTCTCTATAGTCCGGCCTCCATCATCTTGAAAAATAAAAATTAGAGTTTTGGTAATTATTGAGTGATTTAAGCTATCTGTTGGCTCCATATCGTCTAAAACAGTGTGTAAAAATTTACCGCTCAACATTGCACTTGGCATGGCGCAAGCTATGGCCAAAACATTTTTAAAAACGTCTTCGGAAGATAAAAATGTTAATGACCCATCAACCGGTGAATCACAGGTTGTAAATGCCATTTTTTCTGTTCCAAAAAATCCACTGAGCGGTCTTCCAGAAGAAGAACTCTGCGAATGGATCGATAAAGATAAAGATATGAAATATTTGTATGTAATAATTTGTTGTTTGTTTTAATGTTAGACAGGTGAAATGTTAACTCTTTAACAATGTTGTACAACCCAATCATAATATGCAAATATATATAAAAATATAGTACGTTTATGTATGTCCTTTTTTTAAGAAACAATTTTTAATTCAGTTTATATTTTATTTATTGCAACATTTTTGTTTTTTAGTGTAACACCCAAAAATATATATATATACCTCGATAATAGACCTCGATAATCCGGCATATTCTATAATTCGGCATCGTCGGATCCCGAATAAAAAAAAGAGAACCCATATTATGGCCACTATGGCCATATGCTCTTTACTAAACTTATAAGTACACTAAGAATGAAGTTTCAATAAACAAAATAAGATGCCTGATAAATAGGACTATTTTGATAGAATAGAAAATGTACTTATAGTACTCTTATTAGGGTGAATAAAATTGTGCTCCTAATTGATAAATTATAATTTATAACTATTTATTAATAATTATATATAATTGTCAATAAATAATCTTATTAATTTTAATTTATACATGTAAATTCTATAATAAAAAAAGTTACTCTGTATGTTTGTTTTTTTTGTTCTTGATTTAAATCAAGACTACAACTTAGTCGATGTTTTTAACTATGTATTTTTTAATAATGGATTAAGATTTTGGGAGCACTTCAGACCTATTTTCATAATTATAACGAATTTCACAATTAAGTCGTTGATCCACCGGATAAGCTCATTTAAATGTTGAACCCACGATCTTCTGGGTACGAGCGCGCTGAGACTCAGGCCCCAACCTATTTGGCCATCGAGTCCCCAACTTTCTTGATCTTTTAATCACTACTGAAATCAGACCGGAGCTGCTTTTGCAGCCATAAACAGTGACTTTAATGAGACTATCATTCAGCAGCCGTAGCAACAAGTCATCTAACTATTTTTTATCATTTGCTTATAAGTTATGTGTAACTTTCCCTCTTGCCTTCTGGATATATATATAAACCTTGTATCCATTTCCGAGATTCCATCGTAATCCTTAAACAACACTATAGATTTCGAGATTCCTTTCCCCAAAACACCCATCAACTTCTAGTGTCCTCTCTTATTTTCCCTTTGTTTGATTACGCATGCTTGGTTTACGGGGGGCTGTCTGTGGATCTCGAGATGAAGCTGATGAGACTGATGAACTATTTCATTAGATGTATCTTCAGGATCCCCAGGCGGCCACATGCTAATTGCCGTTATTCAGAGCTTGGGTGGCTTTTTCCCGAATTCCGATGGCAATACTTTCTGGCTACCTTCCTATTCCAATCTCAAAAAACCTTCCTATATTCATGTCCTATTAACTCTGCGTTCTTCTATACACCTTCTAAACACTAGGTCCCAACTATTTAACCTGTATACCCCCTCACATAAAACTGCTTCCTTTGAAAAATCCATCATCATTCATGCTACCTCCTTCTGTAATTCCCTACCCACTACCATTTGTAAAGCTGCTTCCCTTACTTTCTTTAAAAATAATTTATTTTTACACCTTTTACATAATCAATCTTCCGCAAATATGTAAATTTTTATGTAAATATTTAGAATTATTTTATCTTTTCATATACGATTGTATTTTATCCTGTTATGATAATTATTTTTTATTTTTCCTGTCGACAATATATGTCATGATTACTGATGCATTTAACTTGTAACAAGCTAGACAATTGTACCTGTAATTGTGCATTATTATTATTCTTAGGGGACGGTAAGTCCCAAAGTAAAGTTTATTTTTCATTTCATTTCTTTGTCAGGTTTTATAATACTATTTTCTAATTCAGCTACAAGCAGAATAAGAAATTTAATTCCATGAAATAATAGATTCACCGTGATATGATAGTAGGTTCAAGCGAGGAACATTGAAACAAAAAAGTTATTTTTATTTTGAAAATAAAATCGTTTATTTTATCGTCTTCTAATTATTTACCATAAAATCAACTTCCTTTAACCTTCATATTAGGCTTGAAATAATATCAAACTTATACTTAGAAGGTAATTATTTTTTTAGTTATTTGATATCATAATATTTTTTATTATACCCTAGGGGTTGGGTACAGTGTAACAGCCATAGGAATACAGAATAAAAACATTGGGAAAACTAAATATACGTTAAAAAAAAATATATATATATATATATATATATATATATATATATATATATATATAATATATATATATATATATATATATATATGGAAAATGAAAAATGTTTAACTTATGTTTCATAAAATTTTTTTGGTAATCAAAATTAATCATAAACAAATTTATAATATGAGAACATTATAATGTCATTAGCATTACGTAGACCAATGTCCGTCTTCCTTTTCCTATTCCAAACTGTTTTCGATGTAACACACCAAGAAAAAAATATATAAAATCAAAGGAGTCACAGTAGGTATAACATGTCACGTAACACTGTGACCGCCATTGATTATATTGGTTAGAAATTGCAAGACATTTTTTTTTACTATTCAAGCACCAACAAATTAAAGATTAAAGGGAATTTATACTTACCAGAAACAATTAGTTTACAAGAACAAAACTTCACTAGCCTAATTGTTTACAAATGCTTTAGAAAAAAGATGAATTCGATTATTTTTCCATTAATTTCACGTCCATTGACAGATGTTTAAGATGAGGGCACGTGAGATTGACTAACAAAAAAAAAACACCAAAGTCAAATTGAAGAAGGCCAGAGCTAATCGAGATGTTACACTATACTATACTCCCTACTGGTAAAAGAAAAATGACCTTATTTCACATTTTGGCCGAGTCACTGAAGGAAAAATAAGTGAATCTAGATTAAACATATATGTTTTTCTCATTTGATTTTTAGGATTTTTGAGTGGTGAATCAAAATTTTGACTTTGCCATAAAATAAACGTTTGAAAAATGGATGATTAATTTTTATTCATTAAAATAGAAACAAAATAAAAATATGTTTCATTTCTTAATATTTGTAAGGTACAGGTTGTTATTTGGCAAACTAACTAGTAGATTGTTGCAATTCTCCTTGTGCATGAATAGAACTAGATTATTATTTTTACCAGATATGCCAATGATTACTTTGACTGACCCTTTAACTCCTTGCGACTTGAGTTGGCCTTATAGGATCATTGTCAATTTTAAAAAAGTACGTGAATGTAAGTAGAAAAAAATTAATGACAAAAAAAAGGTATGAGTGCAATGGCAGGCTATAGAACTTTGTACCATAGGAAAGTATGTTACCCATCGAAATACTGCCACACTTAGGTTACGTACTTTGAATTTTGAGCTTGTTCCTAATGGTTAGAAAGTAGACTCAAACCTTAGCTATGAACAACCTCACAGCGTTTATGAAGTGTTGAGAGCAAAGCACCTCACTTTGCTCAACTGTAACCAAGCCATTTTACAACACAACAACGCCTTAGCAAACTGTTAAACGCTGCACATACTCGGACTGTCGTCGCCTCGTACTTTGGCTTATGAGCTCTTTGGATCCTGTTTGGACCGGATTTATTTAATTGATAATGTGAATCCAATTGAACATGTTTGGGACAAACTCCAAACGCCAATTACGCATGCGTTCGCTTAGTCCAGATTACTTTGATGAACTTGCTGACGCTTTAATTGAAGAATAGGCTTCTTTACCTCAAAATTACTTAATAAGGAGTACCTAGCTTAATAAGGAGTATGAAACATTAATTCAAAGTAAAGAGGGTCCAACAGCCTACTGAAGAAGGTTAATATCTATTAAAATTTGTTAAAATACGAATGTTTATGTAATTTAATGTAATTTTAATTTTAAAAATTAATTTTTCACAAATTTTGTTTGTTGTATTTTTTTGTGTAAACAAATACCATTGCCAATGCATAAGCACGGTAGGGGAAGGTGCTGTACCTAAAGCAAAGCACAGTTGTACCAGTGGACATTTTTAATAAAGAGAGAGTGGGAGGAGGGAATTGAAATTGTTTAGATCTGTAGTGCTGCAAGCATCTCCCTGCAGTTGCATATGTGTTTTCAAGATTGTCAGATCAAAAGTTTAGTAGAAATTATTATTTTTAAGTTTTTTTCTTCCAAATCCTGACCAATCCAATCAGTGGTTTTAAATTTTTTAAGACCTTAGACATTTTCTAGGCAATAATATTTCATTGGGTTGTCCGATAAATATATCATAACTTCATATGTTTTCATATAAGTTATAACTTACTGGTTTCGTGAGACAGAGCTTTCCGCACAACATGACGTTCATTATGTACCTGTGGACACCATTGTTAGCCGAACATGTGGACAGATGGTTAAAGTGTCCACTGATACAACAGATTTTTCTCTTTGTTTTTTAATTCATTATTTCAATTATAAATATTGCGGAAAAGTGTGTAGGCATTCCGCGTGATATAAAATGCGTAAATTTGGATACCTACAGTTCGTATAACCCTTTTTTTAAGAGGAGAAAACTCGCCACTCACTATTTATAAAAAACTATTCAACTACTAAAGATGGTAATTTTTTGGATGAATTGATGAATGATTATGAACAAGGTAAAGAAATTGAAGATGAAGAAATATATGTTAGTAGCTATGCTTTGTGTTGTAAAGCATTTTATAGCTTTGATCAAAGAAAAAGTAGACTCGTTCACATTCAACATTTCCTACTTGAAGAAAATTTCATGGAATGATAGACCCCACAATTTATTCTTCCGGACATCGCAACTGATTATGAAATTGAAACAAGAGATATCAAAAGAAAATTACCACCATCATCTTTTATAACTGGCACTGGGAGATTATGTAAACAATTACATTTTCCTACATCGTTTCGTGGATACGATCTCTAATGATTCGATTTTTTCAATAAAAAACTCTGTGACACTCTTTAATAATAATTATAGTTACATAAAAGATTTATTTTTGTTAAAAGGTTTAAAAATAAGTTAATTTTCTATTTACTTTCATATGCCAAAAATTATTGTTGTCACTTTTCTAGTCGGCCTTCTAGTTAAATAATCAAGTAGACTTTTCTTGTTTAAATATTTTATTTTGTTTAGTACACTTTATAAACAATTATTGCTGACGTGTTTCTCTAAATATCATTTCAATTATCCCTATAAACCTATGAAGAAATGAATCTCCATTGGTACAACCACCAGTGTCCACAGGTACAAAGGGGGAAGGTACCTATGGACACTAATCAGTAAGTTGCAAAACATTATTTTCTGTAAAAATAAAATTACTTTTCAAAATAAAGACACCAGGGTTCGATAGCCACTTCGATTTCTTATCTAATAGTATAATAACCACTCAGATAAATAAAGCACCGAAAATTAGAAAAATTTATAAGTGAAAATTGTCCACAGGTATAGCACCTTCCCCTATAATACACACACAAAAAAAAAAATAAATAAATAAAATAACTAGAAGTATGGGTAAAAAAGAATGTTCCCTAACTTTTTATGATTTGATCCACTTCAATTTGTGAACAATTTATACATACATACATACATACATACATACATATATATATATATATATATATATATATATATATATATATATATATATATATTATTCTAAAGTATGTTGATTTGGTTAATTGATAGTGAGGATTGTCGGCGTAAAGAATTTGTACTATGGGCCAGAAACAGTGAACGAGATCATCTTACAAGAGGTGCCAACTTTAGTAATTCGGCCTTGGCTCGCAGCTTTTAGCCTCAGACCAGTTTTTAAATTTTTATTGTTGCTAGGAAACTTATTTCTTATTTATTGTGATACAATATTTAACATTTTTATATATAACAAAAAACGTCGATGTTTTTGTAACATCAAAGTAGTACACTTAGGTTTAACTCAGGGGAGGGGGGGAGGGTGAGAAGTAAAGGACAAAGAACCTGAGTCCTTCTAAAACTTTGAAAAATGGGAGTAAATGTACGAAATTTTTGGACCTTCCAAATATTTTTTTTTTTTTTTTTTTTTTTTAATTGAACTTCGTTATTTATTAATTGATTTTCATGTTTTTTTTATTTTTACAGCGATCATTTATATTAAGCTTAGATCAAACGAAATATGATATTACAGATATTATGACTAAACTTCGTTTAATAGTGCAATAGTATTTTATTCGCTTCAATAAATCAAGAAAAAAATGTTTTATGAAACAATGTTTTAAGTAATAAAATTAAGCCTATTACTAACTGTGACATATACAACAAAAAAATAAATAAATAAAAATAAAATAAAAGACGACCATTAACTTCGTAATTATATGTTTTCTTCAGCATTTCCGAAGAACGAGTTTTTCTTAAATCTCATATTTTTATATACTTATAAAACTCTGTCATGTCAATTATTCGTATGTTGATACTAATCGCAATCTTTTTTTATGGGCTTTATAAGCAATTTTAGCAAGTAGGAATGCGATTCGTAAGAAAAATAACCATATTTCATTTCGACAATTCTTTGAACTCTGAATAACGGTACACTGGTATATCGTAATTTTATTTTATTTTTTTAAAGAAATGTCATAATGAATAATTCTGTCATGTTCCATTGATATTCCTGTTTACTATATCGTTTTAGTTAATTTATTTCACAACTTAAAAAAGAACAAAATTATTCCAAATATTTAAAATTTAAATGTATTTTATAATGAATTAAAGAGTAGACAGTAGTTACATACACTTACAATTAGTCAAATTTGTACCATGCGCAGATGTAACCAGTACCAGTCTTGCCAACTGTCCCGTGCACCTAACATTAAAAACTTTCCCTTATTGAAACCAATTATATAAACTCTTGTTACTTTTATTTTTATTATATACCTAATTATATGTTGTATTTTTATAATATAGAGAAAACGATAACGTACGATACGACTAATATTTAAAATAAAAAAATATCGCACTGTCAAAGAAAATATCGATAGTTTTTATTTATTTCGTATCGATGCCCATCCCATGTTAACGAACGCCTTCAAACATTCAATGGTATAACATACCTATTATTTTAAATAAATGGTATGTCTTAATCTTTAAATATTACCATGACAGAATAAAAATATAATGTACTTTTGTAATAAACACTTATTATAATTTTTAATATCATTCATGTTCCCAGACTCAGAAATTACTCATGTTTTAAGCTCTTAATTATTTAAATTAATATTGAAGCTAATATTGACGAAATAGATTTTTCAAATTTTTTCAATAAGACCCAGAAGGCGGTGTTTGCTTAGCTTATTGCAGCTTGTAGCGCTCTTGAGCCCGAAGATTCGCAAACGAAATAAATCCCAACCTTCGAAGCTAAAAACAGATTGCAAACTACGAGATTAACCGCCAGTTCACTAATAAATAATAGATTATGGCGTTGAACCCAATTAAAAAATAATTTACCCCTCTTTTATTGCAAAACATTTGTAGTTACAAATATATTATATATAAATGAGGTTTTTCACCTTATCTTATTTTGTGTATTAAAGAAAAAAAAATGTATTTTTTTATTACTAAATTATTCTATATGCAACTGTAAATCAAATTATTAATATGCTCCAAGAAATTTGCATTTTCTAAAACTATTTAATCTCGAGAAGGAAACAAGCAGCGGTTTCTGAACAGCATAAATTATAAATCTTTTTTATTGGGTAAAAAAAAAACTTTTTCTTAATATTTAATAAGACATTCAGAAAGAAATTTTTAAAACAATTTTTCAAAGTTGTTAAGAGCTTTAACAAAAAAAAATAACGTCAGAAACTCAGTTTTCCCTGACTGGGAAAAAGATTAAATAAATCATGGACCATATTATTTCAACCAATAATTAATCTTAATTAGCAATAAAGCATTATTCCAAATAAACATATCTGAGAGAAACTTGGTTTTTCAAACGTCACTTTTTTCATTCAATCCAATATAGCTCCTGAACGGTGTGCTAGCAACAAATGTAATAAATAGAACTAAAAATATTCTCCATTTTTTCTTTCAGTTTTTGATAAGGGAGCTGACATCAAATTTTCGATCCAAGTAACACTGACAAATCTATAATGTTGTATAACATTTTTGAGTGTAAAAAAAAAAAAAAAGTTATAGACGTTTGTACCTAAAACCTATGTAACTAAAACTTTTCTTGTTCTAAATTTAGCTGTCGTGTTTTCTCCGATGAAATGTTCCAATCTGACGGAGAACTCATATTCTTGAGTGGTGAAGATATTTCGGTGGATGTTCGGTTAAATTTAGGACTATAGTCTATCTATTGAAATAGTGCGGTGCCTGCTCTGTTTATCGGACGATTCTTAATATAGGTGGCGTTGAGTAATGTTTTCGTCACCGCTGTTTTTCTATTTAATTTGTAACTTTTGAAATTCGAAACTTTCCTTTACGTAAAATTTATTTCTAGAACAATTTACAGCAACTTTTTATTTAATATCATCATGTTAATGAAACATTAATTGATTAATTATTAGCAAATATGTGTTTAGGAACTTTACAGTATAAGAATTTTAAATTATAAATATTTCTTGTGCGTTAAGGAAAATTAGGAAGAGAAGTGAAATCCATAAACTATCGACTTTTCTTTGGCTTGCACCCTATTACTTCTTTCCTTCAAGTTTTGTATAAAAGTATATATTTTTTTAAATTTATTTATTGATATTCACAAACGTATAAGATATATACATCAATGTGTTGATTGTGATTACATTAACATGTCAATACTCGGAAAGAACTACTCATCAGTAGCATTTCAATTAAAGTGTTATACTAGAAGGTCTCTAGGCCATCTTCTTTCCAGACGCCTCGGAAGGTTTCGGGAATGGATTGGGAAGCATGTTAAGACACTTGTGGATTCGAGTGGTCACGGAGCTTACTATGAAAGGATATCTGGTTTGAGTTAATTCAGCAACCAATGGAACATTGAGATCTTTATGGATAAGTTTATTGGTGACAAAGTATGAAGCATAGAGGATTTTAGAAGGATTTTGGACTGTAAGGATTGGATATGAGTTGAATTGGATGGTTCAGTGGGGTCTAAAAACTCAACTCCGTAGTCCAAGAAGGTCGAATCAATGTCATGCAAATGAGTCTTATGTCATTAATCGGAAGCTTTGAATGTTTGTCTTGTAAATGCTGAAGGAATCGAAAACGTCGAGCAGTTTTTTGTCGTTTTAGTCTTGTGTGGATTTCAAGTAAGACGTTTGTCCAGATGGAGTCCTAGATAACTAATCTGTTCAGCAGGGATCAGTGGGATATTATTAAAGGATACTGTAAGACAAGAAGTCGTAGGTTAACGACGAAGTGTAAAGGTTATAGTGCTGAACTTTAAATTTTCTATAACTTATATAGGATACATTTATTTGTATGCTGAATAACTTTACAAATCTATAGCTTTAAAGAAATAGTCCAGTGTCTTGGTAGCAGAAAGCTAAAAAAAGATATTCTTTCATATTATGCAGTTTTTAAGAGTTAAATTCGAATAGTAATTTCGGCCCCTTGAAATAGTAAAAAAAAAAAAAAAGTGTCTAGTATTTGTCCACCATGCTGAATAACAGAATTTAATTGCTGTATACAAACCTGAATGGTTATGAAACAAAAAACAATTATAACAAGCATGTTGATTTAACTGAATTATTTTTCTTTCTGAAAGAAGCATTTTTTCTATTTTTTTCCAATTTCAAGTTTCAGAATTTGTCTTGTCAAACTTCTGTGTGAAGCTAAACTAAAGTTCATAGATTTTAAATGTAATCTATCAATTTAAAATATTATTAATCAAAATAGACTTAAGGCATTCAAAAAGACAGATGATTCATCACCTATGCTGTTAAAACAAACAAAAAAAAAAAACAAGAACCAGCTCCATCCATCATACATGGATCAAACATTGTATGGTATTTACTATTGTGAATCTACTATTAGTGGATCAGCGAATTTTCTATTGGAACCAGATTGCTATTGTATGAATCACAGCTGGTACAAACTTCCTTTAAAAAAAAAAATAGTTATTCAGATCTTAATTGAGGAAACAGGCAGTATTTAAGGATGTCCTTTGTTGACAAAATAAAAGGGTAGTGAAAGGAAGAGGAAATTAGCTATTTTCAAGAATAGAATCATTTCTTTTTTGTTTTTTAAAGAATTTAATTTGGGGAAAGTCTGAATCAGACAAGTCTAAAAAAGTATAGATATATACTTAAATGTCCACTAATCCAAATGAGCCAAAAATAATTTTTTGGCAAACAATATTAACATAAAAGAGATTTTATATCTCCTTGAAAAATCATTTATTCTCCTACGGTTCTCTGTATTTTTATAAAATGGCATATCAGTGTGTGCTAAACAAAGTCAAGGATCCTAATAAAAAAAACAATTTATCACTGACTGGGAAAAAATCCATGGATAGGTCCATAATAAATACTGCCTGTTCTCCTCAATTAAGATCTGAATAACTATTTTTTTTTTTAAGGATGTTTGTGCCAGCTGTAATTCAGACAATAGCAATCTGAACCTAATAGTAAATTCACTGATCTACCAATAGTAGATTCACAATAGTAAATACCATACTCGTACAATGTTTGGTCCATGTATGATAGGCCGAGCTGGTTCTTGTTTTTTTTTTTTTTTTTTTTTTTTTTTTTTTTTTTTTTTTTTTTTTTTTTTTTTTTTTTTTTTTTTTTTTTTTTTTTTTTTTTTTTTTTTTTTTTTTTTTTTAGCAGTATAGTAGATGAATCATCTGTGCCTTTTTTGAATGCCTTAAGTCTATTTTGATAAGTAATATTTTAAAATGATTACATTTATAATCTACAAACTTTAGTTTAGTTTCACACAGAAGTTGTCAACAACTGGAACTTGAAATTAGAAAAAACAAGAAAAATGCTTCTTTCTGAAAGAAACATAATTCAATGAAATTAACGCTTGTTTTAATTATTTTATTTAGTTTTTAAATAGCAATTGAATTCTGTTATTCAGCATGGTGGACAAATACCAAATACTTTTTTTTTTTAATTTTTATTTCAAGGGGCCAAAATTACTATTCGAATTTAGCTCTTAAAAACTGCATAATATGAAAGAATATTTTTTTTACCTTTCTGCTACCAAGACACTGGACTATTTCTTTAAAGCGATAGATCTGCAAAGTTATTCAGCATAAAAATAAATTTATCCTATATAAGCTATAGAAAATTTAAAGTTCTACAAAATAACCTTTACACTTCGTGGTAACCTATGATTTCTTGTTCTAAAGTATCGTTTGATAATATTCCATTATTCCCTGTTGAACAGATTTGCTACCTAGGACTCTATGACAAACGTCTTACATGATATTTTTATAGACAAGTGAATAATAGCAATGTGTGATTGTTATTTGCACACTCCAAATAATTTATATTTTATTTTAATATTTTAAAAATTTGTGAGTATTTAAGTTAAAATACCTATATTAATTTATATTTAAATGAGCCTAAAATTTAGAACTAGGTATTTTAAATTTAAAAATGAGAAAAAAACAATATCTATCAAAATATACAGTCATTGCTAAAATTATTCTTAAATTGATAAAGGCTTTCAAATTGCCTTTAGGGTTATAGAAATAAATACATTTTTTGACCAAATATAATATAATTTAAAAATTGATTAATTTTAACTTCTTTAATTTTTTTCAAATTTAAAGGAGTCTTTCGGTTGAAATTCATATTTTATTTTTTTTTTTTTATGATTATGAATACACGCGTGAATGAAAGCATTTATTGTTCCAAACTGAATATCTGTTGGTTTTATTCATTTTTGGATCTAAAAATCTAGTGCATGTTTATTTTTTATTATCCTCCCATGGAAATATGAAATAAATTTACATTACATAAAACATATTTACTCTAATTATCTTGAAAAAAATATTCACCATATTTAACCAAAACCAACGAACGGATGAATAAGAGACAGAAATTAAAATTGTCTAAGTAAAGATGTTGCCAAAAGGTGCTGGATTCGATCCAGCTGCAAAGGTGATTCAATTATTACACGTTATATGGTTTCTAGACCTTTGCCTATTATCAAACAGACTGATTGCTCATCTCCGTTCCAATTGACTTTTACAATTAATTTAGAACCTAATATTCTATCCAATGGAATAAGAAACCTGGCTAACAAAACATGGCTTGTTGGTGTCATTATAATATGTTCTGTGAAGATATTTATGAAGGTTTTCCTTTTTTTCATAAGAAATAGACACTTTTACTAATTATTAAGTCGTGTTATTAACTAAAAATTGATTAAAGTTTGATGACTGTCATAGATTGTCTCCTATTCTGACTGGTTCAGTCACTTTGAAGAAGAACGGGGTTGTTGGGATTCCATAAAAAAAATTTTACTGGGATGTGTTTTTTCTTTCTCCTTACTGGATCCCAGATCATCTTCTTCTTTTATTCCTTAAAAGTTAACTTTAATATTCCCATTGAAAAAAAAAAAAAATCTATTATGTTTTAAGTACTTGATACTGTTGATAGATTTTGCCCTTCTTGATTATTCTCAATAGATGATACTACTTTTCAAGAATTTTTAATGTTTTTTAGAAAAATATGTATGGTTTTCCACCACAAGTTTAATAATATAAGAGGTGGTAGAGGTGGAAGATTCACAAGTTATTTATGGGAGACTTTGAACTTCAATGGCCTCTTGATGTATCCTCTAATTTATACCACTACTAATTTTTAGCGGGTTTAGTTTATAAAGAATAATTTCTATTCCGATAAAACTTGGTAATTTTACTTTGTATGTTAATTTAATGTCCAAGTCATGAATTCCCTTAGAAGTTACCTTTATTTTGTTCACCTTAACATTTACTTTATTGATTAAATTCAAATAGCCCTTTAAAATTCTACAAAACAATGAATCACTCATGCTTATTTTAATTTTTTTTAAATTATATAAAATATATATATTCCATGTAATGTTGATGTTTCGTCATCAGAATCATTTCAAAATTAAACATTTCTTATTTATTTACAGACTGTTACAGGTTAGCTGTTGCCAGCTACAAATTCCTAGGTTTACATATTTACTTGCTTGTTATTACTCAATAAATTTTTAAACTATTTGTTTATCTTTGGAAATAAAAATCTGAAAAAGAGATTCATCATCGATATTAAACAGGAATAGAAAACTATTTATAGGAAATGACCAATAAGAAAAAAGAGGAAACAGGAAGACTGGATATTTCTGTAAAGCAGTTTGCCAGGAGGTCTGAATTTAAAAGAACATAACATCCTGAAAGGTTGATTGACCTGAAGGGAATGTCTCTGTCGAATACCACTCAAAAATAAAATTATCTAATATATCCTAGAAAAATTTATAGAAAATTGATTCAACTTAAAACGAATCTAGTTTAGTCTAGAAAGGTCTATTACTAATAGATCAATTGTAAGGAAAGTATGGGACCAGTAATTAATTCTGAGCTCTGCTGACAGTTTATTCACAACTCTACACAGATAAAATATAATTATTAATAAATATTTATTAAAACTTAGATTAGTATTAAAAAACTTCTGCTTTAGTCAGGAATAATTTTAGAATTTGATAAGGAAAAGCTGTTTTTTGATTGTGGGGGAGAGGGGGGGGGGGCGAGGCTTAAGTTCCTAATCTACTTCAACTAGTTTTGGAAGGAGGAGTTATCCTCCAGGTTGGTGACCTGTTCTAGCCATGGTGGGAAGGTCATGATTTATTTCGTGGATCCACATGTGCAAGGATTTGAACTGATCAAACTCTACCACAACTAGGTTTTGAACCTAATACTGGTACTTTTACCATGAAAGTTTCAGTTCCTCAGTTTACAGATACTAAATGCTTTTGCAGAAATGTCACCTAATCCGCAGACCAATCTACGTCTGATAGAATAGAAAATAAATACTGCTCTTGTCTGGGATGAGGATTTTAAGATTGAATTACAGACTGAATCACCTCTGTAAAGGTTATTGTTCATAACTAGGTATGAATCATTAATATATCATAAATAAATCATATTGGTATACATATGATTCTATTTTGATTGGATTGATAGATCTGGAAATTATGAGTTATTGGCCACTTCTTCGGTATTAAATTTATCAGAATACCAGTTCTGAATATTAAACATTCATCTTTAGTTCTAAAAAATTTTTAACATTCATGACATCATCGATTTGAAATAAATTTTATATTTATTATTTTGATGAAAAATTGCAGGACGAGAATCAAATACATGTTAGTAACCAACTAGGAAAGAGCCTGTTGCAGCTCATAAAGCAGGAGTTAAATATTGCGTGATAGAATTAGATTTTTTGTCTTACATTTTTATATTAATACAATAAGTACAATATGTAAATCAAATCGTTGATGTTTTTTATGTTTGTATTTTGCCAACTTTGAAGATGAATTTTTTAACATTCGAAACTAGTATTCTAATGAACTTAAAACTGTTGTAGTGGAAAATAATTAATCAATTCATAGCCGTATTGATCCTTCTTCATTACCATGTGAACCTGAAGTGATTGAAATACTTTTTGAGGTTCAAATGTCTGATTAACAATTTGTCCTTTTTCAATAATGCTTGCTACTGTGCTTGCCCCACCATATTGATTTTTGGTAAACATATGACCTAGAGTACGCTAGATGTACATAATTTTTTGCTGAACCTGTTTCGGGAGGATATATCAGACAGTACAAAATGCTTTTTCTATTAATCACCATTATTTAGTGATATTTTAATAGGAAGAACTGAATGCGTTTTATATATAAGATTTTGGCAGAGCTCCATAACTTTATCCCGGAAGTTTATAAAGATTTTAATATTATTTTGAGATAGTGTCTTGATTTAAAATAATTATGTGTCTGGCAAATAACCGGAATAATAGTTCTATTTTGATTTTTAATGTTATGATTTAGTGTGCCTAATGTGGAACCTTCAGATGACAAATTCCCAAATAGTGCACTTTCTCAGCTTAAGAAAAATCACTTTATTTATGTTTGATTTAACACTAATTAAAAATATATAATTTATAAATAGTTTAACTTGTTTGAATAAATTTAAAATAAATAATAATTTGTTTCTCGATAGTTCTCCTAGGTGTCTGAAAAGAAGATTGTTTCGTGATCTTTTAACATAGAACTCTCACTGGAGTGTTAGTACCATAACAGTCTTTTTCAAGTCATTAGGTTCGTAATATCTCACTGTTACTTGATGAATTTTTTTATAGAATTATAAAAGATATTTAAAGATACTTTAACCAGGGCATATGTAAAATATTAGGATTATAAAAAATAAAAAAAATCAATAAAATAAATAAAAGCAGTATTTAATATCGGAGTCGTGGCGGACATTCCTGGGTAGTCATCCTAGTGGACTTTCAAAAGGCATATGATTCAGTAAATCGGCAGACCCTGATCTCCACCCTACGTGAATTGGGCCTCGATGAGAAGACTACCAGACTAGTGAAGGCCACTTTGAGAAACACTACCTCCAAAGTCAAGTTTAGAGGTGAGCTCTCTGAGAGCTTTACCATTCAAACGGGGGTTAGACAAGGCGATGGCCTCTCTTGCATACTATTCAACTGCGTACTGGAGAAGATTATCAGAGAATGGACTTGCACAGTGCCATCGGGGACTGGAATAAGGATTGGATACAAGAAAGATAACCTTAATGTACCCTGCCTAGCCTTTGCTGATGACCTTGTCTTGTTATCCAACAATATAGAGGAGGCTACTTACCAACTACAGAGCCTCTCCAGCATAGCAGTTAAGGCCGGTTTGAGGGTCAGCATACAAAAAACTGAGTTCATGACTAACATAAAAGAAGCCCCATCTACAATTCCACTAGAAGGCACCACCATTCGTAAAGTGCTTGCAATGAAGTATTTGGGAGAATGGATATCAGCAAACGAAAGTGAGAACTTGGCTATAGATGCCAGATGTACTAAGTTGGAGAGGATCTACAACGCCTGCAAGAGCATTTACAACTCCAACATTACAACTCAGTAGTAAAGCCCTCTGCACTCTATGCCTCCGAATGCCTCTTGATGAACAGAAAGGGTCCACTCAGGAAACTAGAGCTCAAAGAACAGAAAATCTTAAGGAGAATACTAGGGCCAATACGAGAAGAGGATGGCACCTACAGGATCAGACACAATGGAGAGCTGTACCATCTCCAAGAAGACATAATCACATCAATGAGGAAGAGACGACTGACTTTCTACGGACATTTAACCCGAATGAACACCAACAGACTCACAAACAGGATCTTCACTACGACAGGTAGAGGGAAAGCCTCCAAGAATAAATGGATCAACACAGTGAAATCAGACCTGGACCAACTTAAAATTCCACTGGAGACCATTCAGGATCGGTCCAAATTTCGGCAGATGATTTTACAAGGAGTATTCCCAGTGCACCTTACCAGTAAAAAGAGCTCCGGAACCAACAGACCAAAGTGGACAGAGGAGAGAAGGCTTGCTCATAGCCAGAAAATGAAAGCTTTCTGGGCTAAGAAGAAACAGCAGACCCATATGAGCCGAAACGAGCCCCGTGGTCCTAAGTAGGCCCAAACGAAAAAAAAAAAAAAAAAAAAAAAAAAAAAGCTGTATTTAAAAAAAAATACCAAGCAATTTTAAATTTATGAAATTTTTTTGGATCCTCCCCATGCATTCATTAATTCTTGTATTCGATGGGGTATACGTACAATATGCTTTTGATTAAATTCTTGAGTGATAGGCCCCATCTAATTCTGTAATAAATCATATTAATTTTAAATTTCGTAAATTTTTTTTTTTTTTTCTCGCTATTGCTTTATTTTATTTGTTTAATGTTGAGTGGGAGAAACGAGCAATTTATTATTACACATGTTGCACTACATATTTAAATATTTTTTAATACTTAAATTTAATTTAAGTAAATTTTATTATTAATATTAAGCTCTATATAACATCGGAACCTCTCAAGTAGAATGGAGCTCGCCACCTATCGGTCAATTTTCAAACTTCATTGTTATTTACATATCGCTTTTCCTATAACAAATTAAATGAAAATCAGTAGATTTTATTATTGCCTTTCTGAAACTACAAAGAAGATTTGGTTAAAATTTAGTACCGATAGGTTTAGTAGTTTTCGTCGTGATCAAAAACGAAAAATGGCTTGTCCTTTTATATGGTTTTTATTTACTTTACTTTTGTAGATTTTATATTTCATTGATTTTATTATGCGAATACTTAAACGTCCTTTCGATAGTATAATAGTACTAGCCATAAAAAAACTGAAGAATGTAATAAACTATAAATATTAATCAATAAACGATTGTTATTTGTTGAAACGCAAAATGGCCATTTGACCCTATATATAATAAAGTTATACTATCAAAATACAAAACAAAAACTTCTAAAATAATGTATAATAAAATTAAATATTCAGTTCTTAAATCGAATCAGTGTCAGGGCAGTCAGTGGTTGCAGTGTACCAGGCCAACTTGTATTACTAATCCGAAAAAAATACACAGCCTCCTATATTTTTACTCGCATGTTTTGCGAATGCCCATGGAGTCCCCACGCATTCTTCTTACATAATGAATTTAATAGTTGGCCTAGGGAACCTTGGCAGGGTGCCCGTAACCAGCGAAAAATAAGAATAAACTAATTAGTGGCCAGTAAACTTAGCAAATGACATTATAGAAAAGTTTTTCCTCAATAACTGGCAATTTATCACCGATAGAACCTCATTTTAATATATATATAGTTGAAGACCCAATATACAAATATTTTACACTACTAAATATAGTTATAATAAAATTTAAAAAATCATTAATTGTAACTTAACAAAAATAGGACTATATTAATCAAAAGAATTACTTTTATTTTACATTTGTAAAATTAATAAACATATCAAAATTTCCGAGTTTTTTATTTTATCGGTATGTACTTGCCACATTTTAGTTCTAAGTTTATTGACATTAAAAATATTTAACCCATTTAGGGCCAATGCTAGAATTAGTATAAAGTTTTTCTCCAAAGAAATATTTTTAGGGTAGTTTAATTTTAAGAAAATTAAATTTCTTTTATTGTTCAGCCATAATGGTCTATAGAATCCTTTTTTTTCAGAGATTGGTAACGTGCTTTATTTATAAATGCTTCAATAACACTCTTTTATGAAAACTTTTATTGCAATTGTTTGAATCATAAAATCCTTTAGAGAAATAAAACATTACAATTTTCACACAAAAATCACAACTTTAATTTTTTATTTGTGGTATGCATGCATTAAAGCAATCTGAGTTTAATTTAATAATACATTGTTCACACAATTTAATTGTAGCAACCCTTATTTGGCTGAAATTAACATTTAAATCTTACTACTCATTAGCATTGAAAAATAAAAATAATCAATTGTACTTTTATTTTTCAATGGATAAAAAACACAAAATTTTTTAAGAAATTATTTTTAACAATTACAAACCTTAAATATTTAGCTGATTTCATAATATAGAAAAATATTTGAATTTATTAAAATTAAAAAAATTGTTAAATTAATGTTGCATTTAAGCAACAGTGGACTTAAATGGGTTAAACAGTAGTAGTAAATAATTTTAATAAGATTCGTAATAATGAAACATAATTTGTATTTGCTGATCACTTGCCATGCATGCGCATGCGCAAAGTTGACTTACAATATTTCAAGTTTCTTTATATCGTCCCTACAACATTTACATTTATATTGTATCATCTTTATTAATATGAATGATTAAGTGTTCTTATAACGCCAAATAACATCATTGAAAATGTTTTGAAGTGCTACTCTCAAAATACATTATCAGTTTTTACAATGTTGATTTTTATTCTGAGGTTAACTTTTTGATTACAATATTAATTATTAGAATCAAAAATAATATAGCCGATTCATTTTAGACTTGTGTCTGAATTCTTTAACCAGGGGGGCATTCTAAATATACTTTCGCTTAGCGTCCTGAGTCACTGTCAGTAGGTAATGGGAGGTCTCTGCTATCTACACGTGTTTTAAGATTATTTTAAGAAAACGAGTAAGATTAAAAACCAGGCTCGAGCGTCCATCAAGTCGAGATATCACTTCAGCCTGTAAGAATTTGGTTAAAAGAAATTTTTTCGGAAAAAAATCTAAAACTAAAAGTCGGTTCCCAACTAAATCTTTTTATTGAATTTGAATGTTATAGTTACTACCTAACGTATTTCTATTAACTCATGAGCCAAAAATTTAAACAATATTAAAAAAAAAGAGATTTTATATCTCCTTGAAAAATCATTTATTCTCCTCAGGTTCTCTGTATTCTTATAAAATGGCCTATCAATGTGTGCAAAACGAATTCAAGGTTCCTAATAAAAAAAATAAAAAATAACTGACTGGGAAAAACCATACATCATGGATATGTACATAGCTTTTCCTAGCTTACTTTTTAGAATTGAAAGGATTAAATTAACAATCAATCATTATTCAAAATAGAAAAACCTGAGAAAAAGTAATGGTTTGAAACGTGACTTTTTTCATTCTAATCTATAAAAATCCTAAATGTTAGGTCCAAACGACAAATGTTATATTACAAAAAATATTCTCCTATACATTTCTGATAGATTTCGGCATATTTTTAGCAAAACCAACAGATCTAAAAGGTGTCAAAATGAGTATGAAGAAAACGTTACTACAAAAAAGTATAGACTCCCAGCCATAAGTCACATCTATGTCAATACTAATAAATAAATTTAAAAAAGAGAGATAAATAAATCTAATGGGTATCTATATTTCTGCTGCTGTACAAAACTTGAAGAAGAAAAAAATATATATCACTGAATGTTCCACCTTTTACAATAAATGTGCATACAAAAAAATATAGGCAATGTTTTTATAATGATAACATTTATTTTTTTATTTTAGCCCAATGGTTATCAAACTTAACAATTGAGTTTGCGTTGACTTGTAATCTAGAAACATACTTATAAAATCACTTACGAAATAATAAAATGTATTTATTTTTAAAATCATTTCAGCATGAAAGCAAAACTGAATGATTCAATAGTAGACATATATTGTTTTTCTTACTAAAAATCTTGGGCTAAATATTACTTATGATTTAGATTATACAATGCCAACTAGAGTGTCTGTGTCAAATATTAATTTCTACATTTTTGATGCTTGAAAACTTTACCACATAACATCGCTAGTTACGTTGCATTTGATACGGAACCTTACAACTTTAAAAAAAAAATCCATCAAAACCTTTCCAACCATCCAAAACTAAACCACTCGTGAAATCCAAATCAAGTTTCAATCATTTTTATATCCATTCCTTCATGTAATAAAAAAAAACACAGGATCCAAGGAGTTATAAATGGAGTTTTGGCAAAGACCAATTCTTAGTGCTTAAGGCTTAGTACTTCAATAATATCTGGTATTAGATAATAAGTAACACAAAGTATAATATTTTAAAGATGTATACCGAAAAAGTTGGCTGATTTTAAATTGACGGAACATCCTGCTATTTTACTAGATTGAATTAACCCTTTAACAGGCAATGTATCCTGGAGGATACACATCTTTAATGCCTTTTGCTTAATAAATGACGTTATATCCGAAGTATTATCCTACTCATCATCGTCTAATATCCTTTATTCCACCTTAAATTTCATGATACATGTGTGGGGGTTAGCGTGGCTATAGACATTCAAAGGAAAAAAAAATAAGAAATGTATTCAAAAGTTCCCGGCCTGTCCGTAAAGAGTTAAAGTACCTGATGCCTTATCCTTCCATGGTAATACTTCATATCCATAGGAATCCACTAATCTCCCGACTTTCTTCCCACTAGATTCCCGATAACCCTCCAAGGCGACTAAAATGAAGATGGTCTAGAGACCTTCTAATGTAGTTTTTATTGAAGTGATACTAATGGGACAATCTTTACTAGTTATTGTAATCATATTTCCACACTGATACTGGATAGATATATTTTATGCAGTTGTAAACATTTTGCATTAAACAAAAAAAAAAATCAGATTCCTGGTTTTCAGTTTTTCAAGTTTTGAAATTGAGAAGGGTTTAGTTTTGGTCTATATTTTTTGCTCATGATTCACAAGACTCCGATGTAGTATAGGGTATAGTATAACATGTGGCGCATTATGTAGTAGACTAAAGGAAATACAATATGAAAAATAAAAAAACATTGAACCTCAATTTTGTTCCATAACAAATTTTTTGTAATCGAAACTAAGCATAAACAAATTTATAATATGAGAAGATTATTGTTTCTTCTTAAATGTCATCAACTATGTGTAAAACAGTGTCCTTCTTCTTGTCTCTATTCCGAAATAATTTCTATGTAACACACATAGAAATAAATGCTATCAAAGGAAGCACGGAATAATACGTTATGTTATACTGTGCACCCAGCCTACTTTTTGAAACAAAAATTTGTTAAAATTGTTTATTCAAACACCAGATAATTGAACACTAAAGGGAATATAAAACTCACTCACCAGAAATCATTTGTTTTCCTGCAAGAACTAAACTTCTCTAACCAAATTATTCATAATTATTATTTATTTTATTTTTTATTTTTTACAAAGAAAACATAAATTGAATTATTCTTCCGTTTATCGTGCAATTTGACGTCCAATGACATTTATTAAAGATGGTGGCACATGAGATTTACAAAAAAATAAAAGAACACTATTGTCAAATTTTAAATAAGGGCGCAGCTAATCATGATGTTACACTATACCCGAATTGACCCTATTGGCGTTCGATGAAAATATAGTAATAGGTATTTCCTGTATTTTCAAATGTAGTTTCTAGCCTCCGAAAAATTTCTCGAAGTAATTCTTCATTTGTTTTATTTCGCTGGACCAAACATTATAGGTTCCTCCTGGCCTCTTTTAATAACTTCCTCCAAGTCGATGTACAACAAATATTCTCCAATCTTCGTCTGACAAGCTCCTTCATTGTGCCATCCGTTCATCAAAGATGAAGTCTTACTCTCAGTCCCCACATACTTCTCATTCTGATGTGCCTCACTATATCTATGATTCAGAAACAAAATGAATGTATTTTTCTTTAACTCGTTCACATTGTTATATATCATCTGTTTTGTATTGAAGAGTATAAAGTAAAATCGAAAAGGAAAGATATGAAAGACAACCCATTCAAAAATGCCTCCATACCGTCACGTGCCTCCATAGTCTCACCAGCTTTGTGAAATGTCTTCCAACTGTTTTATTTATATTGTTTCAGTACTTATTAATCAATTATTATAAAAATTAGTGAAAGCACAACTTTTCAATTAAGGCTGAAAGTGCTGACCGGAAAACAAAAACATTCAGTAGCGCTTTGAAATCTATTCCTGTTCGTCCTTCATTCGTTGATTCTGTTCCTTTTTCTGGCACTCGAAGAAACAGAATTGAAGGATTGTTTCTACCGTTTCCTTACGCACTCCTAAGTTTTTCTCAATTACTTAAAACTATTTTGAGAAGGTTTACAACGGAAATTCACAATCACTTACGAACTATTATATCGAAGTTATCTAAATAATATGAACAATCAATTTGAGTTATTCATTCCGTTTCTGTCTAATAGAAAATTTATTTGGTATTTTAAAATTTTATCTATAAATACTGAAAGTTTTCGATCTGAAATTTAAAAAGGGAGGGCGAAGTATCTGGCTGAGTAAAATGTAAAAAACATATTTAGTACCGGCAAAATTTTCTTTCAGTGAAAAATGAATATCCAATTATTTCCAACTATCATTATAATATGTTAGCAGGGAGTTTCATATTCATGCCTAAATAAATTCAATTTCAAATACTCCATTATAATGAGCTAGTTGTCGAAAAAAAAACTTTAGATTTACTAAACTATGACTCTGAGCTTTCCCTTAACACCATATGACTCATTTACGCGACTTAAATAATAGTATCTTTGGGGTCCCACTAAATCAGTAAATTCATCTCGTCTCCGATACTTATAATCTGAAACCCTTTGAAAAATAATGAATGCTTATAACTACGTCAGAAATAAACTAATCCATATTAGTCTTGATGTCCTAAATGTTTTCTTTGACCCGAAGCAGAAATCTGTCCTTCCATAGCTTACCAACTTGCTTCCCACTCTATTCCAGATAATCCTCTGAGACGTCTAAAATGACGAAGGCCGCTACCAATGAGTCAATGACATCTCATCAAATCCATTATTTATAACTTTTGTTTGTTATGTTTCTTGATATAGTGTTAAATTACAATAAATAAATTTTAAAATAAGAAATTCACACGTGTTTAAGGAGAATTTTTCTGTGTAGTCAAATGTTATTTATTATTGTATGTATGGATTTATTACCATCCGTATTACACATTTCCCTTAAATGAGACAGAATGTAATATTTATTCAACAGAATTTTTTCTTTATAAAAAAAAAAAAGAGAAATTAATCAGACTGTGTATAAAATAAACAAAAAAATTCAGAATTAGATTTGAAAAAACAAAAAACATTTCTTCTGTGCCTATGCCAAGTGTCATTTTGATAAAATCTTTTAATTATTTAATAAAATATTTAAAAAAATTTCTTACTCACTCTGCAAAATAAATATGTATTCTACAGTTTAAAATTCTTCAGCAAATATTAAATGATGGTGAATTGGAAAATAAATTATTTTCCCAGTTATATTATAATTTCTGAATTGTTTAAATTGTTCCTAATTTTTAATATTTAAATTAAATTATCACCTACGAAAATAAAATTTGAATTGTAAATACAGCTAGAAATGGAACTTGGGTTTAGTACATGGTCGCCATATGTCATCCTCCAATATTTTCAAAACCGAAATAGTTAGAAAATTTGAGGACCTACTACGACATGCAAAAAATGATGGTAATACATTTTACTTAAAGAGTTAATCATTTTTTAAAACAATTGATTAAAGAGTTAAATTTAAAACGAACAATACATTTTAATTTAAGAAATATAAAGTTTCCCGATGTATTGGGAAAACTACTAAAATTGGGGATTTCGGTAAAATTGTAGGGAAATTTAATATTCCCTCACCTTAATGAGTTTCAGAATGTGGTAGAGTTATGCTTCACCGGTTTTAGATACATTATAATGAATGAGATTCTATTACTAACCTAATATACACTGACATGTAAGAGAAACTGACTCTAAACTTTAAGGATTTTAAATATATCTGAATTTTAAAACTGTTTCAATGGCTGCAAATGTAATAATTTCTCATGTATATAGGTACAATACTCTGAACTCAATTTTTTTTATTATTATTGACTTGGATATGCGAGTTGGAGGTCTATACTTTTTTGGTGTAACGTTTTTCTCACCCTTAAAAATGTAACACTTTGAAATGCTCCAGCTCTGTTTGCTCGGATCGAAAATTTGACGACAGTTTACTGATCAAAAACTTAGTGGAAAATATTTGTTTTATGACATTTGTTTTTCCGACCTACCGTTTAGAAGCTATAGTGGTTTGAAGGAAAAAAGTCACGTCTGAAACCGTTACGTTCTCTCAAGTTTGTTTATTTAGAATAATTATTAATTGTTAATTTAATTTAATCATTGATTGAAGTATCCTTTCGATTCTAAAAATTAAGATGGGAAAAGTATTAGATTATAGATGTACCTATGGATGATCTATGGCTTTTCCTAGTCAGGGAAGAATTGTTTTTTTATTAGGAAACTTGACTTCGTTTAGCATACACTGATAGGTCATTTTATAAAAATACAGAGAACCTGAGGAGAATAAATTATTTTTCAAGAATATACATAATCTCTTTTTTGTTAATATCGTTTAAAGTTTTGGCTCATGAGATAATATAAATAAGTTATCTAGTGGTTATAACATTCGAATTCAATAAAAAGCTTTAGTTGCGAACTGAGTTTTAGTTTTAGATTTTTTTTTTCCGAAAAAAAAAATACATAGAACGAAATTTCTTTTAATAAAATTCATACAGGCTGAAGTGATATCTCGACTTGATGGACGCTCGAGCCTTAATTTTCTCTTAACTTTCTTTGTTTTAAATAATTATTGATAGTTAATTTAATTTAATTATTAATTTGAATAATTTGATTCATTTAATTATAAAATGTATTTGGGAAAAGCAGTAGAATATAGATATTCTATATAGACATCGGTGATCTATTGTTTTTTCTAGCCAGGGCTAAATTGAGTTATTTTTTTTGTTTTTTTTAAAGTTATTTATTTATCTTTATTTTGTTACACTGTTGTAAATTACTTTAAGATTTATATGTATGTATCTATATTCTATTTTATTTATAATATAGAACATACTACGTTGTAGTTTTATATTTTCCAATTTTTAAAAATATAAAAATAATTTTTGGAAAAAAAATAAAAACCGACTGCAAGATTAAATATACATGTACATTACATGTTTATTTATATTTACATTATGTAAATATAATGTAAACTTGAACTAAAAATAAAAAAAATAATAAATATTTTAATTACTTCGAAACAAAGATAATTAAATGATAATCAAGGAAATTATCGATACTTATATACCTATTTACAATTTATGATCAGTTATTTTTGGAGTCGGTGCCAACCAAGAAGGGCAGTTTCAATCCTGCCTTTGCAATAAACTTTATTTGTTGGGACCGACTCCAAAAATAACTTATCATAAATTGTAAATAGGTATATAAGTATCGATAATTTCCTTGATTGTCATTTAATAATCTTTGTTTCGAAGTAATTAAAATATTTTTTTTTTACTTTTTAGGTTAAGTTTGTACATGTATATTTAATCTTAAAGTTTTTATATATTTTTTCTAAAAACTATTTTTATTTTTCATTTTTTAGTGGTGAGTGTATTTTTGTTTATACAGTGAACTCTCGATAATTCGACCTTCAAGGACTTGAAAAATATTTCGACTAATTGAACAACGACTTATCGAGGTTATCATTCCACTTATCTTCGTCTAAATGAGAAAAATGAATACAAAATTGGAGTTGAAATGGTTTTTATTATTATTATTATTTTATTTTATTTTTCTTGTAGATTTAGCATTTCATTGAATTTATTATGCTAATACTGGACCATTCTGAAGATAAATTGTACCAGCCAAGACACTTTGAGGATTATAATAAACTATAATAAACTTATAATATATAAACATTTTATTACGGTAGTATTATGCTAATAAAATAATAAAATTAATGAATATTATTATTGCCGAGGCTAAGTGGGCAATGTGGTGCGAGACGAGAGCTAAGGCCAAGGAAGGGAAGATATAATGGGAACGCCCACTCTGAAATTTGAATACCTCTCCGCGACTGGCAGCCAGGCCTCTATCTCCCTTCTTCACTTATATAATATTATAAACCAATTAGCAACAGGATTAAAATTAATTATATTAAGCGAATAGTAATAATGTTTACTATAAATTATAAAACATATTGAATCTCTTTAAATGATGGGCATAGGGTTCACGGATAATCGAATCACATTTTATTGACAATGTGTTTGTTAAGAAGTTTAATTCAAAACTGTGCAGAAAATAACTTTAATAAACAAAAAAAACGTTTTATAAATATTTATTTTAATAAATATTGCAAATTATTGCATGAATGTAAATACATACCTATTGATTTTTCATTTAGAGAAAAATCAGTAATATTAGTTTTTTCTTAAGGATTACTTTTATAATGAGGTTTATAAAAAAAAACCGTTTTTGAAACAAATATTTGTATTATTGTTTCTTTGATATAAAATACAATTAATACTCAAAGTATAGTCCATTGTTATCTACTGTCATTACCCATCTGCTAGCCAATTGCTCGATGCCACGCTGATACCATTCCTTGGGATGGCTGTCAAGGAACTCTTGGACAGCATTTTCAACTTCCGCAAAATTATCAATTTTTTTCCCTTAAAGAAAATGGGCCATGGATCGAAACAAGTAGTAATCCGAAGGTGCGAGGTCTGGACTATATGGTGGATGAGGCAGGAGTTTAAACCCATGAAGTTCTGTAAACTTTTCTTTGGTTCGACTGCTGATTGTTGAGGAGTAAGTTCGTGAGGGACCAGTCTACAGGTCTTTTTCACCTTCCCCATGGAGAGAAAATGGCGACTAACAGTATCTTTCAACACACCACACTCTCTGGCAAGTTCGCGAATACTTGTGGACGGATTTCACTCAACAGCTTCCTTCAGAACCTCATCAATATCCATTAATGGCCGCCCGGAGCCCTTCTTCCTTTCCAACGTCGTATCTTCACTTCTAAATTTTTCAAACCAACGCCGCGTAGTGCGCTCTTCAAGGACACCTTCCCCTTCATATTTAATAATTTCACGAGTTGCTTCAGCGGCTGTGAAATTTTTTTCCCAGTAATGTCTTAAAATTACTAGAATTTTTAGGACACTGTCATGTTTCTTCTTTGAAATAAATAACTGAACTGAGGCTATTTTTTTGAAGAAGTCCAGTGTTAGACACAAGTTTAGAGAATGCTCTAAAGGGATTATTAAGTATTGGTAAATAATAAATAGCTTTAAGATATTTACAGACTTTTGAACTCTGGAATTTGATAAAACGGTCATTTTTTTTATACGCCCTATTCAGTTCTCATTGCCCGTAGTAAGATAATTCTTCTGTAATCGGCATTTTCATATTTAAACTGAGAATAAAAGAGAACTGAGTGGATAATTTTGTTTTGTAGACAAACAAGCCAATAGGAGTTTCATTGAAATAGACCAAGAGGATGGAAACTTTTACAGCCATAAAATATCCACCCTCAGTAATCAATTCGCACTTGTCTGCCAACTCAAAGCAGTATATTTCAAAATGGCGCTCACCGATATGTGGTTACTCCAGTCGACTTACGTTTTTTCCTTGCAAAAGGTTTTATGTTTTTATATTGTCCAGATGGGTCCTGAGAATAAAATATCAAAAATGTGACCAAATTTGATGGGGAGACGATTTTTTTTAGGGGCAAAACCTGTTAGTAAAAAAATATTGTTATTTTATTAAATTGTACATTCTTAAAAGTTAAATTTGTTTTAGGCTTTTAACAATCAATGAATTTTGCTAACATCCTCAACAAGTTAGTGTTGATCATGCATAAGAGTCTGTGACACAAAAACGGTGAATTCAATCTAAAAATGTTACATAATTAAATTTGTAGTTCATTAAATGTTGAGCAAGATGGGGTTTTAAATATCAAAATTTCCTCATTACTACTCTGAGATATGACAATAAACCAAACATTGTTATTTGATTTTGGATAAAATATTACTGAAATTGCTTGTATATCGAAAACGAAACTCCGTAAGGAAAATTTTTTACTTTCGTTTTTTATAGACCATTAAATTACTCGTCGATTGATCTCGCATAACATTCAAATTGGTCCAACGGTTTGGCCACTACGCGCATTGAATTTCGGATCGGACAAATAGTTTCAGAGTTACAGCGAAAAATAATATTATTAACTAATAATATTAATTATTATAATTAATAATAACAATAATATTATACAATTAATAATAATATTAATATTAATTCACACTATACTCTAGTGTTACCATGGAGCGGGAATGTAATATTAAAAATATTAATATTAATTAATATATTTTTATTTATTTTTTTTCTATCCTCCGACTTTATTTCATACAAGGAAAAAAGAAAGGGAATAGGTATAGTTTATAAATCTTTTCTTGCCTTTTGGCATTTTAAGATTTATTTTCTCCTCGGCCAACTCTGGTGGGTCCTATGTCGACTAAAGGTACTCCTTTTTATGTGTCGAGTGTGGAGGAACACTGCCGCCTATAGTGGTCATCGGGTCAGTCCGTAGGGTCTGAACCCCTTCCCGCTAAGAGGATTGTTCCTTGCCACCTCCCAGGCTTGGGTGGTGGGGAAATGTCTCTGAAGATATTAATGAATAATATTAATTTTTGTTTAATAAGTGTAACAATAAAATGATTGTTACGAGAGCCAACGGACGGAAGGTTACTCTCATCATCATTACACTCATGAAACCGCTAAACAATCTTTAGTAAAAAGAGTCGTTAATTAGATGTGATCTTAATTTTCACTAATATTTTATTAATTCTATTTTCAAAACCATTTAAAACATTTTTGATGAGGTTCTTTTTATAAATTTTTAATTATTGAAAAAACACTCCGCGACAAAATTATAAGCCACCTCCATTTTGTAAGGTATTACTGTTATAGAATGCAAAATTTTAATCAAAGTTCTTAACACATACATACTTTAAAAAAAACCCTGTTTGTTTTGGGTTATGATTTTTATTGCTTACGGAATATCTGAAACACTAGTAGTTACATGCGACATTATTATAGGCCAGTCTCAGTTTGTTGTATATTTTGAATAAGATGTACACTATTTAATGTAGCATATTTAATAGACAGGCATAAATTACAGGAAAATTATGAAGATGACATTCTCCCAAACTTAATTTTTAAAAAAACAAAGAGTTTTAATTACAAACGAAGTCTTTTAAGTATGCCGGCGGCCTTCTCACTCGGGTAGCTCTTGAAGGAGTTGGTGGAGGTCTTGAAGCAGGAGAATCCGCCTGTTCTGTGGCACTGTGCTATAAATTAGGTCCTTCAGTAGCTCTTGAAGAAGGTGGCGGAGGTCTTTAAGCAGGAGGATCTGTCTGTTCAGTGTTACTGGGTGATAAAGCAGGTCCCAGACACTATAACAAATGGTGGTTGCCGGACATCAAGCGTTAAGTAATTCCTCCCACGTGGTGTCTCCACCTCCGATTTTCGTGTGACGTTTGATGTCGGGTCCCTTGTCAAGCTTGACAAGGTACGTCAGCTTCCCTAGGACCCGTATGATAATGCCGAACTGCCATGGCTTGCTTCCTATATAACCTTTCGACAACACTCGGTCTCCCACACCAAAATTTTCTTTGCAACTTGAGTTGAAGTGCGTATATGTGGGGTGGGTGGCCGGAGTAAGTCTAATTTAATTTTGAGTTTCTATTTAAATATAATTATTTTCAGCAGGTGACTTTCCAGACTGGAGCGGGGTCATCCGAAAGCGAGCTAAGATGTCACGTACTAGATGTTTAACTGGAATCTTGCTGTCGTTCACGCATTTTAATTTGTTTTTTAGAATTTGTACATAGAACTCTGCCATTTTGTTTGTAGCGGGGTGTTCGGGGGGAATAGTTTTTTGATAGATTCCATTTGAAGCACAAAAATTGGAGAATTTCGTGCTAGTGAAGATACTCGCGTTGTCTGAAACCAATACGTCTGGGAGGCCGTGAGAACTGAATATGTCAATTAAAAATTCAATTGTCTTGGAAAAGGTAGGAGCTTCTTTTGTGATTCCAACTTCTGGCCATTTAGATTTTGCATTGGCTACTATAAGGTAATAATGGTTTAGAAAAACACCGGCGTTGTCGACGAAAATTATCTAGTGATTTAATCTTGATAGTCGTGATGGATTTCTATTCTTTTTTTGTGATTTGTAAAGATAAAAAATATTTTTAAGCAAACGTAAAATAGAAGGAAGTTTTGGGCTGTAACAGGGTACTACGGAAAGACGCAATTGATTTTTTTTTTAAAGCAGAAACGACTGCAAAAAAGTATGTATACTTCATCCAGAAACCGATTGTTAAAGGAGAAGAAGAAATAATTCGAGTGGATGTCTTTTAGTAAAACTACACTTAGTTTGCATTGTAAACATTTTTACCCATTTTACCCTGGCCAGCAAGACTGCCAGATCTGAACTGCCTGATCTGAAAAAGTGAAGTGCTGGGGAGAACTTTCCGTTTCGAACAGTTTAATTCGATAGAATAACTCAAAACTTGTGGTATTGTTTAGGTGGAATAACATATATGATAGGTTGTTTCCATACAGCTATTTTCTTCCTATATTTATAAAACAGTAATTATTCGAACTTTATCCTCCAATAAATAAATAATAAAGTTTAAATGATAATAATCTTTAATAAATGAATACACTGCCAGGCACGGATTGATAATCATTGTTTTATTGTTATTTGTTTGTAGGAGCTTATCGTCCTTCTGTATTTCAGCAAGGACTTAAGAGACGGGTTATCCTGTAGGTTACTAACCTACTCTAGCTTGAGTGGTAAGGTCAAGATTTATTTTCTGGATCCTCAACAAAATCCATCCAGGCTGCATTCGAGCTGTTGGCTCAAAAGTAACGGCTATGCTTAAGTACTTAAAACTTCAACTCCCTCGGCCAATTTAACTTATCTTGTTCACAAGGGTTCAACTGATGTATGATTTACCGCAAATTCTACTAGAAGAACTAAAGCGTTGAATTCTCAATTAAAAAACATCTATCCCCATTGCATCATATATTTTAAACTGAACCGTTAAGCTGTTCTCACTTTTAATCTGTCTATTCCAAAATCGGATGCGAGATATTGTACTTGTCAAGGCTAGTTCCTTGTTTTTGGAATAAACGAAAATTGATTTCTCATCTTTTGGGATGATATAGCAATAATTTAATAAATTAATAATGAGAGTGTAAACCTTAATTATCCCATCAATCTATTACCAAACATACAATATTTGGTTTCTATGTTGTGTATGAGGAGTAAATAGTAGAATTTGGGAGCATTTATTTACCTTATATTGTTTTCGGTTCAAAGCATTTATATTCATAGTTCTTCAAAAAAAAAAATGTAGGACATATTTTTCAGAGGTAATCGATTAAATATCTGACGAGGAAAATACATTCCACAATGTATTGCAGATAAAAATGAAAGAAATGCTTGGAAGGTTGAGACAAATTTACTGCTGATTTTTAGATAAACTGTGGTTATTGATATAATCGATTATTATCGATTCAACAATAAGATCGCTTCTGGACATGGATATCTTTGGCTGGAGGTCTACAATTTTTCGGGAAAAGCAGTAAATTATTATATAAACATATCCATGATCTATCGTTTTCCCCAATCAGAGAGAAATTGAGTTTTTTGTAAATATTATATGACAAATCGATTTAACATGTTGATTACTGACTGCCAAATATCTAATTCCATTCTTTGACCATTGATACCTATTATCCGTCCCGTTCTCAGTGAAAGAATATTCAAATTAAATTATAATTTTTCCTATTCATCCGTCTTTACTAATATATAGGTGTTCCTCAAGGTAGCATTCTAGATCCGATCTTATACTCAATTTGTGCAGCAAACACCTCCATGCTTTTAAGAAATGATGATCTGAGGAGAGTTCTTTCAAAATTGAACATGTTAACTACCAAAAATGTTTTTAAAAACCTACACCAGTCCTCCGTCTGCTGTTAAATCCATAACCGCTATATTATTTAAATTATGGATAGATCTTTAACATTGAATTTTTTTTTAATAGTGTATGCAGCTCGCGAGGCTTTATCAAAAAACAAAAAATTAAAATTTCGTCCGAAAGTGAACATGTTCAATTTTGAACGAACTCTCCACATCATTCTCAATGTTCCTCAATAAAGGGACATTCCAACCTCATAAGAATTGTGTTGGAACTGAAAATTTAAACTAAACATATCAGAGCACCTTTACTCTTCTTTGCAAACCTACCACGCGTTGTCCCAACCTAAAGTATCCATTAATAATATTAAGCTAATTAATATTGAGAAATGCATCGCCTAGGATTATCAGGTCAAATATGTTTTAATTCCTCAAACAAAACTTAAAAGATAATCAAACAATTGAAGGGTTTGCAGAAAAATGAAGGTAGCTTATGTATATATTGATTGGAGCTTTTAAAATCTAAGCAAAATAAAATCTTGTGATGAAAAAAATTATATATTTATATTTTTTTTGTTAGATGACTGCTCCAATTGATAGTTTATGATATCATATGATCATAAGATGGACTGTTTCTCATTTTTGTTTAATTTTCAAACTGGTTTCATATTTTTTTACAAAAAATTGGAGCTACCTCCATTTTTCAGAAAACCCTTCAATTGTTATTTCCGAATTGCGTTTTGGGTCCAGAAAATTATTCTTGTATCGAATCGTTGCTCCATTTTGAGTTACAAATAAACTTATTCATAGTGACCACAATGTACTTTTTTGTACTTGTACTTACACAATGTACTTTTATGCATGCTGTTACGTTCTGACTTGATACCTAATATTTCATAGGAAACCAATAATTTGGCAATGATAAAATCGTTATTTATTTTTTTATACCTTTATAATCTTAAAAATATTTCTCCCCTTCCTAAAAAAATATTATTAAATATTTCTGGTTCGCCTTAAATATTAACTATTAGTAAATTAAGTAATCGTGTAAGTTCAAGTTATCATACATGTATTAACAAAAACTCCTCCAAGTGCTAAGCATTGAAATAAACTTATTAATCAATCAACTTAAATTATCAGTTACTTATATCAACAATATCAATCAATATTCTTTAGATCATGTTGTCTATTTCATGCATAATTATTGAGCATTTGTAATTCATGCAAAATATTTTGATCAATCGCATTTCGGAAAAAACAATTCTTGTATCAACGTGCTAAATTAATACTTTATAATTCGTCTGTTAATTTTGACAAATGCAAATGAAATTGTTAAATTACCATTTTCTTAATGAACTAAAATAAAAACATTCCCTAAAGATTATAGAAAGTAAGCTTAAAACCGTTAAGAGCTCTAATATAATATTATGAACTTATATTATTATTTTAGTATTAACATTTTTTAATGCATATAATTTATATTTTAGAATCCCTTTAATATTTCAATTGAGGAGTTATCTTTTAAAAGTCAACATGTTCATGTTCGGTTAAATGTTTTTAATTTATTTTTTGATGAAGTCTTGCGAGCTGTACTAGTACTATACTTTGTTTTTATTATTTGACATCTAGCAAGAATTTAAATAATATAACTGTTTTGGATTTAACAGCAGGGGGAGAACTGGTGTAGGTTTTTCGCTCTGTTTTAGCTTTTCTGAAATGGAGTAGTTCAGTTTTGAAAGATAACTCCTCAATTAGTCTTTAAGGTCGTGGTTTCTCATATTTGTGTATATCCGTCACGGCATAATTCTTGAAATTCTGGCTTGAATAGATTGACAATAAAGTCTCTGTTAGAGTTTGTAAGGAATAAAGAAATACATAAAATAAAGCAACAAATAATTTCTGTAGTAGTGTTTATATTGATCTCGATAATATAAATTAAAAAAATTGTTAGTTGCAAATTGGAGGGTTTGGTGGATGAACTGGTTATACTACATAACACAATGTTAAGTAATTTATGTTTAAGGTTTGCTTTTTTTTACATTTTTATATACTGGAAAATGTTTCATAACCCCTTCATCTTCTTCATATATATAGTTGTTTTGAAATATTCAGATTTTGCTATCTAATACTTCTGCACATAAATTCTTCATAAAAAAAATGTGACATAACCCCTTCATCCACCGAACCCTTCAATTATAACACATTGTTAATATTGTTTATAGCAACAAAAATAAAATGTTACAAAGATTTTAGATTATTTTTGTTCTGTTTTTTGTATTTTTTTATTCTTTATGACAAGCAATGTTGTCATAGTTAAAATGGGTGTGGGTGTGCTTAAATGTTTATTTTTTTATTTATTTTTTTTAACAGAAGAATAAAAAACCTAAACGATACCGATATGTGATCAAACAACATTAGGATTTCGGAAAATTAGATTTTGTGTGATTTAAATAATGTTTTATATAATTAATGGAGGAGATCTCTAGTCCAACTTCTTGTCCCGTTTTCGCTAATTAGAAAGATATGCCTCCAACTAGGAAATCCGAGCTTTGAGTTGGTTCGGGAGGGAGGTATACTCTTACTGGCAGAGTCCTAGAGGAAGATGGTAACCTGATCCAATGTGGGTCAGATCGCGAGATAAAGTTATCCCCGCTCGTGTGAGATGGGTGCCCGCCACAGCCCCTACAATAAAACCCTTAGGCCCAAAATATATAAAGAAAGCAGAGCCATCTTATTTATAACACCAGCTCCTACTAGGCCACTCTCAGCTCTAGCCCTTCGTCACATTGGGCTTTAGTTCTTAGCTTAACTGCAACAATGTTAACTTTAACGGTACATTTAGCTTTAGTAAATAGTTTTGTAAGGTATAAATAAATTTTTTTTGATAATCATTTTTTTTTTTTTATGCATATCTATCATTACATATCGTCACTTACGATAGATTAAACTCTTTAACTATTAAATGTTATTGTTGATATTATTTAATTAAACCTGCACCCTATATCCCCCTGAACCGAAGGTTTTAATCAGATAATTGATTAAAATATGATCCTGGAAATAGTATTTTTCTGTTCCTCCATCCAAACTGAATTAATTTGTTATTTAATTAAAGTATGCGTTAAAGGACATGGTTGTCCCTCAACTCTTTTTATTGACTATTTTCAAGCATATGATGTATAAAGCATTGTTCTGATCTAGTGAGCCGCCGAAGTTATTTTAAAATACGACTGCCCTACTTATAGGCTTCAGAATACTGGCATGAAGCACTGTCGGCACATCTTGCCAATTTCAAATGATCGTTGCCATTTCAGCTTGATGTTTGGTGTCGTTTAATTAAAATCGTTAAATATTTTCAATGATTTACGTAAACATTTATTGATATGAATCGGTGTTTGTTATTCCCTTTCCAAATGTTAGTGCCGGAATAGGGGAATGTCATTCCATCTGGAGAAGTTAACATTGCAAAAGCCAAACATTGTTTACTTACACCAGAAGACGGCGACAAAGTCGTTTTCGTTTAAGATCCTCTCGAGCTGCTTGGCAGAGACCTCCTCGATGGTCGGTTCTGTCTTCGGGAGGGGCTCTTTTTCCTTCTTGGCCCCCGCCGCCGCTGAGAGGAGGAGCAGGGACACCCATGGGTACCACCACCTAGACATCACGCACCGCACTGCCTCTTCCAACGATCTACTCACTATTAATATCTTACAGTCTGCCCCACTCCACGGCTTCTCTGATCCTGACTCGATACTAAGCCTCACGGCTAGGATCAGCTGATTTTCAGCTATTTGGTGTCCCACGTGGTTAAACAACTAGGCATCATCCTAGTCAAACAACTTCCATAATTATAACCTGAAAGAAGACCTTCCTACTTCAATTGTTTTGTACACTGTGAAACATCCTTTCCCGCATATGAAATCACTAAAGTTGAATAAGGATTACGATTGAACAGTGGAATGCATTCTACAGTGTCTATACACACTGAACATGACTTATCTTTTTAGAAAAACTGATAAGAGGCAGAGAATTAACCATATAGAAGTAGAAAGAGGGAAATAAACTTTATTCTGGGACAACTTGTCCCCTAAGAATAGCATAAGGGAACAATACATAGGACATTCGTCTGGCTACGATAATTGATTGCTGTATAACACTGTAAGTTACAAAATAAAGAGATACAACTTAAATATAGTATTTTATACTATACATATTTTAAATATACATATTTTACATTTGCATACATATTGGAAGATTAAAAATTAAGGAGGTAAAGAAATAGATGATATTTAAAGGAAGTTAGACAGAAGCATTTTCGAATTGGGACGTGCAAGGGATGGAATTCCAATTGGAAGCACAATTGATAAAGAATTTTTGACAAAGTAGGGTACAGGTTAATGGGTCGGGTTTCTTGTATTTAAGAGGTGGATGGAGGAGCGCAGAGTAAGGAGGTCATGAAGATAAAAGGGTTTTTTGGTTTTTAAGGATAGAAATATGAAGCACCTAGGAAGTATTGACGTTGTAAATTAGGATAAATCCACCAAATTTCAGAATACTGGTGACATGTTGGAGAACGTCTGGAGGTCTCGAAAATTAATTTAATAAAACAGTTCATTATTCTTTTAAATCTCATTTCGAGCTCATCAGATAGTCCTCCATATACATATAATGCCTCCGCAGTAAAAGAAATGAAAAACGAGAAGATACTTTGTGGTAATGAATCGAAAATACGTAGAAACTGCTTAAGCATAAAAATGCATTTCCTGGTGATTTGGGAAATATTATTATTCCAAGAAATATAATGACCAAAAGTTAATCCAAGTTTTGAATTTTGGAAATGAATTGGACGGTTTTAGATGAAATACAGTTGATAGAAGGGAAGGGCATTAAGGTGGGGTTTTGAACCAATGAGGATTTTCTTTGTTTTCTCTGGGTTCAGACTCAACTTATCCTCTACTGCCCATTGGTGATTGCTGTCGATATCTTTCTTAAGATCGAATCGCCTCTAGTGTTTAAAGAGTGAGAGAATCGATTATTTTAATGTTTAATGATTTTATGTAATGATACCGGGCTATTATTGTTGTTTTTAATAAATATTATTTAATAAATTCCTGTGCTTTATTCATGATATTCATGTGCCTGAGTCGCGCCCCTTGATTATCCTGCAACGCCTTTCTGCATTGCGGGTTTGTTATTCGTGGGTTCTGTGGAGTGAATTATGGAATGACTTGAAAAATATAGAAGATAAAATAATAATTTATATTAATTATTTAAATATACGGATAATTGATAGTTGAAGAGTTAGAAGAATAAGTTCTGCTTAACCCATTTGAGGCCAATGCTAGCATTAGATGAATGTTTTAATTTTTCTCCAACTAAATATTTTTAGGAAAGTGTAATTTTAAAAAAAATTATTTTTTTTGTTCATATAAATCGGGTGATTTTAGAAATATGCTCATTCATGACGCGTCCTAATATCAACAGAAAATACTGCGATGTTATTAAAACATTATAGTTAAACTCATCTCTACAGGGTGTTCGGAAGATCGTTGGCCAAAGAGGTATCTCGGGTAGGGTGGTTCATTTAGAACCTATTTAAGGTCACTTACCTATATACTATACGTCATACTTTTTTTTTTTTTTTAAATGGCCTAAACCAAAAATTTATGCCTTATAACTTCGTTGTTTACTGATATATCAACGCCATTTTTTTTTTCTCTGTAATTACTAATACATTGTCCATTTCAAATAAAAAAGATTTGATGCAAAAAACAAATACAAAAAAAAACGGGAGATTGTTAAATCTTGTCAAAGGCAAAAAAAAAAAAAAATAAAAAAATAAAATAATAATCAAGAACTTCAAGTTTAGGTTCAAAAAAGTAAGGGCAACAGCCAAATCCAAATTATTTTATAAACATGTTTTTTATATAAAGCGTAACAAACAGTTGTGTCTCTTTCTAGCACAGGTTAAACAACATGTCTCTCTCTTAGAATGTGGACTTAGACCCGATATGGACCGATATCGTTTCAGTCGGAAATTACAGATAACTTGTGACTGTGCTGTGCGCACTGCTTTCTAGCAGTTCGTTTTCGTTATTCTTACCGTTGTTAAATGGTTGACTGTTTCTTGCATTTAACGTAGAGTTTTTGCATAAAATCTTTTTTATTTTACGTGTACAATGTATCAGTAACTACAGCAAAAAAAAAAAAAAAAAAAAAAATGTCGTTGATATAACATAAAAAAAAAACCTTAAGACTTTGAATATAGGTGAGTGACCTTAAATAGGTTCAAAATGAACCTCTCTACCCGAGATACCTCTTTGGCCAACGATCTTCCGAACACCCTGTATATTTCATCTAATAGAACTGTTCCGTCTAAAAAATTCATTGTCATCCATGTTTCATATTTTTATAACCCTATATCTCTCTATTTCTAAGTTTCTTAAATAACTTCTGTTAATTACTATTCATTCCATCACCTTTTCATTCCCCGTACCTTTGTAAAGAATGTATAATATTTCTTAAAGACATAACGTTAACTTAGCATTCATGTTACAATGTGCCAGCATGTTTTAGATCAAACATATTTTTTTCACTTCATTTTGATACTCGTTTATGAAGTTTGATAAATCATTTATATTGGTAATAAGTATGGTTGATGAGGTATATTTCACGATATCGTAATAATTTACATTTCTGATATTTAATTTTAGTCATTCATTTAGAATCGTACTACGAACATAGGTGGTGTGTTGGTTGTCTGAAAGTAGTGCTAACCTTTTTTTTTTTTTCTGGGCTATATTCTATCCTCAGTGGCCATCAAGGTGAAGAACTCATATAAAGATTTTCATGATTGATTCAAACTAATTTATACACTGACGGCACCATTAGTCCCTTTATTATATTTGTTTTTAGTTCCAAAAGTTGATTGGCCAATCGATGGAACTTACAATATGCTCATTGTGAAATTCTCAGACATGATATCAATCCGTGTTCCATACCATCTTGTTTTAGATTCCAGTCTAGAACCTTTTAACTATCTCATTAATATTTAAAATTTCCGGGAAATTTAATTTATATTTTTGTTTTTATTAAATGCTAGATATATTTCTAATATATCTAAATGATATATATATTTCAATCAATCATTGACCAATAATTTTTATATGAAAAACAAAACATTTCACTCTCAAAACAATCACTCCAATCACATTCATACTCCCTGTTATAGTAAACCAACCTTCAGAAGGCGATATGTTGTACTACTCATTTCACACTGATTCTTAATTAAGAGAGAAAAAATGTAGCAAATTTTAAAAATTCATTGAGATCTTAAAGAAAGCGTTGCATAAATGTTTTTAGAACGGCGTTTCAGGTCAACTCTCGTAAAATGGTAGTAGCGTACCTGCGCCTTGTCTACCTCGATGCTGCAGAGGACTCTCTCCAGCACCGGAAGGCGAGAGCTCGAACAGTCCCATGGTGGACACCGGGATTAACCACCTTAAAGAGAGAGGTGTATAAGGCTCAGCGGTTGTATCAGAGGTGTAGTTGCGATGAGAGGAGTATTGTCTTCCGTAAAGAGTACTGGTCTAAGGCCCGAGTATATCGAAACCAAGTGCGCTTGCAAAAGCAAAAGTCTAGGTACAATTTTATTGAGGAAGAGTCGGCTAAGAATCCCTGGGGTATTCCTTATAGGACAGCCTTTGGCAAGCTTACTTCACTACAGGTGATTGCATCATTGAAGCAAGAAGACGAACAGGCAGTAACACCAGAAGAATCGGCAAGGTTATTCATCCAGGCGATATACCCCAGGGACAACCCATCCGAAGACAATGATGAAGAAGCATTTATGAGACGTACTACTACGTATCCATCTGGTACTGATCTGTGCCCATCATGGGACATATGGGATCTACGGAATAGCGTGGACAGTCAGAAAGTGGGAAGAGCACCAGGATTGGATTGTGTAGACACGGCTATCCTCAAGAACAGTATTCCCTACATAGAAGATCGGCTATTAGCGGTTTTCAATGATTGCTTAGATAAGGGATACTTCCCGAAACTATGGAAAACTGCTGATATTAGACTTTTCTATAAGGGAGTAGACAAAGACAAGCGACTAGCGAAGTCATATAGATCTATTTGCCTCCTCCCTGTTATGAGTAAAGTGCTGGAAAACTTGCTGCTTAAGAGCTTGCAGCCAGTCCTGACATGAGCAAGCCATCCTCGGCAATACGGATCCACTAAAGGCAGGGGAACCGCTGATGCTTTGTTGAGGGTACGTCATGACGTAGCTGAGAGGGCAGATCGGAACGTCATGTTACTCCTCTTTGACATATCCTCGGCCTTTGATAGTGTGTGGTGGCCAAGCGTACTTTACCAGCTCCAGAGATACGATACTCCTAGCAATTTGTATGCGCTGGTAATGAGCTACCTCCAGGATCGACGTTTTAAAATACGCGGAAACTTTTATGAGTATGAAGATGTAGTCGAGAGGGGCTGTCCTCAGTGCTCTGTCCTTGGTCCGGCCCTGTGGAAATTAGTCTTCAATGATATGTTGGCTATACTCGAGGAAGAACGGTTCCCTGCGATTGCCTATGTCGACGATCTGGCTGTCGTGGTGTCTGCCAACAGTATAGTCCAATTGAAGCAAGAAGCTGAAAGATGTGCTGGCCTAGTTAGTAGATGGTGTAGTAAACAGAAGATGAAAATGGTGGCTGCAAAAACACAGGCCATTCTTCTGAAAGGAAATAAGTGTAGGCCTAACCCTATTATTAGAATTGAAGGAGAAAGAATACGTCTAACTGAGACTGTCACCTACCTGGGTGTGAAAATAAGAAGAAATTTTACGTAACGCCTCATTTGGAATACCTTGCCAATAGGACGGCCTTATCATTGAACGGTATCAGTAGGTTGGGGGGCGCCTTGTGGGGCCTCAGATACCCAGCTACGATGGCGATATATAAAGGAGTGATACTTGGTATCCTACGGTATGCATCTCCCGCCTGGTACCAAAATCTCTCATGCAGACAGATGAGTAGGCTGGCAACAATACAGCGTAATTCTCTGCTGCAAGTCACCAGGGCCTACCGATCAGTGTCTCATGAGGAGGTCCAGGTCTTAGCAGGAGGGGTACCTCTTGATCTTGTACTGCAAGAATTTGGTTTTAAATTTAAAATGAAAAGGGAAGGCTCGGTGGAACTACCAAATAATCTTCGGTCTCTAATCGACGCAAATCCAAGGAAATGGTTGGAGATTATCCGGGAGTATACGATAGAAGAATGGAACAGGCGGTGGGTGACAACCCCGAAAGGGGCTACTCTTAGAAAATATTTCCGCACTGTTAGTTCACGTCTTCAAGCAACTTGGGTCCTCCCGGATTACTGGATCTCACAGGGCACGGGGGCTTTCGAGCCAAGCTCCAGAAACATGGTTAGAATATTTACCCGCTTTGTCCCAGCTGTGGTGTACCGGAGACCGCTGAACATGTGGTAATTTCATGCACTGCATTAAATATAGGTTTTTGTATTAGATATAAGGTATATTGTACTAAACACAAGTATGTACTTGTGTGAAGCGTTTAATGTATTTTAAATGATGTTATTTTAAACGTGTAGTGTAATCTTGAAATGTTAAATGTAATATTGAAATGTTATGTTAAACTGTTAAAACCAACAGTGATGGCTAACCCTGCAAATCCCGTGTAGCCGAAAGGCAAGGAAGGGAAATAAATAAATAAATAGTCTACCAACACAAAGATTTAAAATTCATAGGCCAAAGAATTTTTTAACCAATATCAATAGTGTTAAAAAAAAAAATACCGATTCGTCAAATATATTAATCTCAAGGACTATAAATTTAATCTTATTTATTGTTTCCCAACAGTTTTTCTTTGTTTAGATCACTGATCCAAGTTTATTTATGAACTACTAAAATATTAATATTTCAAATGAAACATTCAATATGTAGTTTTAAAAATGTAACATACATTATATTATATCAAATTCAAGCAAAAAGTATTAAGTTATGCAATTGAACTACGTAATATAATTCAACCGCCTGATTATTTTCATCAGCAAAACTCGCATTCATCCAGATGTAGATGGCATTGGATATTTTCTATTATCTCTTTGAAGTTGAATTATATTAATTGAAAGTTTTTTTATCATGACTGGCTTTGATATAATCCAAATGAGTTCACAGTTAACTATTTTAAGTTTTGTATACTTTTAGGTTACGATAATTTTAAAACATCGTATAAACCAGGAATATGTAGGTATATATATATATATATATATATATATATATATATATATATATATATATATATATATATATATATATATATATATATATATATATATATATATATATATATATATATATATATATATATATATATATATATATATATATGTATGTATGTATTTAGTAACATTTTTATAAGCCTATTAGAGGACTCCTCAAACATATCTAACTATACAATTAATTAAATAATTAATTATTCATTAACGAAATTTATAAATATCGATGATAGAAGAACATATCAATAAAAGTTAGGTAGCACCACAAACAAGATTTTTTCAATTTATTAGGAGTAAATATTGACATATTAAATATTGAGATCAAACACTTTGGCCTTTTTTTTTTTTTTTTTTTTTTTTTTTTTTTTTTTTTTTTTTTTTTTTTTTTTTTTAAATTTTAGATACTAAAAAATCTATGATCTTATAAATCTATTATTTATAAAACATAAAATGTTTTTTTTTTTTTAATTTATCAACAGCCTTTAATACTAACCAATATTTAAACTAACATATTATAAGGTGGAATATTAATTTATTTGGCTTTGAAAAATAATTCATTTTTTCGTCACCAATATATCGATTTCCTATTCGATGATGAGGGTCACATTCTCAGCATTTTTGAGATACTTTCTTTTGTGTTCTTCGAAAAGTTTTATGAGCTCTTCTGTGTATATTGAATGATATTGCTGGATCATCTCATTCGATGGGTTAGCTGTTTTCGGCAAATCTATTGGTTTCCCAACTGAAAGATATAACGTTTCATTAAAATACATATTTAAAAGAAAAAATAAAGTACAATAGCTTACTCACAAAATATACTCTTTGCATTCTTGCTCTTTTTTATTATTTGGAATTAGAAACTAGAAAAAAAATTATAAATTTATCATGCTCCAGAACATTAACAATGTAGAAAACTAAAAAATAATAATAATCAATGTATGATAAAAAAAATGTTTCACTAAATAAACTGTTAATTTTCAATGAATACGTAATGTCATTTGACATAAACAAAATTTATACAAAATACATTACCAGTGAGTGCAAGTTAGCAGTCTGAATTGATAGATTATTGGGAAAAAGTGTTGAGTAGCCATACAGAAAAAGCATATTGGAAATTAAGAACAGAATTCCAGAGGTTTTATGAGTTGAAAAAAAGGGACGTTTGAATGATGTGGTTAATAATTTTTAAGAGATTAAAAAATTTTGTTTGGTTTGGAAGGACTATGGAAATGAATTTGAAGATGTGACTAGAGACCAATGGAATCTGCCTAGGCAATGTTTTCTACAGATGAAGGGGAGGAACCATCTTGATGTAATGAAAATACTTGGAACGAAGATAAAGCTTCAAAGCAATACATTTAATTTTAATATTTTTTTTTAGTTTCGGAACCCTACATTAGAAAGTTCTTCTTCTTTTTAGATGCCTTAGAGGATTATCGAGAATCGAGTATGAGGCAAGATGGGAGACTAGTGGACTCGGGTGTGTATGAAGTTTACTATGATAGGTATCTGGTTTGGGCCGAGAGCAACATATGGAACATTAAGATGTTTATGGATGAGTTTGTTTGTGACATAGTAAGGAAGATTGAGGATTTTGGATTGTAAGGATTGAATACGAAAAGAATTGGAAGGTTAAGTGGAGCTCGAAACTTCAACTCTGTATGTCCAAAACTCTAATTATCCAAATGGATAATTATTGTCATGTAAATAAGTCTTTTGTGATTTATTGGGGGCTTTGAACGCTTGTCTAGTAAATGTTGGAGCAGTTTCTTGTCTTTTAAGGAAAACAAATATAAAAATCCTTACCAACAGTTGTTACAGGTGTTCTTATCGGCACAATGCCAAAGGAGTATTGAAGAAGACCTCTTCCTAACGGAACTATTGGTGCGAATCCAATGTGATCCTTAACCCATGTTTGCACTTTGTTTAGGAATGATCCAGGAGGACTAGGGACTTGATCATACAATTCAGTTTCACCAAACGAGAAGACAGGAACCAATGAACAACTGAACACATATTTCAATACAGATATTAACACTAAAAATTAGTTAAACCTATTTCAGCATAGGACATGCGATGGCTCAATGTTTTTAGGGTGAATCATATCTTGCAACTGTTACTTGAATCATGCTCAGCTGAAATAGGTTTCAATAGGAATTGGTTTTCTTAATCCTAAAAGTTCATTGTGCTCTTTCTTACCCGCTCTCTAATGCAATTTTGATAAAACCTTTCCTGTTCTTCAAGACTAGTCTGTGTGAGCCAGGTTTAGCATAGAAAGATTCTGCGGCTCCACCGATGGCCAATGCTAAGATGTTTCCTTTGTTTTTATTGTTCAATATGTACTGAAGGCTTTCTTTTGCGGATGAGACAACTCCTAGAAATTGTTTAGAAAATCTTCATAAATCCTTATTGATTAATCTTAATCCATAAATGAACGTTGGTGGAAAGGGGTTGTCAAACAACGTACAATTATATGATCGACTTTAATTTTCTTCCTGTAAAGAAATTTATATTTTGACCGTGCTATAAAAAATTCAGAATTTAATGATTAAAATTTTGTTTCTTGAAAGTGGATATATTTATATATCATCAAAAAAAAACAAATTCAATTATCTAAAAAAATTGAACAATAAAAAAGATAAGAAGATAAGAAACTCATTGGTCAAAATCACTTGAAAGAGACGACTAGATCGACTGGACTTGGTTCACCATCAGCTTATAACATCAAATATCCTGGAAAATCAATGGACATTCACATCAATTCATAACTATCAACTTACCTAAGCCGAAAATGTATTCCCTGAAAAAAGGACTCTTAAAATGAATGTCAATGGTTGCCAAGTACAGTTTCATTCCTGGGAAGAAAGATTTGAATTTGGAATAGCCGCTTATGAAGTTGCCAAACATCCCAACGCAGAGGATGCCATGAGGGTGGCAACAGAAGAGGTAGTTCCTATCGTTAGTCAAGTCGGCAGTCTTCTCAAGGCTTATCGGAAAATAGTCGTTGAAGTACTTCCAAAAAGGCAGGTATTGCAGGAATGTTATTCTAAAAATTAAAAAAAATTAGTAAATAACTGTGACAGTCTTTAAGTTAATAACTATTGAAAGCTGTAATATATATGATTTTATATATATATATATATATATATATATATATATATATATATTTTTTTATATATATATATATATATATATATATTGATTATATATATATATATATATATATATATATATATATATATATATATATATATATGATTTTTTTATATATATATATATATATATATATATATATATATATATATATATATATGATTTCATATATGTATATATAAAATCTTTTTTTTTTATATAGATTCTGAAGTTGAACCCCGGCTGAAATAAATTTTCTTATTTACCATACCATACCTCTTTGTATAGTATATATATTACTTATAATAAAAATAATTATTACAGAGATAAAAATAATCATGTTAATGATAAAAATTATTTAATGTTTATAAGAACTAAAATTATTAAATAAAATACCAAATGATTTTTATTGTTTTGTAATTCAATAATCACTTAATATTCCATTATCCAAGTAATTCAATAATTAAATTTACACCATTTTGTAATCAGAAACTTGGCCAAAGTTACACGTTAAATGATTTCCAATTATTACTATTCACAAAATAAATGTCATCCAACTCATGATTTGTCTAATTTAACACTAAACCTACTGACATTTCATGTATACCTTTTTCTACCACAATATCTTGGTAAAACCAATAATAAGAGAGAAGCGGCTATTGAAAAAACACTTTTACTTTATTATAACAGTAGTAAAGTCAAGTGATGAATGTTGTTTCCAAGAACTTCAGCCAAAAAGTCCAGAAAAGGTCATTTGACCCATCATGGTAGTTTAGTGTCAAAAACTTGAAGATGGTAGTAACAATTAAATTTTTAAAAAATATTTCTCTATGATCAGAGCTTGGTAATGAGTTTTAAGATAAGCAAAAACAAAATGAATCCGTAGTTCATAAATTAATTTCTAGTTGTACTAAAATTATCATTCAAGTTTAATTCGCCAGTCATTAGATTGGTTTTGACCCAGTCATTAGGCTGGTTCCATTATTTCAAAGAAATGATTTGCAAACAGTAAATTGATTTAATTTTATAGCTATTCACCTTTTGTTGCATACGGAAGTATGTATAATTTGAAACTGACTCTTAATTACTTCATTATACAAAACATATTTACATTAATCATAAATAACTGTTTTAGATACAAAAAAATGATTAAAGTTTCGGAAGATTTACAGTTTGCTTCAAACAAACATTATTATCGTACTAGAAAATTTATAAATATTAATTTCACCCATTAAAATATAATAATTGAAGCAAAACAAAATTTCAATTAGAAAACAATTAAACATTACACAAATAAATGATCCATTTACATTATTAAAATGATTCCATGACATTATTCGTACCTAGACTAGAAATAATAGTTGACTCTCATCACATTTTTATATTATTACTTATTTTTATTTTTACAGTATATTATACATTTTGTGTTTAGTGGTAAAAATTAAAATAAACGAAAAAAGGGGTAAAATAAAATAAGCCACTAATTTATCCAAAATATATTTATGATATTTATAAATAACTACTTTAGAAAAAAACTAAATAACCATAATTTGGGAAGATTTATGTACCACTAGAAACAAACATTATCAGACTTAAACTTTTTAAATATTAATTTCACTTTTGAAAATATAATAATTCAAAGAATTGAAAATTTCAATTAGATAATAATTGAACATCCAATGACATCGTTTTGACCAAGAATATAAATAGTTATTGACTCTTTCATCACTTTTTTATTTTCTCACTTATGTACTTCTATGATATTTATATTCTATATGTTTTGTTGGATCAAGATGGTTGGAGGAGACTTACTGAGGATGTCCTGGTATAATATGTTTTGTATTTTGTGATGAAAATTAAAATAAACTACTAAATTATATAAAACATATGTACAATAATGATTAATAACTACAATTCATACAACAAAATAACCATGATTTGGAATGATTTATGTTTCGCATTAAGATTATTGGCTCTTAATTTATCTATAGTAAACTAATTAGCCTTTGTCATAAATTTTACTGAGTTATATTTAATTTCAGTGATTCTTGTAATATTGGTACACACCTTCGCCCGCCTTTATATGGAGTATGTCGATCGTAATATACCCAGCACATGTAGAGAAGAACATAGGGCCAATAACTTGTAAAGAAAATGAGATAAGCAGCGAGCAAAAAACAGAGAAAACTTCCAATTCCGAAAGTAATAATCCATATAAATGCGCTTTGTGTTTCAATGTGCTTTTTAAACAGCGTGTTTAATGCAGCAAATCTTATTCCTATCGCTTCCATATTTTAATCTAAAAACAAATTTAGATTTCCATTAAATGTTTAAAACTAATTAGTTTTATTAACTATTGTTTTTAAGCTTTAAAAATAAAAAATAGTTTAATTTTATTATTTAAAAATTGTTACAGCATGAAATATTACATTATATATATATATATATGTATATCCTTTTACAAGATTTATTTATTTATTTTGTAACTCATAATTTAATTATTAATCAATTTTTATTATTATTTATTGTTATAATTTATTATAACTAATTATCACAGCCAGACGATTGTTCTATGTATTGTGCTCATTTGACAAGTTGTCCCAGAATAAAGCTCATTTTTCTTCTTCTATATAATGTAATATTTCACGCTGTAACAATTTTTAAATAATAAAATTAAACTATTTTTATTTTTAAAGCCTAAAAACAATAGTATATATATATATATATATATATATATATATATATATATATATATATATATATATATATATATATCAAAATTTGTATAAATAAATATATATATATATATATATATATATATATTTATTTATTTATACAAATTTTGATTTAAAAGAGTGCATGTTACCTTAAGATGATGATAAGTGAGACTGAAGGATGTACTCAACTCATAGGTCACTCCTGACTAAATGGCCTGATACTTGTTCAAAACAAGATATCACAAATGGTCATATATATATGTATGACTGGCAAGATATCAGTCACTACTTATTAACATTGGCAAAACTCGTCCTGTTATGAGCTATAGACTAGTAGAAAAAAAATAAGAAATTCAATTAAAAAATCATAAATGCAATAATAGAATATGATAGGTAGTCGAAAAAATTCAATAAATTTATTAAAATTTATTGAATATATTTATTTTTATTAATCAATAAAATCATTTGAACACCTAAAAATAGTCCAGGCAATGAGTGCTGAAATGAGAGGTGTAGAGAGCATGGAATATGCGATAATTTTTGACTTCATAGCTTCATTAGGAATAGTTAGAAGGTAAACATACTAAAAGACCCCACCATTGGGGGGTGAGATAACGGTGGGGGGAGGGGAGAAGTTAAATTTTTTTATTTATTTGATAATATCGATCGAAAATGGTTGACTCTAGAAAAATATGTTTCAAATAAACATAAAAGCTAATTAAATTTCCTATAAAATTGATAATACATAAATTTGTCATAGTTCTAACTGTTTACGAGATGTTCTTTATTGAAAATCGGTGATTTTCAGAAAAAAAAAAATGTCACTTCACTTTTTGTCTAATTTTGGCTTCTATTACTTTTCACAATCGTTTCTCAGAAAAAATGTCAAAATCAAAATTGTAGAATATTAAAATGACTTTAATTTAATATACACCTTTCTGGTATTTGAAGCAAGTGTTTAGCAAAAAGTGAGGTAAACATTTTGTTTATTTCTAAAATTACCGATTTTTAATAACGTATTTCTCGAAAACTGTAGGAATTTCGACGAATATGTATATGATTAATTTTATAGGAAATGTAATGAGCTTTAATTTTGATTTGTAGCATATTTTTCTATAGTCAACCGTTTTCGAGATATTATTGAAAAACAAAATTGGGACGTTCTCCCCTCCCCCCACCCTTAGCTCACCCCCCAGGGGTGGGTACTTTTAATATGTTTACCTTCTAACTACTCCTAACAAAGCTGTGAAGTCAAAAATTATTGCATATTTCTTGCACTCTACACTCCTCATTTCAGCAGTCTTTAACTGGGTCGCACTTCTCTGAGAAAACATGTTTGTTGGTACTCATTCAGAAACTAATTGTTCGATCCAAAATTTCTATTTTTTATTTGAATGCTCCTTATATTTACTATCAGTCCCTATATATGAAATTTTGGTCAAGTCCCATTAAATACCCATACCAGCACGTTAAAAACCGCTTACTATTTTGAAATCCAAATTTTTTTGGCATAGTTTTCAACATAACTACAAAACTATTTGTAATATCTGAAATTTATTTTTTTAAACTAAAATCTGATGAAATTTACTATCAGTCCCTATACAGGGTGAGTATCTCTTAGTGTAAAAAAAAAAAAAAAAAGTGGGTGAAACTACATCAAACATGTAGCAAAATGCCGCAGATCTCACCTTTCTATTCCAATCCGTTGCAGATAATAAAAAGACTTTTTTGAGGAAACCACGTTTTTTTCTATAAAAGCTGTAATATCTCCATTTTGCTTAAATATTTTTCAAACCTTGACCACATTTTCAAATTAAGCATTAAATTTTCTATAAGAGCAGACTACATGTAACCTTGAATTTTACAAACTTGTGACCTAAAACACAGCTTGATCTTCACCTTATTTGGTTAAGTCCCAATGTCTTATATTACTTCAACGCTCACCGTTTTTCAAAAAAACTATCCACAACACGTCAAATCTCGCAAGAACTTGCAAATTTAATAAGCTTTCGAATGATATGTTAAACATAATGATTTTTTTTCGATTTCATGGAGAAATTTACTTTTGAAACTGAAAAAACATGGTGTTCATATTTGGCATACAAATCAGTTACTTGTGTAAATGAAACATTATGACTATCCCTTAATGAAAATATGAATTTCAAACATAATAAACTCTTCATTGGATTAAAAGGCAAAGAAAAAAATTATTGTTTAATAGAAAATAAAGGAAAACTGTCAATAAAGCTATACCAGATAAGAGGATCTTATGTTATTACATTTATTTATTTATTACTATAATTTAGGATTTTATTTTATTAAATTTACAATGTAAGGTTTAAAACTCAATGATAATGAACATAGACCACAATTTTCCTATTAGCTTCTGAATGCAAATGGATTAAACAATACCACTTTTTGAGATGAATTTTATGGACATGTGAGTCTGTTTTTACAGGGGAAGGCATTTCTACCATTCCACATGGAGTATCGTTAGTTTATTCATCTTTGTATTGCTGTCGAATAGTGTTTGTATTGTAGTCAAAAATCATAGTTTGCCCAACAGATTGAATGATGAGATTACTAAGATTTGTTACAAAATATCCTACCACAACTTCATCACGATATTCCACCTAAGTTTGGCAAAATATGATTTTCCAACACCATGGTGCTTGTCCACATTAGTCGAAAACAATACAATTATAAACCAACGATATACATGACAGATAGAAATGCCTCTCCCTGTAAAAACAGACTCATATGTCCATAAAATTCATCTCAAAAAGTGGTATTGTTTAATCCATGCATTCAGAAGCTAACCACAAAATTGAGCTATATGTTCATTATCATTGAGTTTTAAACCTTACATTGAGAATTTAATAAAATAAAATCCTAAATAATTATAATAAATAAATAAATGTAATAACATAAATTCCTCTGATTTGGTGTCGCTTTATTGACAGTTTTCCTTTATTTTCTATTGAACAATAATTTTTTTCATTGCTTTTTAATCCAATTCACATTTCCATTAAGGGATTGTCATAATGTTTTATTTACGCAAGTAACTGATTTGTATGCCAAATGAGAACACCATGCTTTTTCGGTTTCAAAAGTAAATTTCTCCATGAAATTGAAACAAAATCATTACGTTTAACATATCATTCGAAAGCTTATTAAATTTTCAAGCTTTTGTTAGATTTGTCGTTTTGTGCATAGTTTTTTCAAAAAACGGTGAGCGTTGAAGTAATATAAGACATTGTGACTTTCCCAAATAAGTTGAAGATCAAGCTGTTCTTTAGATACCAAGTTTGTGAAATTCAAGGTTACTGGTACTCAACTATCATAGAAAATTTAATGCTAAATCCGAAAATGTGGTCAAAATTTGAAAAATATTTAAGAAAAATGGAGATATTATAGCTTTTATAGAAAAAAACGTAGTTTCCTCAAAAAAGTCTTTCTAAAATTTCTATTTTTTATTTGAATGCACCTTAAATTTATTATCAGTTCCTATATACGACAAATTGTTAACCTCACTTTATGTTAAACATTTGCATCTAATACCAGAAGCATATATATGAAATTAAAGTAAATTTAATGCTCTACAATTTTGATTTTGACGTTTTAACTGAGGAACGATTGTGGAAGGTACTAGAAACAATAGTTTGACCAAAAGTGAGGTGACATTTGTTTTTTCCCAAAAATCACCGATTTTCAACAACGAATATCATGTAAACGATTAGAATTACGACAAATTTATATATTATCAATTTTATAGGAAATTTATTTATCTTTTATGTTTATCTGTAACATATTTTTCTAGAGTCAACCGTTTTCGAGTTATTATTGAAAAAATACTTTATTTTGAAGCTATACTGTCCTCTTTTGCTGCATTTCCAAATACTTTATCAATATATTATAAGCATAACAGTAATACATAATAACAAGATGGGTAATAACAGTATTGGTAACAATATATTGAGATTCCTATAATAGAAGACAATATTTTATAATTAACTAGCTGTACCCGGCATGCATTGCTACAAGCTTAACAAATTTTTAAAAAAATTCAGTACAACAATTATTGTAGTATTGTTTGATTTTTTTTGTGTAATTTTTAAATTTTTTTTTATTTGATTTTATTTTTAAATTTTATTTGATTCAAAGAATTACATTTTTTACTTTTATTCATTTTATTGAAGTGCTGATGGTTATAAAATATTATTTGTTTTTCCATCTCTTGCATATACAAATAAATCAAATGGTTTTCCAACGCGTGAACAGGCCACATATAACTTTTCCAAATTTAGTCCACGAACTTGTAGTGATTGCCCCTGTGCCTGGTTTTCATTGCAAAGGCGACTCGTACATATCATTCTTATTTTTGATCACCTGGTTTCTTGTTCTTTTATAATAAACAATATGGGCATGACCCAGCTGTTATAAATACACTGATTTGTTTAAGTAATTTTTATTAATTCACAATTTTTACATCTTGGTCCATAACTTGTCACCTATGCATCTAATCAATATATCAATAGGCCTATAATCTTCCCCTGAGTATGATGAAAAAAATGCCACATCACATGGAGCATTATGTCTTATCGTTTCAAAGCCTATAAAGAACACACATACATACATTGATTTTTATATATATATATATATATATATATATATATATATAGGTAATTTTTTTTTTTTTTTTAATTTGATGTTTCACTACCCTTCTGGGTTCATTATCAATTTGTCTTCATTTTTTATTTCTAGACTCGTCCATAAAAGTAGATGGTCTTCAGAAATTCCAATAACACCCTCACTAACCTGTCGTCATCCTGCAGAACTTCTTTCAGTGTGGCATTTTGAGTGTTTCCCTTATAGCTGAAAACTGTAGACAGTGTAGTAGTATGTGTTTTACCGTCCAGGGTTCTTGACAGTTGACACAAGTAAAGGGCTCCAAGCCATGGAGAAAGTAGCCATGGGATGATTCACAGTGACTGATTATCAGGTGGCATCTTACATGTCTAACCCAGTCTTCTATATGAATTAGATAGATCTTTTCAATAATATCATCACTCATTCTAGATGCCTGAGCTGCTGAATCAGCTATTTCATTTCCCAAAAGAGCTGATTCAGAGCAAGAGCAAGAAATAAGAAAAATATAGAATAAAATAGAATAGAAAAAAAACTTTATTCTGGGACAATATCCCTTAAGAATAACTTTAAATAACAAAAAGTAAGATAATAACTGGCCTATAATATAGTAAGTAAGATATACTATAATATATTGTTTTTTTTTATAATACATTTACATTCAATGTTTATATTTTTTATTTATACTGAATATGACTTTATTATCAATAAATTATTTATTACAGTAGAAACTCGATAATTCATCATGACTGGGGGAGAGGGGTTGACGAAATAACAGAAATTACGAATTACAGAATTTTGCTGGTAAAGTAACAAAAAAGGATTTTAAACTAAACAAATTTAATTTTTTTTCAACTTATTGAATTTAAAAACGAACAGATGAACATTATACACATTGCACTTAAGTGACGACAAAAAATACTTGCCGCATCCCATCAGGTGTGAAATATCTGATTCACATTGCTGCTCGAAACCACTCTGCTGCTTACCTCTTGCTTATCTTTTCTCACTTTTTAACCTGGAGCAGAAGTTGCTGAGCTAGATGCTAATGTTTTTGTAAGAAGAGCTTTCCAGCATTAACTGATTCCTGGAATTCGTCAACTGCAGTAGATGAGATAAAGGAATTTTTTCAGTTTTTACGATTGAAATATAAATGACCCAGGATATATTACTGTCGGAAGAGTAGTGGGTATAGTTTTCCTTCATAGACTAAGCATCGGAAGTTGAATTGGGAAAGAATGAGAAAGGAGACTAGAGACAGTATTGAAATGAAAAATAAGCAAAATCCAGACAATAACCGGAACTTAGTTAAGTCTCTAGAGTTAAAAACTGTTTTTTAAAAAGGATTATGATCTGTAATTGTATGATTTAAAGAGTTGAGGAGAATACGGGGCAGAGTTTTTGAGAACCGATTTTGTAGAAGATAGAATGAAGAGATCATAAACCTGTTTGGGGAACCCGACATCGTGCCAATGATAAAAAGTGAATAGGTCATGTTGAAAGATTGACTGACCAAAGGATGCCAAAGAAGATGCTTTATGGGAAACAGGATGGCAGGAGATGGAGAGGACATCCTTGAATCAGATGGCTGGATGATGTGGAGGAAGATCTAAGGTGGTTAGGGGTTCAGGGAAGGAGGCAAAGAGGAGATTGATTGGCTGTTGTGGAGGAGCCCTGTGTCATTGTAGGACCGTAGTGCCAATATAATAAATAAATTGTATGATTTTAAATTTGAAAGGATAAATAAGTAGCAACTTAATATAGGAATAGCAGCATAGCTAATTACTCTGTATTGGAATCAAACCATCTGGTTACTAATAGCAAAAATTTACTTTGTAATTATTAGTAATTTGTCTTTCATAAAGTGCCAGGCAGTAATGCGGTGAATTACTGTTAAACATGGTCTGGGCACTTTCTTTTTCTATATACGACAGACTATACCCTTATCAGAAGAATAAGAGATATTTGGAGAACTATGAAGCTACTGGTAACACTTGACATCAGGAATCTGTAGGAAAGATACCAGATATCCAGCTCAAGTTAAAAACAATTGAGTTTCTTTTTGGATTGAGATGGATTTTTGGGTAAGCATTTCTCCCTCCACCTTATAAAAAAAATATCTATACTCACTTATATATTACCTCTAATATAACTTTTTCTTCTGAGAAACTCCTTTGTTATTCATGTTTCTTATTTTTGGAATCCCATATCACCATTCCTAAAGCATCTTAAATAAGTTCTGTTAAATACTATTCATTCCACCACCTTTTCGATTTCCTGCACTCTTGTAAAGAATAATTGTAATGTCTATATTTATTATATAATTTGTGTTATACTGAGATAAATATAACATTAACTTCACATTCATGTTACATTGGATTGAAGATATTTTTTTCATTTAATTTTGTTTGTCGCTAATAAAGTTTTGCTAATCATTCATATGGTTAGTAAATATGGTTAGTGGGATATATTGCACAATAATTGTAATAATTTACAGCGTTGATATTTAATTTAAGCTAATAGTTAAGTATCTTACTATGAATGAAGGTAGTATGTTGATACTTATCTGAAAGTAGATTTTACTTTTCTTCACCATTTTCTGTCCACAAAAAATTGATCAGGATTCAAATTACTATGCATTGACTGTGCTATCAATGATACTTTCAGGGTCATCATGTAGTTTGATGAGGCTTATTATATGAAGATTGATGTGCATTAGATCCTTTTTATTATATTTGTAGCTCCTGAAGTGGAAAGGCTAATCGATGGAAATCACATACCTCTGTTCACTGGCCGTAACTAGTTAAGTCAAATTTCTTCAAGTTGGTCATTTTTTAACTCTTGTGCTCTTACACCATTGGTATAAGTTGGTAACTCTAGATCTGAATAGTTTCCTTCAGGAAGATTTTTCTATATAGGGTTATGAACTTTTTCCAATGGTGAAAGAGCCCAAGAGTTAAACAATGACCAACTTAATGCAAGTCGACTTAACTAGTTATGACCAGTGACCAGAGATATACTCATTGTGAAATTCTCAGACTGTTGATATACAACCATGTTCCAAGCCTTCCAAGCTTTAGTCAACTGGAAAGGAGATTTGTTCCAGCCTGAGTATAGTCGACCGCATACTTCCTAGCCAGTTCTTGGAAGTATAAAAATCTTAAAGGCATTGAACTTCCTCCACACCCACCGTAGAGTCCGTACCTTGCTCCATAAGTATTGTATTTGATCCAAGGCTGACTTCTTGAATTGGAAAAAATAAATAAATTTCAAGAAGTGGAAACAATGGTTCAGGAATTTTTCAGCAGCCATCCCAAAGCGTGGTACTTGTATAGGATCAAGTAGTGGCAGTGCACTTTAATGAGTTACATTTTGATTATTAATTTATGCAACATTACAGAACATACACACACACACACACACACACACACACACACACACACACACACACACACACACACACACACACACACACACACACACACACACACACACACACACACACACACACACGTATATATATATATATACAGGGTGAGTACCTCTTAGTGTAAAAAAAAATTAGGTGAAACGCTGCAGATCTCACCTTTCTATTCCAATCCGCTGCAGATATACAATAAATCAAAGATTTTTTTGAGGAAACCACGTTTTTTACCATAAAAGCTGTAATATCTCCATTTCGTTTCAATATTTTTCAAACCTTGACCACATTTTCAAATTTAGCATTAAATTTTCTATAAGAGCAGACTACACGTAACCTTGAATTTTACAAACTTGTGACCTAAAACACAGCTTGATCTTTACCTTATTTAGGGAAGTTACAATGTCTTATTTTACTTCAACACTCACCGTTTTTCGAAAAAACTATCCACAAAACTCCAAATCTTGCAAAAACTTATAAATTTAATCAGCTTTCGAATGATATGTTAAACGTAATGATTCTGTTTCTATTTCATGGAGAAATTTACTTTTAAAATCGAAAAACATGATTGCCAAATGAGCATACGAATCAGTTACTTGTATCAATAAAACATTATGATAATTCTTTTAATGGAAATTACCATTAATGTTAATAAAATGGAAAGATAAAAATGCCTTCCCTTGTAAAAACAGACTCATCTGCCCATAAAATTCACCTCAAAAAGTGGCATTCTTCAACACAATCTGCAGTCAGAAGCTATCGGCAAATTTAGGCCTATGTTCATTATCATTGGGGTTTAAACCTTACATTGAAAATCTAATAAAATAAATCCTAAATAATAATAATAAATAAATAAATGTAATAACATAAGCTCCTCTAAAACAATTATTTTTTTCTTTGCTTTTTTATTCCAATGAAGAGTTTATTATGTTTAAAATGCACATTTTCATTAAGGGATTATCATAATGTTTCATTATACAAGTAACGAACTGAGAACACCTTTATACTTTTGAACACCTTTAAACATGGTGTTCTCATTATACAAGTAAATGAGAACACCATGTTTTTTCAGTTTTAAAGGTAAATTTCTCCATGAAATCAAAAAAGAATCATTACGTTTAACATATCATTCAAAAATATGAACTTGTATGATTCACAATAGGAAATTTAAAAAAAATAAATAAACAGTATCTTTATCAGAATTAAATATTTTTTGGGTTAATTAATATCAGCTAATGAATAAATACTACTTACAATATAAACAGACCATTTATTGATTACAAATAAATAAAATATCTTCTACAATTAAATCAAAACCTCTCACTCTAATCCTTAATCCTTTCACTCATATACAGACTTATAATAGTTTTCAAATTTTCTTTTAAGTAACTATATTTTAACCTTACAATTTTAATCCCATTGACAAAATTATGACATAACATTCAATTATTTGACTTCCAGTTACCTGATTGCTTATTTAGCCTTCCAGTTTTTGAAATAACATTATGTACTAATAATACAAATGATAGTATAAATGCTAAACTTTTTTTTTTTTTATGGAGAATCATATTTAAGAATTCCCTGCCTTTTTGAAGCGACGTGACAACTTTGTCATTGAGCATACAAACATCTTTAAATATCTGTAAGCAGTTATTACATAACATATCTTAAGTACGTATTTAATACATAAATATTTTAAATAAATATCTTATTTCAGTCTTAGATTACTTACAAACAACCATTACGTACATTACCATAAATAATGAAAATTAATCTTTCAAATTTTATTTTTATAAGCTTTATGTTATCTTTGTATTTTAAAGATTTTAACAGAATATAAAGTAATAAAAATAATATGAGAGAAATATAAAATTTAAAGATTACTATATAAAATGTATTACAACACAATAGCATATATTAGTGAAAATAATTATTTATAATTTTAACAAAACAACAGGATTATCATATTTATACAGTTTAACCAAGTTAGTTAATTTATTTATTGATATAGGAAAAAAAATAATCTCTTCTTATTTTCTAATATATTTTATCATTGTAGCAAAGTATACCTTTTAATCTGGCCTTTTGTGCAATTATTATGTCGTGCCTGATCCAAATTTCTATCATTAATATGAAATAAAACTTTTACAAATCTTCTTGTATCAGTAGTTTAATATGAAAATGGCAAGTAAACAAATAAAGACAAGAATATAAAACAAATTAAAATAAACTGAAAATAGTTCTTAAAATTACAATTTTGACGTTTACATTTATTCTAAAAATACAGTTAAAATATGAAAAATATATTAGGAAAATCCAATTTAAATTGACCAGTTAAAAAAAAACATTGAATATTACCTTTATCGCTATGAGAAAAATCATAACTTATTTTTTATATATCTACCTCATATAATTTCTTTGGGTACATTTATAATTAAAAAAAAAAAAAATTGGCCTCTTACAAAAAATAAAATATTACGATTTAATACAGCACACAAAACGAGCTTTGCAGACAAGAAACAACAAATATATATATATTTTTAATAAATGAATGAATGAACCCACAATTAAAAATTTCCAAAATAGCCCATAATTATCGTAGTCCTTTAGCTTAAGCTTAAAACCACTCAATAAAGTATTTAAAATTAAACATTTAACGTGTAGTTTAAAAAATGTAACATATATTCGATTATATCGAATTCAAATAAGAAGTATGAACAGTTATGCAATTGAACTGCATAATATTATTCAACCGCCTGAGTTATTTTATCAGCAAAGCTCGTAATCATCTACATATAGATGGCATTGGAAATTTTCTATTATCTCTCTGAAGTAATTATATTAATTAAAATATTTTAAATATGACTGGCTTTGATGTGATGCACTTTATCAAACAGTTTTTTAGTCTTCTTATAACTATTTTATTTTTTTCATAAGTTTGGGCTACAACAATTTTTAACCATAACATATTTACAAAGTATGACTATAACTGTTTCATATGCCTATTAGGGCAGTTCTCACAGACATATCAGAGCATATAATTAATATACCCGTGAGCAAAATTTGTATATATCTTCCTTTTATCCTTACAATCAAAAAGAGGAGATAAACGAGATCAATATCAAGTTGGGTAACCACAAAGTAGATAATTTTTTTTTTAATATTTAATTTGATTATTTAGCCTTGCCATAATTAAAATCTACAAACCGCATAAATTAATAATTTAAAAAAAAAAGTAATTTTTTTTTTTAATTAACAGCCCTGAATACTAATCAGTATTTAAACCAACATATTATAAGGTGAAATATTGATTTATCTTATTTAGCTCTGAAGAAAAAATCAATTTTTCGTCACCAACATATGGATCTTTTATTCGATGATGAGAGTTATATTCTCAGCATTTTTAAGATACTTTGTTTTGTGTTCTTCAAAAAGTTTTATGAGTTCTTCTGTGTATGTTGAATGATACTGCTGAATCTCCTCATTCGACGGATTAGCTATTTTCGGCAAATCTATTGGCCTCCCAACTAAAAGACATAATGTTTCATTAAAATACATATTTAAAGAAAAAAACAATACCTCCCATATTGGGAAAAACAATCGATCTTGGATATGTCTATCTATATTCTACTGATTCGTATAAGGAAACTATCGGCGACAAATGTCAAAAACAAAAAATATTCTCTATTTAATTTCTGATAACTGTTGTCAAATGTTTAATCTAAGAAACACCTACTGAGCTGGAGCACGTCAAAAAAAACCAATTCTTAAAAAACCTAGGAAAACGTTACTTTTTTCATTCAAACCAATATAGCTCCTAAAGGTAGGTCCTAGTGACAAATGTTATATGACAAAAAATATTCTCCTTTAACTTTCTGATTAATGAATGTCAAGGTGTTACATGTTGTAAGGTAAAAACGTTACAGCAATAAAGTACAGACCCCCAACCAAAAAATATAATCATTTCGAAATCAATTAAGAGAGAATGCAAGTTAGATTGGTCCTGTCCGAATTGAGAAGGTTTTTCTTGCCTTATTGGAAAAGCATGATGGAAAATAAGAACATAATTCCAGATCTTGTGTAATTGGAAAGAAAGAGAAATTACAAAATCTTGTTTGGTGTGAATGGACGTATACGTTACAGGAGACCTACAGAATCTACTTATGCAATTTTTTTTTTTTTCAAATTAACCTTCTTGAAATTAAGAAGTGATAATAAGAGTACTTCAAACGAAGATAAAGCTTCAAAGCAATTATTTTCATTTTGGCTCCGAACCCCATCGATATGTGAGTGGCCTCGTGGCGAAAAAAAAAGAAGAGATGAAATAACTTGGGGATAATTTTTAAAAATATCAAAATTAATGGAATAAATATTATAAAAATACTTACCAACAGTTGTTATAGGTGTTCTCATCGGAACAATGCCAAAGGAGTATTGAAGCAGCCCTCTTCCTAACGGAACTATTGGTGCGAATCCGGTGAGATCTTTAACCCATGTTTGCACTTTGTTTAGGAATGACCCAGGAGGATTAGGGACTTGGTCATACAATTCAGTTTCACCAAACGAGAAGACAGGAACCAATGAACACCTGAACACGTATTTCAAAATAGATATTAACATTGAACTGTATTAATACCTATTTTAGCTTAGAACATGGGATTGGTCAATGTTTCAAGGTGAATCATATTTTAGTTTTGCAACTTAGACAATGTCCTATCAAGCTGAAATAGGTTTCAATAGGAAGTGGTTTTCTAAATACTAAATAGTGCTCTTACCCATTCTCTAATGCAATTTTGATGAAACCTTTCCTGTTCTTCAAGATTAGTCTGTATGACCCAGGTTTAGCATAGAACGATTCTGCAGCTCCACCGATGGCCAATGCTAAGATGTTTCCCTTGTTTTTATCGTTCAATATGTACTGAAGGCTTTCTTTTGCGGATGAAACACCTCCTAGAAATAAATTATAAATAAAATTGTCATAAATCCTTTTTGATAATTTTTAATCCTTAAATCTACTTTGCTCCCTGAAAGGCTGTTTTGAGGATCAATGGTAGGAAAGAAGTCCAAACTTTTTCTCATAAAAAGAGGTGTGAGGCAGAGAGTCGAAGTCCCCTTTATTTATTACATTTATTAATGAAAGTGCATGGACGGCCATTAGGAAATGAGATATAAGGGATGTTATGGTCCCTGTATATGTATTGTATGCTGATGAAATTGTGCTTATTGCTGATACGAAACTCAATGTTCAACCCAAAACTTTGGTTGGCTGCGTTGCATAGAGCTTCCTCGACGCTAGACATGAGAGGATGATAAAAAAGAAGACATTTATATTGGTTTTTAGGGAAGCGTTATATTTAGGAAACTGGTGAGATTGGATGAAAGGCATTCCAATATTTCATCAATGGAGGATGAAGAATATATTAGTTCCAGAAAATGTGATATTGAATAAAGAAAAGGATTTAAATTTTCAGAGATTAGCAGGTCGTGATCTCGCCAAAAATTAATTTGCTTAGGAACGAACTTAGGAGTTGGAATGTTGTAGTTTTTATTGATTTATTGATATACTTATCTTTGTAGAAAATTTTGATGAGATCACGGCAGTGGAGAAAAGACAGAATCCTGCGAGGAGGATAACAGTTTTTGTGAGGAGTCTATAATAAAAAAGACTAGCCATGTACTTGAGAATCGAGTATGTTTGGTGGGTTGAAATGGTATAATAAGAAGGCCTCGTGAGTGGATGAGGTCTCTTAATAATTTATCAGGACAGTGAGCAAAGGTTAGTGTTGAAATCGCCGGCGATTATTACGTTAGTGTAATCACATAATTTATCACATTTAGGATGAAATGATGTCCAAGCGCGTTGGGGCGATGGTCATAAGACTGTGGGTTCAGTAGCCACGTTATTATTATTATTATTATTATTATTGTTGTTATATTCTGCGCTATTTCCCTCCAAGGACAAGGGCCTTATCATAGATTGATTGCCAAGATGATCTATCGCTAGTAACAGTCCTCCATCTTCTGATATTTATTTCGTGAAGGTCTCAGCGCTTTCACTTTGATTATGAATGGACTGCAACCTCTTGGTCCTCCCACCAATACCAGTACCAGTTTATCAATCATAAATACAATAAAAGTAACATGATATGATATATATAAACTCAGACGAATTTCAAGTCACACTGAACAGATACGGTAAAACGTACAAGTATCCAACCTGAAATGATTTCGTAAATTGTTATGCCAAATTATTGGGAAATCAATGGAACAGAGGAATTTGACTTTTAACTTACCTAAGCCGAGAACGTATTCCCTGAAAAAAGGACTCCTGAAATGAAGGTCTATGGTCGCCGAGTACAGTTTCATTCCTGGGAAGAAAGATTTGAATTTGGAATAGCCGCTTCCGAAATTTCCGAACATCCCAGCGCAGAGGACGCCATGAGGGTGGCAACAGAAGAGGTAGTTCCTATCGTTAGTCAAGTCGACAGTCTTCTCAAGGCTTATCGGAAAATAGTCATTAAAGTACTTCCAAAAAGGCAGGTATTGCAGGAACGTTATTCTAAAAACAAGCATTAAAAAAAAAAAAAAAAAAAAAAAAATCGGTAAATAACATTTATAATTTTCAAGTCGATATTTGTTGAATCCTGGAATAATTAACATAGTGACTGGTATATTTATATAAATAGTTATAGCAATAACTAGGCTTAGAAAATAAGGAAATTTATTGCTAATTCCACTAGAACTCCTATATCCCTATACCCCTGAAATATTATTAAAACCTTAAATCCAAAATATTGAATTGAAGTTATGTTCCCAGGGGCCTCTGCAGTATTCCATTTAAATTTAATTTTTCACAAAATACTGTTTTCATTAATCTTGAGGTTTGAATCTATCCCTATTAACCAATGACATTTGTTAAATCATATTTCAGGTTTCTGATTGGCAGAGAAAACATTACTATTTACCCTACCTAAATTCCAGCATTGCTATTACTATTGGGTTGTTTCACATGAAATGTCCGTTTTCAAGGTAAAGGGATTTTAGTAAAAATACAATATGAAAACAATATAATTTTATTCGAAGTATTTACCTTCTTTTTCTACACATTTTTCCCAACGTGACAACAACTATTTTATCCCGGATTTGAAAAACTCTGAGCTTTGAAGTGAAACAAAATCTGAAAACGCACTTTTGATTTCAGCATCATTTGCAAAAATTTTTCCTCTGCAGAAGTTGTCTAAATTCCTGAAAAGGTGATAATCTGTTGGAGACAAGTCGGGAGAATATGGTGGGTGCGGAAGAACTTCGTACCCCAGCTCTTTCAATTTATGCATGGTAAGTTTTGAAACGTGGGGTCTAGCGTTGTCGTGTAGGAGTATAGGGCCCTTCCGATTTACCAATCCAGGTTGTTTTTTCAATAATTTTTCGTGCATTTGGCCAATTTCATTGCAGTAGGTTGTAGAGGTAATGGTCTCACCTCTAGGCAAAAAGGAATAATGTATGATTCCAGCCATGGACCACCATACTGTAACCATCAATTTTTTCGGGTGCAAATTTGGTTTTGGCATTTGTCCTGGGCTTTCGTCGATGTCTAAACAGTGTGTAATTGTTTGAGAGGCTAATGTTTTTTTTTTTTTGTTAGTAACTGCTTGATTATGATATGTGAACTTTGGAAGTAAACAACAGAGACTCGCAAAATCCTCCATGTATTTCAAATATTATAAAATCGGACATTTCATGTGAAACAACCCAATAATTATTGAAGCAGCTCCTAGACTTCGATTTGGAGATGTTTCGATATTTCTACTTAGACCTATACAATGTTACTCCGATGAATTCCATTGTTCACAAATAATCCTTTCTCCTCTATAGCATTAAGAAACATTAAATGTCTACAAGAAGATTTACAAGGTCTTGTAATACCAACTAAAACAATTGTATTTGTTTTCAAAATATCATTTTCCCTACATAGAACTGATATAATTAGAATAGATTTATGTCATTATGAAGTGGAATACAGTTGAGGTTTGCATCCATAACATGCCTAAGTTATAATACTAAAAAACTTGGTTTCACAACAGTACAAGGTTTTAGCGTTCTGGCATTGTCTATTTTAAGGGACTTGATTAAAACTTCATATATAATAATCTAATAATAAATTTAACCAGCTTTAATATGAAAAAAGTTATTTTAGATCGGACTTATAGTTTCGGAGATATAGCCAAAAGAGTACGACAAACGTGTTTTCACGGAAAAGCAGGACTGACCGCAAGTTATCCTATTTCTACAATTTTTCCCAAGACCATAACTTCGCAAAAATGGTCCTATTTCGGAGTTGTTTTTTTCAATCCGTAGTTATTGGTTACAGCAACAATTAATATATGTAAAATTTCTTTGAAAAAAGCTTCATTTTCGTGTTATAGGTAAAATTAACGAAAATAACTGGTATTTTGGGCGTTTTTTTTTGCCATTTTTGGTACGAAGCCGACTCCTGCTGTGGTAGCCAACTTCAGATTCTGATTCAGCACCCCGAAAAACATAAAGATCCGTTGAGAATAAATGTTCAGCAGTTTTTTTCTTTGCCAAACCCCTATTTTACTAGACTAATTTGAGTAGTTATAAAATTGAATGCTTGATGAATTGGAAGGTTTAGTGGAGCCCCAAAGCGCAACTCTGAACGTCCAAATAGGTTTAATCACTGTTATGTTAAATCAGTTTTTTTGTAGTTAATTGGAAGCTTTGAATTTTTGGCAAGTAAATGTTGAAAAATTTGAAAAGAAGCAGTTTCTTGTTGTTTTAGTCTTGTATGTGTTTTTATAAAATTAAGAAAATATGAAAATTGTTCTTGATTGTTTAAAATATCTTCCTCACTCATCAAAATATTGATTGATTGGGTTTACGTTTATGGAAGATAACTTTTTCTTTTCAGTTTTTTATAAATGGGAGGTTTGTCAAAGTTTCAGTATTATTAGCTTATGTTTCGTCAAGTGTTCTACTTCTATATAAGATTACGATCATCATATTGGCATCTGAGATATATTTAAATAATTGATATGATTTATCGAAGGCATACCTATCTAAAGGTCCATGAGTTTAAACCTAATATTTAAATTTATTCTAATTTTAGTTTTATAATTATATCCTAGCTATAATTAATTATATGTTTTATTCAAATACAGTTTTTTTACCAAATATACTTTTAAAAAACCCTATTGAAACTGTTCCTTTGTAAAATTATGATATTGGTAGTAAAAGTGTATAAGCATATTGAGTGAAATAGTTAACAATATAAATGAGAATGCAATTAACACAATTTCAAATTCTTAAATTTAATATCTAACTTTCATTAAAATACAACTAAATGCACATCATTAAAATGAAAGTGACAAATAGCATTTAATTTTTTATCAAGGTCAAAATGAAATATTTTTAGGTTCCATTATTAGATACTTGTTGATACTCAATTGATCCTTTCCTTGAATGATAAGAAAAACAAATAGTTTTAGCCCCAACCTGTTGCTGAGAATTCAAAATCGCTTATTAAGACTATTAATGAAGAATATTAATTTTAATATGTTCTACAATATGTATCATCTAAGATTTGATTTACTCTGACTGCTATGCTGTTTAAATATGAAAATATGCATTAATAATGTTATTTTAATATGATATGACTGTGTTATTTTAATTGATTGTAATTTGCGATTATACATTTGAATTTGATTGTTTGTTTCAATTTAAAAAAAATATATAGATGTTAATCATTATCGCAACTTATTACAGAATAGAAATATTTTTCAGTGGTTCGGAGGTCGAGGTACAAGAGATTTCCAAAGGGTGGAGCTTGTACAAGGGTCTAAACTTACCTAATTACATTAATTGCCTCAGAAATAGGTAGATTGTTAAATTAAATAACTTACCATGTGTTTATCAATCTATTACATTGATGGTATTATCCCTATTATATTCTCATGCACATATGTTATTTAAAATAACATATGGTACATATTAAAAAATAAAAAATAAAACTGGTACCACTACAACCCATGAAGGGTCTTGGGTTTAATAATTGTGCAAGGAAGCAAGATTTAGTCAGAATCCCACTCAAGTGTCAGGTTTTTTCCCCACTTTCTAGAGGCTGGTTGTGCCCCAGGAAGATCTTCAGACTCTGAACTTGAGCTATGGCTCAAATAACAGAAAATAAATTTTCGGTCTATAGCCAAACACGAACTCTTCATTAATTTGATTTCTTTATTACTTAAATAAAGAAACCAAATTAATGATAAAAATTATTTAATGTTTATAAAAACTAAAAATATTAAATAAATTATCCAAGAAGTAACTAATTTATAAAATATTTTAATTAGAAACTTGACTGAAGTTATATTTTAAATGATTTCCATTAATTACTGTTCAAAAAATAAATGTTATCCAACTCATGATTTGAAAAACTTGAGAATTTTGTAACAATTAATTTTTTTTTTTTAAATAATTCTTTATAATAAGTGCTTGATATTGAGAATTAAGAAATACCTCTTAAGATAAGCAAAAACAAAAAGAATCCAAAACTCAAGAAATTACTTTTTGTTAAAATTCTAAAAATATCATTCAATTTAAATTTGCCAGTCATTAGATTAGTTTTGTTATTCTAAAGAAACAATTATCAAAAAATAAATTTACTTAATTTAGTAGGTATTTACCAACTATTGAATCTGGAGTCAAATTTGTAACAGAATCTTAACTGTTATACGATAATTATAAATAGCTGCGTTAGAATCAACAAAATAACCATAATTTTGAAAGACTTACGGTTCACTTCAAACAAACATCAACCTTGAAACTTTTGAATTTTAATTTCACGTTTTACAATTTAATAATAGAAAATAGCAATAGAAAAGAATTAACCACACTAATGACATCATTTTGACCGAAATTAGAAAAAATTATGTTTGTTTCTTAGTTTTATGGTGAAAATTTAGAAAGCAATATGTTTCCCTCCCTTGTATTTTACACTTAGCTGCTGATAGGTTCATAGAATATTTCTTTATTGTTCCTATTCATCTATTCATCTCTAATATACTAACTAGGCTTTGACATGCAACTTAAAAATAATAATAATAAATAACTTGAGTTACATTTAAGTTCATCAATACATGTATTTGAGGCTTAGAATTCCAAATCCAGCCAAGTCCATTGTTGAGAATTTTTCACAGCTGGTCGATTAAGACCTTATTTTTTGTATGGCCATTTTCAATGTGATTTAACTACTTTCGGGAGAAAACCTTCCAACTAAAGATAATCTAGTACAAAAACTATTAAAAAAAAAATCTTAAAATTGGACATGGCTAGCTTTGGAATTCCACACCTCATTTATACTTAAATATATCAAATCCTGTATATTTTTACTCACTTTCGCCCGCCTTTATATGGAGTTTCTCGATCATAATATGCCCAACATATGTAGAGAAGAACATAGGGCCAATAACTTGTAAAGAAAATGAGATAAGCAGCAAGCCAAAAACATAGAAAATTTCCAATTGAAAAAGTGAAAATCCAGATAAATGCGCTAAGTGTTTCAATCCGCCTTTTAAAGGGCGTATTTAATGGAGCGAATCTTATTCCTAGTGCTTCCATATTTTTAATCTAAAAACAAATTTATATTATTATTAAATGTTAGCTACTAATTATTTTTATTAATTATGATTTATAAACTTTAAAAAAAAAAATTGTATTATTTGTTTAATTCATTATTTAACATTTGTTACTTCAAGAATTATTACATTATATATGTATTTATTTATGTTATATTTAAAAAACTTTTGGTTTAAAAGAGTGCATGTTACCTTAAGATGTTGCAAAGAGAGAATGTGCTCAACTCAAGGGTCACTCCTGACTAATGGCACTGATGCCTGTTCAAAACAAGATATCACAAATGGAGTGACCTCAGTCACTATTTACTAACATTAGGAAAACTCTCTCAATTTCATTCATGAAAGAAAAATATTATTGTCCATCCTTTATTTTATGACAATTTTTTAGTGCTATAGAACAAACATAATACTGCAATGGAAAAACAAATAAGAAATTCAATTAAAAACATACATGCAATCATTGAATATAATAGAAAAAAAAATATATCAAAAACTGAATTAATAAAAACATAGTATAAAATTTTTGAATACTTAATAAAATGAAATTGTATGATTAATAAATATTAATATTTCATAAAGAATTTGTGTAGCAAAAGTTTTATTGAAAATATTTTTATTTTTGTTCAAAAGTATTATATTTTAATATAATAAAAAATATTAATGTATATTAATATAAATTAAAGTTATAATGTTTTAATGTCATGGTGCAGTTATTTATTATCAATATTTCAGTGCTTGAAAATGTGGCAAAAGCCAAGAAATGCCCCCCAGTGTAATATATTGGATATTTTCTTATAAAAAATGTTAACCTTCAGATAGTTTTGCTACGCAAATTCTTGTATTCTAGATCTCCTAACCTTATAATTTATTATAAATATTCCAGTCTAAAAAGACCAAGAAGACTCCATTTCTAGGGTCTGTTAAAGTCAATGTTTTTTGAATACTAGTGCCTGTTCGAAATTTCTTTAAAACATTGATTTTACTATTCAATATCATTGCATCTGAAATATCTATAGTAATAGAAAGTCTTTATTTTAAAACAATGCTGTTCACTTTCTTTGGATTTCCAAGTACGTTATCAATATTTTATAAACATGACAATAATAAGTTACATTAAGATGGATAATAACAGCAATGACTACAATACTAGAGAAAAATATTACACTAATATTTTGAAATTGAATAAAAAAATAACCTTTGTTCTGGGACATATGCCTCCAAAAAATAATACAAATGTGTTGTAAGATAGTACAACAGTCTGGATACCATAATTTCAGGTAACGATAATACATAAATAAAGTATGAGATTTGGAAGTTAGGAAAGTAGTTTGAAGATAGAACATTTGGTATAAATAAAAAAAAAAAAAAAACGAAATAATTATAGTGATAAAAATAATTACAATATGCTCAGGGAAAAAAAGGATAAAAATAATAAAAAAAATAAAAAATGATAATGAATAAATAGGTAATGGGGAAAAAAATGAAGAATTTATAACTACTTGAATGTTGATTAGACAAAATATTTACAAATACATATCAATATATGTTTACACATATATACATATTTTATGCATAATACAGAAATTATCTTTCAATGTTTATCTTTTTTATTAAACTAAATATGATTTTATGATCAATAAATTGTTTACTATTTATCTATTTAATGCTTTATATTCATATTTTATTCTAATGTTTCATAGTTTATTCTAATGTTTATTAAAATTATTTCTAAAAATTCTAAAACATGATATATAATAATAAACAAAACTTTTTTTTCACCATTCACATTTTAATTATTTCTTTATATATTTTTTTTAAATTTGAATAATACCTTCAATATTGTAAAAAATAAATTTTAGTTTTTATATTAACTTTGAATTTTTATTAAGTTTGAATGTAAAAATTTTTTGATAAACTTATCCCTTTTTAATTTTGATTACAATAAAAGAATATAAACTTTTTCTATTAAAAATTAATGAAAAATGAATTTTGATTCCTAGAAGATTTCTTCCTTTCCTATTTCCTTGAAGGTTTAAAGCTAAATGTTTGTTAAATAATCTATCCATGTAAAAAAAAAAAATAGTATACAAATACTTAAAAGAATTAAATGCCTTGAAATATTATAGAATATATTAGTTATTGCAGACCAATATTTTCAGTTTCTATTTATAGTTTTTTTTTTTCATCTGTTTATTAGTTCATTTGTTTTTTGATTAATGTGCTATTTACTCCAAGAATACAGTTTTAAATCACCCGGCAGATGACCTTAGGATTTTTAAAAGGGAGTAAAAAATCCTTAGCTATGCCGTCCTTCGGAAGGGACGTAAAATGGGGGTCCCGAGCCTGTGCGATGTCAGGTACTCGTTAAAGATCCCTATCCTAATTATACCTGGATAGGCAAAATTTAGGACTCCCACCGTAGCATCGTCCGATTAGCCATAGCAGCATAAAGTGACGTTAAACGAAATAAACAAATAAACAAACAGTTTTAAATCACTAGAGCTATACATATTTATATAATTTAATTATTTGAATAATTTTTTCTTTTGTTATCTATTATTAATTTTATTTTTACATGTTTAATTTTGTGTTTATAAGTTGTATTATTTACTTACTTCAAGTATAGTTTTATTTTTACATTTATTTTAAGGCAGGAGATTAACAAAAATAGTTTTGTTAATAATATAATAATATTTTTGATTAATAAGGAGATTAACTAAAAATATTTTTATATTATAGTGTTTTACATTTTATTAAGTTTTCAGTAGTTTTAACCCTATCCCAATCCTCTGTCATATTAATATTAGTTATTCATTACAATCAACAGCAACTGATTATCCCCTCCCTCCACCATGTAAACAATCTATTATTATAGGGTTGACATTTCTTTACCACATGGTTCAATCAATTCAAATCAAAACATTTTATTATGCTTATACACTTTTCTATAATTTTTTTTTTATAAACTACTTTTATAAGGTATTTACAACCCTGATGGTAAGGAGATATCAACAAATCAATTTATCAATCTTTGTGATAAACAAAAATATAAATAATTTCAATAAATTAAATTATTTTCTTTCAATTAAATTAAATTACAGTATGGCTTCTTCAAGGAAAAAAACTATTGTTATTAAAATAAAATAAAATATATAAAATAATAACTTATTAATAAGTTATATAAAATGTCTGTTTTAATTACCTCTTCATGAATTGTATAAAACAATTTTTCACATAAATAATATTTTTATAAAATTGGACTTTTAACATAAATATTTCACAATCTTACTGTAAACACTTATTTAATGATGTGTATATATATAAGATAGCAGCTCTTTCTAAGGCAGTTATCTCCACTGAACTCCTCACTAACATTCTGGTTTGTTATCTGGTTGACCTTGAACTACCCTTACTACCATTATTGCTCTGACAAGTTTAATTAATTATATTGTTTAAACCATTATAAACTACAATAACACACGCACTAACAATTTATAAATGTAGCATATTAATCATAGATTTAATAATTGATAAATTAAATAATTGATAAATTAATAATTGATAAAGATTTATTTTTTTAAAATTTCTTTCCATTTGTAATCAACAGCAACCTTGTAAAATATGTAGGATTATTTATTTACTCATCATGAAAGTTCGGAAGAGTAGAAAATGGTGTGCTTTTATTTATAGCACTTTGGAAATTGCATTTTATTTAAAAGTAATAATATTGTTTTACTTAATATAATATATTATTTCATTTCTTTATAAGATTTCAAAGTGTCATTTATCAGTTTATAAAATTATTATGAAGAATTGGAACATTTGAAAATTTTTTACAGAACTTTTATATTATTTTTTTTTGCTAAACTTTTTTTTTTATGTACTATAAAAAAAAAAAAAAAATATATATATATATATATATATATATATATATATATATATATATATATATATATATATATTTTTTTAAGTACTTTCAGCTTTCATATAAACATTTTTTATTTTTTTATTTATTATGTAAAAATATTTTGTTCTTATAAAACAAAATGAAAGTTCACAACTAACAAGTGATATAATAAATGGCATTATAAATCATCAGAGTTGGGCAAAATTTAATCATAGTTAAATATTAATCATAAATAATTTCTTGGAATCAATAACCAAATTTAATCATGCTTTAATGATTCCAAGAATTTAGTTCTGATTAATATTTAGCTAAGATTAAATTTTGCCAAACTCTGTAAATCATATAAATTATTTAAGATTGATTAGCTGATTTTTACAGAAATGTTATTTTAAGATCCATTTTTCAGTTTTATTTGTATAGAATTAATGGAAATAAAATAACATGCAACCATAAACATGAAACTCGTTCTTGATTTAATAATAATTGAGGTATGGAAGAAAATCAGTTTTAAACCTACACTCCCTGAAATAAAGGAATGTTTAACAATGATAGTTAAATATTTATGAACAGACAGTTGATTAAACAATGCAACTAAAGACAAAAATAACGGGACTAGCTCTGTCAAAAAATATGTTGATAAAAGTTTGTTCATACTCATACAATAACTAATTTTTATTTTAAACTTTCTAAAAGCAGTAGATTGCATAAAGTTGTATTTTTCAATCTATACTTAAAGCAATTTTAGTGAATCCTAACATTCATTTATTTCTTTTATACAATAATTTTTTAATCAATATTGATATGTTTTCTAATAAACATTTAGCATATATTTTATTAATTTTATAGTAACTAATAAGTTTTTATAACTGATAATATTTTAAAATGTGGTTATATAAATTTAAAATCCATTCCATAAATTTGTTTTGTGACATTTGATAATTTTTAAAATCTAACATTCCATTACTTGAAACTTTAACCAAACCAAATTTAATAATCGAAAAATACTATTTTTATTCTTCTTTATTTTTTTCTGTTTCTTTTTCTTATAACCTCAATCATTTATATATTACAATTTTTCATTGTCTTGGTTCACTTGCTGACTCTTCCAGGATCTTATAACTCTTCTAGGACAACCTTATACTGACTGTAGAGAAGGATTTTTCTTCACTATCGAAGTTTCCTTCAACCAAACTCCTCTCTCAGACGGTTCCTTCATTCCTCTCTGTCCATCGCTTCTTCTTCCGTTTGTCCTCTGCCAGTTTTATTTTATTAATTTGTAAAAAAAATTGACATCATTAAAAAGTATTCCTCTAGTTGTTTCTAATGAAACAATAAAATTTGTGTGTGTGTATCTTTATTAATATTATTATATATATATTTTTTTAATTTAACGAAGTTACACTATTAACGCGCCCTGGTGATCTACAAAGGTTTTCCACTGATAACGATAATTACAGACTACGCTACTAGTCCTTAGTTACTGATAAACAAATCGTCACATAGATCAAGCTTATCTACAGCTGTCAACTATGACACCAGTCTATGATTGTTGAGAAATATGTTACTTACAGTTGGAGTTGACATCGACAATATTTTTTCAGTATTGTTAAATTTCTAAACTTTAATAAAATGTTTAATTTTCAATAAATTAAATTAGTTTTTAAAAGTTTTTGATATTTGAAATATTCGAACATTGGCAATTTGAACTCATGCTATTCTTCTTTTTAATCATATCTGGAGATTTAAAAAAAAAAAAAACAATTAAAAATTCTGGTCTGATTTATTTTATTTGGACTTGTTTCGTACTAACTACTGTATGGAAACCACAAGCTCATATGAATGTTAGAATCTTGATATGTAACCAAGTATACCTGGTATGATAGACGCCCCTTCAGTTGGCGAGAGGGTGTACTACTCATTTTTTATTAAATCTTTATTAGAAGAAAAAAATTTAGCAAATTTTAAAGATTTGCTGAGGTGTTAGAGAAAGCATTGCATAAATGTTTTTAGAACGGCGTTTCAGGTTTACTTTCGTAAAATGGTTTCGTACTGGCTCACCAATCCGCCTTCTCAAGCTGCGCCTTCTCTACATTCCGTGCAGATTAATCGACTACCTCTCCGCGGTAAGATCCATTAAAGAACCTCGCAAAATTAAGGCCATTCTGAACCAAGTAACCACCGACGCTTTGCAAGTGCTTTATTCTAGAGCGCAGAGTCATGGAGTAAACGGAAGTGTTACGTTATGTTGGTGTTCTTCGGCGGCTTCAACGGTGTTTAAAAGACCCGTGTACTCCAGCAGCTGCAGAGGTATGTTGCGTCAAGCATTTTATATTCAATCGTCAGGAGTTACGGTAACTCGTTAGACAACCAATTGCAAGAAGAGATTGAAGTCCACTTTGAGAGCCAAGGTTCAGTTGTTTCCGTGAGGTGGCTAAGGGAGGTCCAAGCAGGTTAAGGAAAGATTGAAGTGAGGAATCAAATCCAGATCGGATTAAGAGACTGATGGGTTGGTGTGTCTCAGTTCTTCACTAGGCATGAGGATTACCTGGCGAACGTAAACGTACTTGTTTGGGTAGAATGTCAGTTCTGTTTGTCTAGATGTAGTGTACTGGAATATGCTGAGCATCTCAACTGGCATTGCCGAGGAAATTAAAAATACCATTAAAGAAAATACTACAATGAGTAGAACAATCTCAACTTCAAGTTCTTCTATTTCGGATTGAAAGAAGCTCCAGGAGTCCACTATTTAAATTTTATACTACTAGGGTCATCTTAAAAAAAATTGCCACTTTCGTCAAAAACATTGTCACTCGTACTTAACTTAGTGACAGTTGGTCAGGTTATCTTGCCTTTGAATTTTTTTAATTACTCTACTATATTTTTTGTAAATTTCATTGGAATTTTTTTCTCCAGAGTGTATTTCTGATGTAGGAAAATGGAAAAATGTTTTGAAAACTACTGAAAATATCAGGAGTGTTACTGTCACCAGCTCAATATGACAAAAAAAATAAGCATTTTTGTTTACAAAAATCAATATTTTATTGATTACAGCCAACAAAATTAGAATGCTGTCCCCATGGTCTTACTAAAATGTTGGTCTGAAGTGTTACTGTTCTTTCTGACCTTGATATCCAAGAAACTGATTCCAAACGTATGAGGGAACTTCCTCCAAAAGTACTGCATCGTCTTCTGATTGTTAAACTAGTTACTTCCGGTACCTTGAGGAGAGAGGTTAATTATGTTTGAAAATAATGGTGTTTTTATTCAATGACAGGAGTGTTACCATTATAAAATGTCTTTGACTCAATTTTTATTACATCTAGAAATAACAATTATATTATCAAAGAGCCTACTTTGGTTTGTTTAGTTCTTTATTGGTAAAAAAGTATCTTAAAGTTCATCGGTGTGGAAAAATGAGGTGAATGCCAGAAGTGTTACTGGTAAGGAGCGTTGCCTCACGGACGCCATTTTACAGTGAAGTGAAGATTTTTATGTTAAATACAGGAACTGTTTCCTTATGAGTGAAATAAGATCACATTTTTGAAAATTATAGTCGAAAGAAAATTTAAACAAAATAATAGCCTTTAGAAATTATTTAATTTACGTAACACCCATGACATAAAAATCAATTCTGTTGAAATAAAATAATTAAAAAAAACAAAAACAAATCACGATTGCAAAGTATTTTTCAAGAATTTAACATACTTAAGAAGTTATACAAATATACTCGTTAAAGAAAAATGAAGTCTTTTTTACTCTCTCTCTCTAAATCCAAAACGGCAATTCTTTTGTGAATGACCCTCTAAAGAAAGACCACTTTAAGAATATGGACAGTAAGACATTAAGGTAAGAAATAAAAGCACTTATTGTTTAATTTCTTAACTACAAATGAAATTTGGTTTATCCCTTCATTTCGGGCTATTTAAATGTATATACAAAACATTAGTTTGAGCAAAGATAAGTCATTGACTCCAATCTGACTACGTCATAGGTTCGATCGTACGGAGGTTGTGCTAGGCCCCGCCCTCCTGATCTGGGTCAGTGTCAGAGGAGATCCAGCTGCTGTACCATGTGCTCCCTGGTACGGGTCTCTACTGCTCTGTCTCTACAATCCGGACCAATGGGATATAGGCTTCTCAAGGTAGTCGTCTACTTCAAGAATAAATGGATTTATTTATTCCTTCCAGGGGTTCAATTCCGAAGTCATTTTAGAAGAAAAAAATCTGTAGTTCAAGTCCTCATGTTCACTTGCCACGATACTAATGGAGCATTATAATGAAAACCTTTACTTGATAATTTATATATATTTCTTAAACAAAAATGATGATGAGTCACCGTTAATAATCATATACCGGCATATACACATGAATACCCAGAGACAGTCTATACCAATTTAAAACGATATTTATGATTTTTGATTGCTTCTAGACCATCTTTATTTATTTTTACAACAAAAATAAAAAAATAAGGGTTACTCAGAACTGTGAACACTAGAGCACTTCGATAGAATTTGGTACTGTTTAAAATCTTTAGCCATTCTTAAATGCTCTAAAATAAAATAAAATAAAAAATGTTAATCCAAATTAATTTAAAGCATTGATATACTCTTCATTGTTTTGATTCGTTCTTTTTGGTGATCTTAGTAAAAGACAAGTTAAAACAATAGTTTAAAACAAAAATTCTATATTGACTGCTTTAAGAAGTTAAATTACTATTTACCTACAATGAATCGAACAGAACATAGTGAACAAAATTAAAATATTTCTTAATTTTGATATATAATTTCTGAATTTTCGGATAGATTTGATTCGTCTGCTAGCCAAAGATACTGTAAATTATTAAATAATTTAAATGTTAGTTATTAACTTACTATATAATAACAATAGAAGGGTTTACTGCAAAACGTAGGTAGCCCCAGTTTACCTGAGATTAGAGCTTTAAAATCTTGCGGTAAAAAAAAGACAAATATTTGAATTGTTAAATGACTTAGTTCCAATTGTTTGTTACAATATAACTTAAAAGATGGATCTTGTTTGTTCAATTTTCATACTATTTTTTTTCCGAAAAATCGATAAGCAAAGCTACCTTATTCAATACTAGCACTTCCCTAGTTGAAGACTAGTCACTACGATTAGTAAACAAGTACTAGTATTCACTAGTTGGAGTACATAAGGAGAAATAAACAAACACTAGCTCTTTCCTTCACGGCTTCGGCCGCTCTTATAAGTAAAGAACTTAAATAATTGGAACTAATATTTGAAGTTTTAATAATTTATCAAAATAATTCTTGTATTGCAGAAAGCATGCAAAAAATAAATTCATAAGATATCCGAATAAACTACATTCCGAGTTTTTTTTCCCGATGTTATGGAATTATTTAATTATTAGGGTTATTACTGACCGTGTGGGAAACAGTTCGAAAATCCATTACAACGTTTTTATTAGTCTGGCCTTTCGATTTTTTAATTGTAATAGCATTAGGATTGCAGAAATAAATTTGATTTCTCTAGTCGCCGTTCCAGTGAGCATTAAAGCCTAAAAATTATCACGCATAGCTGTAATTTTTAATCTGGTACCATTGTACATATTAGGTAGTTAAAAGTCTCGTAAAAACATAACTTGACATCCAATTTTTAATTTTATGGTAGGAGTTGGTGATCCATATATATACAGGGTGTCCCGAACTTAAATGGCAAAACTTCAGGAACTTATAGGGGACCGAAAAACTAAGAGAAAAAGTCCTTTAGAGATTTTCTCGTTTTTGCTTAGTTTTAGAGAAAATCGCAAAAAAAAAAAAAAAAACAAAAATGTTACAGGTAGCGATTATCACCTTTCAAAGTTCGTCAGGCTAGGCAGTGAGATATGTAAACACTTAATGTTATCCTTTACATTCTTTTATTTGTTTAGATTTTGGCTTACTTCTAGGATTATAATTCCTAAATCAGTCTTCAGTCAGTTACTTAGATATTTTTGTGTGAATAGCATCAGCCACAATGCCGCATACTTATTCTAATGTTGAATACGCTGATATGATTTTTGTGTATGGTTTCTGTAACGGTAATGCTTTAGAAGCGGCGCGGAAGCATGCGCGCCGATTTCCAAATAGAAGAGTGCCTAATCGACGAGTCTTTTCGTTAACTTTTAATAGACTACGAGAGGCTGAGTCATTCTTAATACGTAATGAAGGCAACCAATTCCAGGCAGCAATGAGAGCAGATTATCGGAGAAGAAATTGTGTCCAACGCCACTTCGATAACAATCCTGAGACTAGCATCCGAAGACCATCTGCTGCATTAGCAATATCGCGGCAAGCAATATGGCGAATTTAGAAAGGTGATAATCGCTACCCATACCATCTTCAAAAATTTCAAAATTTATTACCTCAAGATTATGTCAAGAGATTGAATTTTAGTAACTGGTTTCTTGACAAAATTATATGGACCGATGAAGCTACCTTTACAAGAGGAGGAATTGTTAATCAAAGTATGGGCTCTTGAAAATCCCAGAGCTATTAGAGAGAATAGGTTTCAGCATGAATTTGCTATTAACGTTTGGCTTGGAATTTGGAACGAATTACTGGTGGGACCATATTTTTTACCTGGAAGATTGAATGGTATCACATTTACACATTTTTTGGAGAACGACTTTTCTAATTATTTAGATGACTTTGGATTGAAATGTGGTTTGAACTCAATGGATGTCCAGCTCATTATAGCAGAGTTGCTCGAGCTTGGCTGGATATAAATTATCCACAACGATGGATTGGACGTGGAGGAGTAGTACCTTGGCCACCCATATCACCTGATATGACACCCATGGATTTCTTCGTATGGGGAACCTTGAATGAGAAAGTTTATTCGGTGTCAATCATCTCAAGAGAGCAATTATGAGACTGAATCAAAGATGCAGTGCACCAAATATCATCAGAACAAATTTAATTGCAATTTATCAAGTGAGTGCTAGATGTAATGCTTGCATTGGTGCAAGAGGACAACATTTTGAGCAATATTTACATTAAAAAGAACATAACATAAATATAAATAAGTATAAAAATGAAAACTTGTTTTGTTTATTTTTATGCGATTTTCTCTAAAACTAAGCAAAAACGAGCAAATCTCTAAAGGACTTTTTACCTTAGTTTTTCGGTCCCCTATAAGTTCCTGAAGTTTTGCCGTTTAAATTCGGGACACCCTGTAGATATATGTGTATGTATCGATCGATTTTCAAAATCCACATGTCGAACCACATATTTATCTCTTTTTAATAGCAATGGAATTGCAAATAAGTAAATTTTATAATAAATTCAAGCTCTAAATAAAACCGTACCATCGTAGCCTCTCTTGTAGAATGGCGCTCGACACCTACCGGTCTATTTTCAAACTTCACTATTATAGATATTATTATAGATAGTATAGATTCCTTGTTGTTTTTATTTTAAGTTTTTATATTATGCCCTATTGAAGTATTGATTGATTTGTTAACAATAAAATTCCAAACCAATCGTAGTTTGTTTGACCAAACTCAGTATTTTTTGAGAGCATTTAAATGTGCTTTCGTTTGAAACTTCGCTACGTTTTTTTAAAATATAGTTTTTAAATTTATCATAAGTAATTTTTCTTAAGATTTTGAGAGAGATCTTAGAATAAAATCACAATAATGAAATTTAAAAAAAAAAGAAATTGCCTCCTATGATTTGTGTTCATTATGGTACACGCATTGTTTTATGACTTCTGGGGGTCCTAACCACCCCGGATTATCACAGTTTAGATCAAGGATACATGGTATCCTACATGGTATTATATTTCTTAGCTTTGTCTACTGTATTTTTTCATTGAATATTTTTTTGCTTTTTCCTAATTTGTTTTTGTAGCTAATTTTAAATTTCTAACCTTAAGATGTAATTTGTTTTTCATGTGATATTTTAAAACATGTATTATTAATTTTATTACTTTATGTTGTAATTTAAATTTCTTTTCTATTCCTTAATTTAATTTTAATTGTATTTCCTTGCCTTTATCATATTTCTAAATTATAGATACGGCAGCTAGGCCGCCAATAATTGTACATTATAATTATTCTTAAGGGGCAATGGCCCCAGAATAAAATGAATTTTTCATTTTTTATTCATTTTCATGGTACACGTTTTTCAAATAAGTATATATTTACATTAGTATTTGCAATAATTTAATAATAATAATAATAATAATAATAATATATGATTATTAATAATGATATTAATATTAATTCCCATTAGTCTCTAGTGTGACATTAAACCGGGAATGTAATATTAAAAATATTAATATTACTTTTTTTTTCAAAAAGTGTGTACCATCTGATACATGTGTATACAGCCTATTATAAACAATCCTTTTTTTTTTTTTAAACTACTACCTTCTTGGACACTTTATATTACACGAAGAATTAATAAGGTGGAGCAACGATGCCACATGCTTCAAATTGCATCGTGTTCAAAATGCAACATGTTAAAATTAAAGATAGAATTTTCAAAAGACAGGAAACTGTTTGCCGTTTCCGACTGCTTCAACATTCACTAGAAAAGCGTTCAAAGCACCCATAAATTGCAACACTAGGTAATAATAATTTCTAAATTTAAATGGCAATAATTAGACCCATTTAGACATACGGAGTTGAGCTTTAAACGTTCCAACGCTTCTCGTATCCAATCCTTACAATCCAAAAACCTTCGAAAAATCCTCAATGTTCTATATATTACTTATTAGGCTCAAACCAGATACTCTTCCTTCTATATTAAATTCCCTACCCATTCTAACCCATTAGTCCCCAATTTGCATCACACTCAATTCCCAATAATCCTCCGAGACGTCTAAAAATAAGATGGCAGAAAGACCTTACAATGTAGGATGTTTATTAAAGTGCTACTAGTGAGTAATTTTTTTCATCTCATTGACATGTCATTATAATAATTGTCCTCTAATTTATTTGTTGTACATAATGTATACAGTTGTAAATAGCAATAAATAGTTTTTAAAAAAGATATAATTTTACATAATACTTTTCACTAATTATTATAATAGTTGACAGAAATATGATGAGAAGCTCAGTTTTAACCGAACATACCTTACACGGCATTATCAGAAATAAGGGTAGCTATAAATTAATTTCGCAGCTGCAAAGAATCTGGTTGTAAGCAGTATGACAGAAGAGCCATATTGACCATACTAATTAGCAAAAAACATAGAAGCTCAATTCAAGACATCCGGAGCTTTCGAGCAGCAGATTGCAACTCGGACATGAGAAAGCACTAGGCGAGTACCAAGAAGGATTTCGGCGAGGTAAGAGTAAATCGGAATAAATTTTCATCCTGAAACAGATTATTGAGAAAGAGAAGTAACGCGAGGATACTATGGAGTTTGAGATGGAAGTCTTATAAGAATAATGCACCAATACCTCAACTATACAGGTGACATAACTGTTCTGGGCAGTAAAGCAGAAGATATGGAGGCAATGGCCGGTTCACAGAGGTGGAATGCTTACAGTTAAACTAAAAACAAAATATATAATTGTAAGCTGCAATATCCACCAAGAAGAAAATATAAGGGTAGGAAGTCAAATCTTCCAGAAGGTAGATAGTTTCAAATACCTCGAAGCACAGTAACCTCCATTAATGACCATCTCAGAGAAGTCAACCAAAGAATCCTCAGCGTCAACAAAAGCTTTCTTCTCAGCAGCCCATAAACTAAGCTCAAAGAATACATAATTAAAAATTAAACTCCGAATATATGAATATAATTATATTTATATTGAATAATTTATATAATATATTTATTTATTATATTGTATAAATTATAGAACCTTTATTGATGTACCATATGGGAGTGAGACATGGTCTGTTACCGGGCACCCTCGAGGTTGAAAAATTGGAGCGTAAAGTTCTCAGTGCACTAGTGGGCCCAAAGTGGGACTAGGAATTAAGAATTTAGAGGAGAAAGTATAATAAGGAAATAATCTCCGAAACGAAGCAGTCAGTCGCGCTGGACATGGAAGCGACGAGATTACAGTGGGCCGGACATGTGGCAATAAGCCACACAAAAAGTCATATCTTCCAAACTATGAACTTTGCAGTGATAGGAAATAATCCAAGAAGGGGACCAAAACTCAGATCTGTAGACACCATGAAGAAGGACGCAGCCGAACATCTTGTAATAAGCCGGAAGGTTACTGCGATAGGCAGCATTGGAAGAAGCTGGCGGAGGTGGTTAAAGATGTCCAAGGTCTGTAAGCCTGCCAAAAAAAATAAAAATAAAAAATAATATATATATACACACACACACACATATATATATATTATAATATTAAATTAAAAAATCCGCAAAACTTTGTACGCAAATTAAATAAACAATAACCGTTATAGCTTTACACACAATTGCAACATGAAAAAGTCACACGTTATTCATGAGTGTCTTGTCTTACGCACAGATTTCATTGTAAGAATTGCCATGCATATTCATAACTGGGCCAGTAGTATTCTATATAAATCATATCGAAGTTTTTATCATGACTTAATTTTTTAAAAATTCTGAAGAACCTTTATTCCCGCAGAGACCAGTCAAAGTGCCAGACTAATGGGGAATAACACGGTTTCAGTACACGGCACTCTTACACAACAGAACAGTATACTTATACTTACTTATACACAAGGTCATATTCAGTACTCACCTCAGGACTACCTTCCCTGGGAAGACCCAAGGTTGGGGGGTATAGCCTAACCACCAGTTGTCCCGAGGATACGGGGCCTCTAGCACTGGGCCAATCACCCTTCTGGAGTACAGCAGATTCAGAGAAACTAATAAAAAAGAAGAAAAAATAATAAATCCTCGACGCTAGAAATGGCATTGTGAAGAAGACAAAGAAGAAGTAGAACCTTTATCTGACGCGGCGATAGAGATGCTCTAAGATCTCCAAGAGCCCAGCTTAAAATCTAGGATGATGGGAAACCAGCTGTTTTCGGAGTTAAAACCATTATCAAAAGACAATTCTAATGGAATGGCCCCTGTTTTTTAAGAAGTGCTTAATATTTGATATATCAGGGTATGACATTAAAACTAAAAAATGGTGCTCAGTAAAGAATGTACACCTATTTTTTCCACGCCATAACCCAACAACCAGCCTTATTACCGAGCCGCGGTACACCACTATGTGAATCTTCTTGGTATAACTCCTCAAACTTTTAATGCCTATTGAATGGCGTTCACTGCTCCCTTTAATTCTTATAGTATCTTAGAACGTAACTGCTACGCACTCAAAAAATCTACGCCCCTTACTAAAAACATATATCATAATAATTTCGGAGGATTATTGCGAACATATGCAGGAGTGTTTAAAGTACTGCCAGCTATATTATGCCGCTATCAATAAAAAAAAAAAAAAAAATTATATGTATTAGTTTTGTCACTCTTAAAAGCTTACAAACACTTGTTTAGACAAAAAGATCCATTATTATCATTTCCTTGTATCTATATATTTTTTAAAAATAGTTCACAATGCATCTTACCGTGTCGGATATGAATCAATCAGTTCTCATATGGATCATAAAAACTCTGATAATTGAAGAAAAAAAATAGTGTTTTTTTCTTGCTAAAAATAAGAATGATATTTCCTCCTTATATTTGACAAATAAATGACTTCACTCTTATAGACTTGCCATATCAGCTTGACAAGCAAATTATGAGTATACCTCCGTCACGTTTTCTATTCTCAAAAAAAGTTGGGTTTTTTTCTGGTGAAACTTAGGTTAAGTTTATCATGAATAAATGAAAAAAATTGTTTTATATAAATGGCCATTTATCAGTTAAGTACAATACATCTTATAACATATTTCAAATAAATCTTATCTTATTTTTTACTTCAGAATATGTTCTCGTTTCTTTAATTTTTTTTTTAGATGTTAGTTGATATGTCACAGGATGAAGTTCTTTCATCTATTTTTTTTAATGCGTGAGCCTTGTCATATTTTATATATGAGTCGATTCGAGAATCGATGACCCTAAGTCGATTCCTGGGAACCGATCGATACCGCTAACATCGTCGATAGTTTTACTTTCAATTCTAATTTTTTCTTATATTTAACTGAAATAATTAATAATCTTACGATTATTTCTTACCAAATTCGTTGAGAAAAGTAAATAATAATCTAAACATTTCTTATTTAAAAAAGGAGTAGCTTGCCTTGTTAAATACGAACATAATTTGATCTTAAATTTTTTTTTTTTTTTTCAATGTATAATTTTAAATGATGTCTGCATGACCCTTGTCTTTACTATATTTTTAAATTATGATTTTTTGATTAAAGCTGTGTACTCATCATAATTACTTTGTGTTTCATAAAAGTGATTGACCAATTACATTATTTCCTTAATAAATAAAATAAATAAATAAATAAATATGGTTATAATAAAACTTATTTTAAAACATCAGTAAAGCCTTTTGGTTAATGTTTTATTATACCTCAACTGAGGAATATCTTTTATCAATTCAATTCAACACTGTTCTATACCCTGTCAACTATTTTAATATTTTCCGTCATTTGAGTTTTTAGTGGATTTATCCAAAATCCTGGAATTGATATATTTAGTGGGCATACCTGATGCCCCTTCATTTTCCTTCTTTATAATTATTATTATTATTATTTTTTTATTTTTTTGGTTTGTGGTTGTTTCCTGATTATTCTAAATAAACTGATTTGTTTCCTCTCATTTTATCAGATTACTGTCGCTCTCCCCCTCTATCCAGAGTAATTTCATGATTCATACCTTCACCTTATTGAGAACCATCACCCTTCTTATATCTTTAATATTCTACTAGACCTCAATCTTTCTATTCTATTTTATGATAATGTAAGCCTGATAGTATTTACTATTTTTTTTTTTTTTTTAACTTAAACCAGTGCTCACAATACTTCAGCCAAAAATGAATTTTATACTTTAAAAATTTTTTTTTTCCCAAACTTGCTTTCCATCTTAGAACCTTGTATTTTCCTAAATAAGATTCCTTGAGTTTTAAAAGCACCTGGACTTTGAACTAAATATGTTTAAAAAAAAAAATTATATAAAAATCAATTACTTTTTTTTTGAGCACATATACTTATGTAAAATAAAAACATTTTATAAGTTTTTTCACTAAATAAATATTTGAAATTTATTAAATGAAATCTAAATGACTTTGAGAAATGAACATTGCCTGAATAGTTCCTAAAGTGATGTTGAGAATAGCGATACTTTAACTAGATATTTTGCACCCTTGCCCAAGTGCTCATGAATTCCATGTACTTATATAATTTTTCATAATTCATTTAATAAATAATTATTAAACATTCTCATTGAACCTTAGCCAAGTAGTTAGTTGATATACGATTATTTTTTCCTTTTAAGTTGTTTTTTCGGTATTCTTTTATTTTTGAAGTTGTTTACAGTAACTTTTAAATAATCAAGTATACATAACAATTTGTTTAAAATATTTGTTCAATTCTGTATGAGATTATATCATGGGGTTACAAGTGAAACAAACTAATTTGGAAATCATGGGTTCGGATGAAAATCAACACAGATCAAAGATTTTTTGTTTTATTTACTTTGGTACTTGCATTATTTTATCAAAGTGTATTTCCGTTGAAAACAACCCCATGATATATGCTAGTACAAAATAAAAGATTATTTAAATGAAAATATTATTTCTTCATGCTCTCCAGAATTTTAGTGGGTATTTTTTTTTCTATACAAGTAAGGATTTCATTATATCTTAACACTACATGGGTAGCCTCTATTATCTGTAAGATTTGAAGGATATGTCTTTGCTACTAATTAAATAATTTTTGGTTGTTGATATATATATTTTTATACGATGATAGCTTATATCACTGATCCTTATACCCTTGGTATGAGGAATTAGCTGAAACTCTCTTTAGAGCAGCCAGAGACCAAAATAAATGGAAGGGAAAGGTATATGAAGCCAAGACTCCACATAGACCATCATTATTAATGTTATTGTTGCTAGTATATATAGATAAATTGTAATAAAACTTTAATTAATTTTATTATAGTTTTCCTAGATTGCCTTTTCAAAACCTTTAGCCTCTTAGATACCTGTTAAAAATAATGTTTTAGCAATCCAGTTTTCATCATGACTTTAAAAAAAAAAAAAAAATCATATGAATGGAGACCAGAGAAAGTACATCTCAACTACACATCTTTGCATAGTGCCAACTAAATGTAGGTAGCCTATTACTATTAAACAAGTTAGGCTTTATCGTTAAGATATTATTTTGGCAGCATTAATTTGATTTTTAATCTTTAATCTTGATAATTTTTTTTTTAATTAATCAAATCGGCACTACAATTCATAGTGAGTCAAGGTATCCCGTAGCTTCAACCACCAGTCATCTCGGTGTGTTAACCCTCCTGGCATGTATCTTTTCCTCTAAGAGTTTTTAGGGACCTCATCTGGATTCATCCTTGCCTCCAGCCCTGCCCATCGGAGCCTTCCAATATTAATATATCTTACAATATTTTCATTTTGATATAGTTGTGTGAGCTCTGAATTGATTCTCAGTTTCCAAGAGCTGTCTCTGAAAACCAGTCCGAAATTCCTCTAAGAATCCATCTCTTGAACCTCAGGAGTGAGGTTTTGTGCGTTTTAGAAACTGTTCAGTGTTCAGAGATCTAGGTTAGAATTTGTCTTAGTAAAATTTTATAAAGCTGAACTTTGGTTTTACATGAGAAGTTTCTGCTTCTAAAGTGCTTCAGGAGCCCTTGTTTGGAGCTATTAACCTTCTCCCTTATAACAACCTCATGATTTATATTCATTACATGTAATAAGAATAATATGTATTGATACATATATAATAAAATAAACATAATTAAGTTGATTACTGTAATGGTTTATTATCAACTAAAATTGTTTTTACCATTTAAGGCATTGTGCTCAGAGAGAGCTAATTTATGGTCAGGGGAGTTCGTGTACAGGAGTATTTATTATTATTATTATTATTGCTACTATAATTATTGTGTTTTTCACTATTGTAATATATAAGATGTTTTATAAAAATACTTTAGTATTAAAAAATAAATTAAAAATCAGTTGTGATTTGTTTGATAATTCATACTACGTTTCTTAAATCCTTTTTTTGATTATAATATCTTCATTATATTATCCTATTTTAACCAACCGTTGTGAATCCAAAATGTTTTATAGTCACTGTTACTAAATTATTTTTAGTTTTCTTATAAAACTTCTTGGTTTTCATTCTTCTTCCATGTATTTTCTTAATATAAAATGGTTCATTGAAAAAACAAAAAACAATTTACCAACCAAAGAAATTTCATTCATTTGTCTCATAAGTATCTGAAACAGTTTATTATCAGCATTTATTCCAATTATGTTAAACTTGCTGTTTTACATTTTCAACTCCCTCTTAGTTACCATTTTAAAACAACTAAACCGACACAGAAAATATTAATATTGATGAGGTACTCGTTGACTGTTAAACTAATGAAGATGTAGGTTGTTGGGTTATGCAGTCATACATAAATAATTAAAAAATAAATTTTAATTATAGTTTTATAGATGTTTCAGTCCACATAGTAAGCCTTCATCAGGGCTAGATGAAAAACAAATAAAAATATATGAAAAAGAGAGGGAGTGAATGTTAAAAATATATGAAAAGAAAACAGTATGAAAAAAACAAAATAAAATAGAATAGAAATAAAATGAATATTTTGTTTTTACAAGATTAAAAAAGATATAACAAAAAGACAAGTGGATATAGTTGATGAGTGAATACAAAGCTAAAGTATAACGGTAGGTAAATAAACAATATGGTTGATAAATGATTACATAAAGTATGACAATAGATACTACAATGCAATAAAAGAACAATAAAAGGAATGATTTAGATTGAGCCATAAATAGTATTACAAACTTAAAACCACATAGTTTGTGAAAAGAAAAAAAAATGAAGCTGGATCAATAAATTGTGAGGAGAATGAAACTTAGCATACATATACATAACAATTAAATTTAAAAATAAAAAAGATGGATAATTTAAATGATGAATAATCAATGAAGAAATCAATAGTATATAAGTGAAACTTTACTTGAAAACTTTCTTTTTCAAGTAAATTTTTACTATATGTGTGTAGATGAGTTACTTTTAGAGTGGTGATGCAAATAAAACAAAGAAATACTTTAAAATAACTTACTAAATAGAAGGATAGAAGTGAAGAGAAGAGTAGAAATATTAACATTAAATTTAGATAATGATCTGTTACACAAAATGTAATTGATTAAATTATGATTATTGAAAAAAAAAATAAAAGAAATGCCAATCTATGAAAGTCTGAACCTTTAACTCTGAACCCATGTTTCCAATTTCATTTCACTTCTCAGGAAATCTTGGTTAAAAATTTATTTAAAAAGATATTTATTTATTTTAATAGCTTATTAAAATATTTATTTGCAGCTCGAAGGACTACAAAAAATGTTTAATAATCATTAACTTTTTTTTCATGACATTATTGTTTCTTTATTTCTCTAATGGGTTCCATATTTTGTTAGATAACACATTTTTATAAAAATATAAATATATAAATTTAAATATATATATATATATATATATATATATATATATATATATATATATATATATATATATATATATATATATGTTTTAGTAAGGTTCTTGAGGTTCAGTCATAAAATAAAAAATCAACTATTTTGGCGACGTTTTGAGACTATATTGTTCTCATAATCATGCCAATGTTACTGGTGGATATGAATAGACTAACAATTCTAGTACACAACTGTTACTAGAATTGTTAGTCTATTCATATCCACCAGTAACATTGGCATGATTATGAGAACAATATAGTCTCGAAACGTCGCCAAAATAGTTGATTTTTTATTTTATGACTGAACCTCAAGAATCTTACTAAACATTTAATAGAAACAGTCAAGAAATTTATCCATATATATGTATATATATATATTTACTGAATTATTACAATAAATATATTAAAAATATTTGTATATTTTATACTTTACATACTCTTATTAATTAGAATAACAATCATGTGTAAATTGTTTTCTATGAAAGCGTAAATACTTATTTACTAATCTAAGGAAATAATTAGGAGATAGATTTAGATGAGAATTATTTATAATAGAGTTAACAAGTATGTAGGCTAGTAATAACTATCATGCTGATGTTAAAAATTATGGACTAAGTTTAATGATCAATATTTTAAAGAATCAAATTAGATCTATTCAATTTTGGAAGTTGCTCTCATCAAAATAGTTTTTAGAATTATATTTTTTGTCATGTTGAACACATTAACATTGCCTGTCTTCTCTCTGTGCTATTTGGCAGTAGTGTTGGCCTTAACTGTAATGTAAGAAAAATTTTACAAAAAAACAAATACTGTTTTGTTTTTTTAATGTAAATAGTAGGGTACAATCTAATAAGGGGCCGGTGTAACATAATGATTAGCTCTGTCCTTTTTTAATTCGACTTTGATGTCTCTTTACTTGTTACTAAATCTTATGTGCCCCCATCATAAACGTCTGTCACTGGTCATCAAATTGCAGGATAAATGAAAGAATGATCAAATTTATGTTTTTCGTAAAACATTTGTGAACAATTTGGCTAGTGAAGTTTTGTTCTTGTATGAAAACTAATGATTTCTGGTGTGTAAGTATATATTCCCTTTAATCATCAATTAGTTGGTGTTTGAATATTAAATAAAGTTTCTCGCAATTTCTAACCTATACAATTTTAACTAATTTTTGTTTACAGTAGGGTGTAGGACACAGTGTAACATAATATGTTCTACTGTGCCTCCCTTTATTATATATTTATTTTTTAAGTGTGTTACATTGAAAATAACTTAGAGTAGGAAAATGGAGATGGAGATTGGTCTGCACAATGCTAATGACATTAAAGAAGAAGAGATAATGTTCTCATATTTTAAATTTGTTTATGCTTAATTTTTAGTTATGAAACATAATTGAGGTTAAACATTTTCTATTTTGCATATTTTATTTTGTTTAATGTATGTTTAGTGTTCCCCATGTTGTTGTCCAGAGGGAAAGTGCAATAAATTTGTGATTTTAGATAACTAAAAAAATAATTAGCTTCTAAGTATAATTTAAATTATTTTTAATTCATTAATAAAGAAATATATAATAAATTCAGAAATACACTTTTTCAGCAATCACTCCTCAAATATTCAAATATAAATATAATTTAAATATTATTTCAAACCTTATAAGAGGATTAATGACTTTTAATAATAATAAAAAAAAAAAAAAATGAATTGTTTATTTAAGTCTTTTTTGGCATAACTCCTATTATATTTCAATATATTTAGCTACATGTTTCGGACCATTATCCCATCCTAAGACTTCTATTTATCTGTGATTATTTTCATATTGTCTGAAGAGACTGTGTGAAAATAAACTGAAGCGACTGATTGTATCTTCAGACAATGTGAAAATGTTCACAGATAAATAGAAGCTTGAAGATGGATCAATGTTCTGAAACATGTAGCTACATATATTGAAATATAATAGGAGTTATGCAAAAAAAGACTTAAATAATTGATTAAATCTCCTTCAGCATAAGCTGTTATGAAAAAAAAAAAAAAAATGACTTTTTTGTTATACTGTTCCCTGCTTGACCCTATACCTAATTGATCCCTGACATATATTATCATTATATTGGAAACCATATTCATCCAAAAATCCATCAAATACAGTTTCTGTAGAATAACAATGATGTTCACGTTAAAAATAAAAATAATTTAGTAATAGCGGCAAAACATATTAAAACAAACTGACTATTTTGGCCCTGTAATTCACTACAGTTGGTTAGAACAGGAAAATTTAATGAAGACATTATAATCAAAGAAGGATTTAGCAACCGCAATATGAATTATTGAACAAATAACTGTTTGTTGCAATATCAGAAAGGCCTATTTGTATTGGTTATTAAAGAAAAATATTCTAAATCCAGTTACTTTGGTGTATATTGTTCTTTGAAGTTTCTAATCAATTTATTCATAAAAAATGAGATGAATACTAAAATTATTTCATTTGAAATTACCAAAACCTTTCATCAGATCCAATACCATTACGTAGCGCCATCTATGTGTTCTTAAGAGAACTCCCTCCCCACTTCCTACCTGTTTCTGACCGTTGTTAACAGTCATCATTCGAGCTCTGTCAACGTCACTTCGTTACGTTCAGGTGTGTTAAACGATTATATTTCTTATTTCATTATCTCCGTTCGCATTATTCCAATATTATTAAAATTAACTTAGGATATTTATAACAGCTATTTTATCCTCACATTAAATTACTTAATATTTTAATAAAGTTATCTAAATTTCATACTTCTTGTTTACCTTGGAAATATGTTTTTATTAGTCATCCATAAGTATTAAATTGTTTTATATTGAACTATTGCATTGCATTTGTTGATTCAATTATGTACGAAAAAATGATTGATTTTAAAAAAAATTATATCCACTGTTAACATTATATTTGAAATATTTTATTGTTAATTGTTGTTCTACATAAATAGATAAATTAAATGGACTAGGAGGCATTGGGTTGAAGTTTCCATTGTTGTCCTTCCCCCTTAAAGATTGTTAGACAATTAGCATTAATAAGATAAAAGTTGCATAACTTGCCTTTGATGTGATATACCTCTATTTCCAAGGTTTTACCATTGAATAAACCGTTATATTTAATTGTCCAATATTTAATTTTTAAAATAATCCAATACAGGTAATTGTTTGAAGCAAAGATGACCTCTGATATCTTCTGTAAGCCCTTGCATAAACATAGTGCTTTAGTATTAGCAGAAGCAATAATATGACGGTTTGAATCTAGGATATTTTCAGAATACGTTTTCAAAAAAATAGTTATTTTATTTTTTTTAATTGGTATTCAACTCCATGAAGTCCGGAAAAACGTTTTCTGAATAATATATGCACGTGTGTGTTTTGAATTAACTCAAAAATCTTCCAATTCGATATCCCTTACACTTTTGAATTGTGTTTATGTGAATATGTCAACCACCAGATACTTTTTAAATAATAGCAAATCTTGGAGAAGTTTCAAAAAATTTTTTATTGAAACAAGTCTATTTTTTTTTTACAATATTTTTATCACTTTCCTTGTGAATGTACGATAACGTTTCGCATCGCACTATAATCTGTCATTATCAGCTGATTTAGTTTTTTGTTGTAATATATTAATTCATTTTTATTGATGTATTTAAATCTTGTATCAATAAAAAATATATTCGTAATCCGTTTATCTATTACCTTTATTATATTGGGATACTTTTATTACAAGTACTTTTTACTTAATGATTCGTTTTCACTCCCTTTTGGTTTCTGTAGTCCTGGTATACTACCCACCTGGATCGTTGAGTCAAATTCAGAACTTTTCTTCAAGTTTATTTTCTGATATGTTATTTCATTTTTAATTTGTAACGCAATGAATAGGGAATAGAGAAAATACAAATAATATCAATAAATTAAATATAATGGCAAATCAGAGGAATGGGTACTAATGGTTTAATAAAGTAAATGATAACAAATGAGTAGTTAGTGAACGATAGATTTGCAAATAAAATAAAAAATACAACTTTATTCACAATTTTTATTGTTTGTGTTTTTTAAATCAACAATTAATAAATAGATCAATTTTGGTTGTTATTTTCATAATTAACCCTTTTTCAGGGGTCAGTGTACTATAACGTGATATATTTTTTGGAGAGAACCTGTCATTAAAAAACATTAAATAAACTTAAAAAAAAAAGTAAAAAATTAAATGAATTTTTTTTAAAGATTATTCAATTTGATACCAATTAAACATAATCAAAATAGTTAATTTAATTATGTGTGCTACCCTGAAAAGGGTTAAATGCTTATATATTATGTATTAATATTTATATTTAGTATATATTTGTATATCTAGAGCTAACAAGAATTTACAAAATTGGAATACAAAATTAATATTTGTATTTTCTGGCTCTCTTTTTTACATGAATTCCTGCTGGGTGGCTGGATTAAAATATAATTTCCATGTAAAATTTTCTTCTTGATTTGTAATTCTAAAATTTTTTAAAACTTATAACTGTTATTTAAACGATTACGGTTTGTTTATGTCTACCATACAAATCATGTTAGTAAATAATGATTCAAATTCTAAAACAATAAGAAATTCGTTATGAACAAAAACCTCTGATTATATTTAATGACAACTAAACTTTCAGATCTTTTTTTTTTTAATAAAGTAGTTAATTAATAATTAATTGAATTTAATATATAATAATTAATGAATTTTTTCGGAGTATATTTAATGTGCTGTATAATTAATTTATAAGGCCAGATGCGGCCGCTTATTCCACTTCCCCGGAAGCTTATCGTTCAGTGAATCACCTCACTTCCGGTTTTGTGCATTTAAGCTATTTTAAAAAGCTTTTTTTTATTTTTATTTTTATTTTTTTCATTATTATAAATAATGAGCCAATATAAATCAAATAGCCGCTGCAGCTGTCTACCAACATTTTTTAGTTCATATTAGCATTCGGTTGACGTTTAAGATCATGTTGCGATTTTTATAAAATGGAAATTTCCTATTTCAATTTTGAAAAACGTTTATACGACTTTATAAGATTACAATAATTTATAGTTCAGACTTAGATGGCTTCAAACTATCAAACATCATTTTCCAAACATCCGTCATGACGAATGGAATAAAAAAAAGTTTTTAGGTTGTTTCAATGAAGTTAATATAAATTTTTAAAGTTTGATATTTTTTATATTGTAAAAAAATTCAGGATTAATTACTTAAGTATGAAAATTAATGGTAGTTTGATTATTCTTATCTATCATCCTAGTTATCAATGGCAAATCAATCTTTTAAAATACCAAATAACAGTCAAATCAAATTGTTCTATATAATAAAAAACAATTCATGACCTTTGTTTCAGATAAGAATTTTGATTTTTATTACTTTAGTATTCTTGTAAACATTTTTTATATACACAATGGTTATGAATGTACATAGTTATTATAATAAATTTATTTATTTAAAATTTTTTTTTTTTTTAAGGTTTTCAATAAAACCTTACAACTCTTATAAAATATGTTTTTGTAATTAAAACAACTGCACTGTTAGTACCATATTTGATTTCAAGATATTGCTTATCTTTCTAATATAATGTTGACTTTTATTATTATGTCTTATTAATTATTTTATAATTTTTTATAAATATATCAATATTATTCCAAATAAGTAATACCGGCTAAAGGTTGTTTTTAATAATTAATAATAAAAAAAAAATTGGGATTCTTAATTATGTTTTTTAGTAATATATTTCGGTAATATTATTGATATTATCTACTGCTTGCTTCCCAAATGATTCCTTACAATCTGTAAATTGCCTGTAGTGCTATTGACAACCGTTTCACCGAGTTATCCATGGACTAGTCATTGGTCACGGTGTGTGACGACGCGTAAGCTCTGTCGCACTTGACATGCTCACGGGTATGACTCCTGTATAGACATCCCGTATTATGACGTATCTGGTCTTTTAAACAGTATTTTGTTACATATTCATATGTTCCTATTATGTAAACTGATGTTTAAGTTGTAGGCAAAGTTCTTGTATTATTATTTGGAATAACTTTTAGGGTCAATGTTAACACTGAAACGGTTTTAAAATATTTTTATTTAAAAAAAAAAACAGTATTTATGACTATATTTTCAAACATGTTTCACTATTCTTTGATTATTGCGGCTTATGATAATTGAGAGATGAAGTCTTCCCCAAAAGATAAACATCTAAAACTTCCAATTGATTCTCACCTTAAATTCTTGAATTTTATTTCGTACAGAATTTTTTCAGTTCTTTTATTTTCGATAAATTCAGTACATAACTATGTGTTATATCGGCATAAGAAAATAAACTCCCCGTCAAAAGTACTGCAACAACCATAATTCTCGAGATTTTCCTGATTTTTACCTTAATCCATACTTGGTTTATATTCATATTAATATTATGTATCAAACGTGATACATTAAGGATTAGACACATCAATGTTTTTTCCCCTGTTAATAACAAACGATGGAATTTTAGATTATTTTTTTCAAATATCCTTCAGTCCATGATTATCATTCGTTTCGTTATTTACAAGTATGCCAAGACTAGTGGAAGCGGTCATTTAAGCCAGAGGGGGCAATATGTCTTATTAAATATAAATTAAAAATTAAATTGTAAAAAATGAAAATTTTAAAAAGTAAGTTTTTATAAAATTCAAATATTTCAAAGTGTTGCGATACTTTTGATGGTGAGTTTATAAAGGACTGTGAACAGTAAATAAAAATAAATAAAATAAAATGAAAAAATAAATAAATAACAAATATAATATCTATCCCTCTTAGCTTAAAAAATCATCTGAATTTTGTCCATTTTTATTATTAGTAATTCTTCTAAAGGGGAATTTTTCTATCGTAGTAATCAAGTTAGTTCCAGAACTTTAGAATAATCAACTTCGTTCCAGAAGAACCAGGATGCTTTTACATCCAATTCATTCATTCATATCAAATACAATTTAATTTAATTTCATGCAAATTTTATCCAACTTTATATTGACAGTGTTGAATTTTTTTTCAATTGTAGCCTTTTAACGAACTTAAAATAAAGAAGTACAGTATGAGTGATAAGGATGAGATAATCCTGAAGTCTTTAATAGAATGCTAAAAGCTGATATGGAGTCAAGTGGGGTACAGTGTAACATCATGGTTAGATCTGTCTTTATTTAATTTGACTTGGGTTTCTCTTTATTTGTTTGTCAATCTCAACTGTTGTTGAATGTCGAATTGCAGGATAAACGGAAGAATAATCGAATTTACGTGTTTCGTAAAAAAATTGTGAACAATTTGGCTAGTGAAGTTTTGTTTTTATAGGAAAAATGATTTCTTGTATGTTTTTCTTTTTATCTTCAATTAGTTAGTGTTCGAATAGTCAAAAAAAAATTTTGATTTCTTCAATTTGTTTCAAACATTATTAGGGTGAGGGCACAGTGTATCATAACGTGCTATACTGTGCTTCTTTTGATTATATATTATTTTTCTAAGTGTGTTCCATTGAAAGTAGTTCGGAATATAAAAAGTAAGACGGACATTTATCTACAAAATACTAATAACGTTAAAGAAAAAACGATAATATTCTCATATTTTAAATGTGTTTATGATTAAGTTCGGTTTCCAAAAATTTGTTATGGAACATAATTGAGGTTCAACGTTTTAATTTTTTTCAACGTTTATACTCTTATAGTGTACCATGTTTTTATACAGTATCTCCATGGCTGTTGCACTGTAAATTTTAATTTAATTTGTAAAATTTGCGATTTCAAATAAAAAACAAAAAAAACATGTAGCTTCTAAGTATAATTTGATATAATTTCAAGACTAATAAGAAGGTTAAAGACTGTTGATTTTACAGTAAATAATTAGAAGATGTAATAAACTTTTTGTTGCCCTAAAAATAAAAATTATTTTTTTATTACACTGTTCCCCACTTGACCCTATCCGAAATTTGACTAAATGTTATTTGCAAAATGTTTTTCAGTTATGACGTTTTCAAGTAAGATTGATATGTTTGTGCAGAAGGTAAACTCGTTATTAGAAAGAAAAATACATATAAATGTGAATTATATTTTAAACAGGGTGTTTGATTAAAGTGGTTTTAAGTTTACCAGTTAAAAAATCACTGTTTAATTTTTCCATTTAAAATATCTATATTTTTTTTCTTCAATTTCAATTTCAATTTCTTCAATTCAATCAATTTATTGAAATTTACAACTGTATAATTATAGACATTAAGTAAATGAGCTGATAACGATTACAATAACACTTCAAAACTTGAAAAGAACTACTCATCAGTAGAAATTTATTAAAAATTCTACACTAGAAGGTCTCTAGGCCATAATCTTTTCAGACGCCCCGGAGGATTAGCGATAATGGAGTGGGAGGCAAGTTGAGAAACTAATGGATTTGAGTGGTTATGGAGCTTACGATGAAAGGATAGGTATCTGGTTGGGCTAACTCAGCAATATATGGAACATTAAGGTCTTTATAGATAAGATTATTGGTGACAAAGTAAGGGGCATTTAGGATTTTTTGAAGGATTTTGGATTGTAAGGATTGGATACGAGATGAATTGGATGGTTTAGTAGAGCCCCAAACCTTAACTCTGTACATCCAAATAGGTCTAACCACAGTCGTGTAAATAAGTTTGTGTAATGAATTGGGAGCTTTGATCGTTTGTCTAGTAAATGTTGAAGTAGTCTGTAACGACGAGCAGTTTCTTGTCATTTTAGTCTTGTATGAGGGTTCCAAGTAAGACGTTTGTCCAAGTGGAGTCCTAGGTAGCGGATCTGTTCAACAGGAATTAGTGGAATATCACTGAAGGATACTGTAGGACAGGAAGTCGTAGGTTTACGACGAAAGGTAAAGGTTATTTGGTAAGATTTGTTTGGGTTTATTTTGATTTTCCATTTTTTATACCATTCTTGAATGTTTACGATATGGGATTGGTGTGTCTGGGAGGGAATAAAGGGATCATTGTTTAATGATAATTAATATGTATCATAAGCATAAATGGTGAGGACAGTGGTAGGATACAGAGAGTAGAGGATGGATCCTAGGAGACAAAATAATTACATAATTACATAACATGTGAAAACAATTAAAAGAACTTCAAAGAAATTTGATTATCGCCCAACAATGTTTGTGTGTGATATTCTTATTGATATGTAGGATTAAATGAAGTTTATAATTTATGTATTCATAATAGAAAATACAATTTAATTTTTTTTTTTTTTTTTTTTTTTTTTTTTTTAATGTCAGAAATAGAAATTTTCAATTTTCAACTGGCGATGCCAATAAAATGCCACATGCATCTCTCTCGATTCTTACTCAGGGATTTTAAAAAACGTATTTCGTTGTAATTTTCGCCATCTCATCCCAGATGATTTCTCCGATGTCCGGGCTGGAAATGAAAGCGCATGGTCACAGTTCGGCTGTAGGTGTGATGGGAACTACATGTACGTGTCACGTCTTCTGAATACTCCGAATATATATATATTTTTTTTTTTGAAAAAAGATTTTTTTTTCTGATAGTAATACGGTAAGATGGAAATCTTATATCCGTTATAGAGTGGCTTCGAGAAAGATTCTATTTATATCTGGATTTTTAATACCTTTAGCTATTTCAGACTACTTTTATAATTGTCTTTTTATATTTTACTATCTGTTTCTCTGGATAACAAATTATTTCTATCTTTATTTTTTAATTTTTTTTTTTTTTTTTTTTTTTTCAATGTTGAAATAATTCTGTTGTCTGTTAATAAAATTCTCGAATATATTAATTTTTTTTCTATTATGATTTTAGAAATAGAAGTAAAAAAAAAAGAAAAAAAGAAAGTCCAAAGGATATTAATAAGTAGATGCATTGTCTATTGCCTATTGTTCTAGGATTAAACTCCCAGCCCACTATGGGCTGGCTACTAATTCATCCATTCAATCAGAATGAATAGTATGGTGCATTGGCCTCTTATTTAATACTCTTCTCTTTGTCAACATGTCTAAATTGAAACTAAAATATCTATATTGAATATGTTTAAGTATTATCCAAAGAATATGTTTTTAATATCATTTTGCGAACATTTCAAACGATTTACCTTTTCATAATAGGTTCCACGATTGAACTCATTCTCTTATTCTCATCTGACAATTCTTACTTAATGCAAGAATTGATTGAGGTCTTACTATCCTTTGATTTACCTCAATAAGATTCCAATTTAGTACCAAAACCAGCAAAAACCTCGGTATTACCTTTGCTAAATAAATATGCTGGAACAACCATATTTTCATATATTCCCATCGCTAGGAAATCCATCTTAATCCCTACTTCTGAGGTTTCGAGATTTACCCGAAGTACCTGTCAACTCCTGGTTTCTTCTTTCATCTTGGGTGTCCGAAGGCAGTCTCAGATGTCTTGTCGATAGCTAGGATGGATTTTTCCTGATTTCCGACTGCAAAACTGCCTTGGTACTTTTCTTCCTTCCTGTATTCTTGACCTTATAACTCTAAGTTTATTTATTTACCTTCTTAATACAAAGTCGCAACTTTTTAACCCATTTACTTCCACTGTTGCTTATATGCAACATTAATTAAAAAAAAAAAAAAATATTATAAGTTCAAATATTTTTTGCATTTAATTACATCAGATTATTATTTAAAGTTTGTAAATATTAATTTTTTTTTAGTTTTGTATTTTTTTAATCCATTAAAAAATTATAGTACAATTGGTTATTTTTCAACACTAATGATTTGGATGTTAAAATCAACCAAATAAGGGTTGCTACAATTAGATTGTGTGAGATATGTTATGTTAAATTATACCCCGATTGCTTTAAAGCATACCATAAAAAAAATTGTGATTTTTGTGTGAAAATTGTTATTTTTTATTTCTTTGAAGGATTTTATGATTCAAACAATTTTCACGAAACAGTATTGTTGTAGAATTTATAGATATATCACCTTACCTATCTCTGAGAAAAAAATAAATATATATTCCACAGGCCAATGTTGCGTGACCGCAACACTTTCTGCCGCCATTATGGCTGACAAAAAAAACAACAAAAAACAATTTTTTTAATTTGTCTTTGAATTAAACTACCCTAAAAATACTTCTATGGATAAAATCAAAACTTTCAAATAATTCTAGTTTTAGCCCTGAATATATCTGTTCACATAAAACTCCTGCCTTAAAAGAATTCTTTATGGTTTGTGCTACCTCCTTTTTGAATTCCTCACTCATCCTATTGGGCTATATATAAAGCTTGTTAATCAATCTTGTTAAAATATGTACAATAATATAATACATACGTAAAAAATAAATGAGTATAAGTTTTTTTGTTTATGAGTATTTTTCCATTACATACGAATTTGTGACCCGAAGCGATTGTGGTTCCTACATGAAATTTCTTCAACCCAACTGTGACAAGTAGGTGCAACATACTACCTCTTAAATGTAAAGTATTTTTCACATGGTTATTGATTTGTTCTCATGTAAATTGCATAAAAAACATCAAAATATATTTCCCTCACGTGTCCCATTACTTGAGTTGGTAACGTTAAAGACGAATAAGTTCTCCATTTTTGAAATTGTTAACTTACTGTTTTTTCTAGTACCTCAGGTAAGTTGCAATATATTGATTTCTATAATTGAAACTGAGACTGATTGCTTACAATTAGATTAATGACTTCTAATGCCTGTGTCCCATAGGGTCAAACTATTTCCCTCGCATTTTTTGAAAAGCCCGCCAAAGCATATCCTAGATTCATTCCATTATATTTCAGGCTGGCAACATTGCAGAAGCTTCCCTAGAGGGCAATCTAACTTGCAACAAATTTTCTTTGATAGTTGTCTCAAAGATGTGTCAAATCAAGTGTCATTCATAATTCTATTTCCCTCACATAGTGATTTTTCAATGAAGGTAAGTTTAGTTCTTGTTTTCTTTGCATTGAAGTATATTTTTCCCTTGTAGTTCAGAGTTCCTTTTTTTTTTTTTTTTTTTTTTTTCTAAAATGCGGGTGGTGTTGTTAATCTTAAATCAAACTCAAAATTCTATTTCACTCATTTATAATTCCCTGACACCTTAAGTGTGGGAAATAGATTACTATAGGAAAAACTGTTAGTGAAATAAAATTAAAAATTTTTTTTTTTTAATATTTCACTATTTATATTAATTTTATATAATATGCATTATATTAATCAAATGTTCGATTTCAAAGTTTAAATGTATATTATAATGTCTTAAAATTTTAATTTTTTTCTTTCAAGTTTAATATTTAAATATTTAATCAATGTTAACTAATATCTTTAAATCGACTAGTTGATATCATATACTCATTAAATATTCTTTTGTACTATAAACATTTTATTATTTGAATTGTAAATGTTTTCTATTTCCCTCACACCCTACCAGTTTCTCTTACTTTCATGATTTCCATCATTATCATAAATGTGCAGATATACTATGAAGGAATGTTTCGCTAGTAATATTAGTAGACTTTTATAAAGATTTTTATTAAGAAAAACTTTTTTTTACATATTTTTTTCTAATGGAATCACAATGTCGAAATTCCGACAAAATGAAATGACTCATATATATGTTTGAAGATCCGTTTTTTATTTCGTTTCTACTTTATACATTCATAATTTTCTTATTTTATAATTTATTTGTCTGAAATTTATATAGCTAGACAATAGTTATTTGTTCATATTTATCTTAAACTATAAATTAGATCCTTGATTGTAATATTAGTTATGAAAATCACGGTATTGATGCTGTGCTTGCCTCGACTGCTGGAACAGGCAGGTGTGCTTGTGGTCTCAGATATGACCTTGGCAATGCGATAGGTCGATAATTCATGTTTCGTCTCTGCCTAAAACTGAATCATTTGTCTGTTATTAATAATTGTTTAGATATATATTTGATTTACTAAATACTTAGACTACGAATCCCAAAACAAAAACCTTAATTTCGCATAATTATAATCTTATTGGACCAATTATTTTATAACCTCTTTTGAAGCTAAAATTAATATTTTAAACACATAGTTCTCATCGATTAATAATTATACATAATTGTACATAACTCATTTATTTCTGAAACAGAGATTAAAACCAAAAAAATATTCTTTTAAAGATTTCTATTTGTAAATGTGAATAACAATTAATTTAATAATTCAATAGTTTATCTATAATTTTTAATTTCAATTCAGAACACTTGAAATAAAGAAGATAAATTTAAATTGGGAATAGGAATTTTATGAATATTCTCTATTTTTTTTATTTTCATTTATAGTTTCTATGGCATATTTATTGATTTATAATGAAATACAGTGATAAGCAAAGAATGCTAAACTTTTTTTTTCATTTACTCGGCTAAAAGTTTCATTGTTATTTATGAATTTACGTCCCTATTTGCTTTATCGTCATATTAAACGTATTAGGATCGGAAATTTGATGACAGTTTTCTGATCACAAATTTAATGGAGAATAATTTTTGTTATATAGCATTTGTCGCTAGGACCTACCGTTTAGGAGCAATATTGGATTGAATGAAAAACGTTTTCAAAGGGGCGTTTGAAATACTTTCTCGGTGTATTTCGAATAATGATTAATTGTTAATTTGATTTAATTATTAATTGAAGTAGTTTAATCCTTTTAATTCTAAAATATAAATTGAGAAAGCAGTTGATTATAGATAAATCATATATAATGGAAATTAATTTTTTAAATAATCTTTATATTTCATGGGAGGTTTAGCAATAATAAAATATACTGATTTTCCATCATTTTTTTAAGTTAAAAAAGCGATAATATGTGGATGACAGTAAAGTTTGAAAATTTAACTCTAGGTGGCGACCACCATTCAACATGAGAGGTTACAAAAGTATGGTGTTCTCCATAGATTGAAATTAATTATAAAATTTACTTAAATTCAATTAAATAATTAAAAGAGATTTAAATATATGGTGCGACGTATGGATCACTGTGAAGTTTGAAAATCGGCCGATAGGCGATTAACACTATTCCGCAATAGAGTTTGAATGTGAACTCTATAATTGTCAATACAGGGTGAGTATCTCTTAGTGTAAAAAAAAAAATTGGGTTAAACTAGATCAAAAATGTAGCTAAATGCCGCAAATCTCACCTTTCTATTCCAATCCGTTGCATATATACGATAAATCGAAGACTTTTTTGAGGAAATCACGTTTTTTTTTTTTTTTTTTTTTTTTTTTCCATAAAAACTGTAATATCTCCATTTTGTCTAAATATTTTTCAAATTTTGGCCACATTTTCAGATTTAGCATTAAATTCCCTATAAGAACAGAGTACACGTAACCTTGAATTTTACAAACTTGGTATCTAAAGAACAGCTTGATCTTCACCTTATTTGGGGAAGTCACAATGTCTTATTTACTTCAACGCTCACCGTTTTTCGTAAAAACTATCCACAAAACGTCAAATCTCACAAAAACTTGCAAATTTAATCAGCTTTCGAATGATATGTTAAACGTAATGATTTTGTTTCAATTTCATGGAGATATTTAATTTTGAAACCGAAAAAACATGGTGTTCTCATTTTGTATACAAATCAGTTACTTGGGTAAATAAAACATTATGACAATCCCTTAATGGAAATGTGCATTTTAAACATAATAAACTCTTCATTGGAATAAAAAGCAAGGGAAAAAATGATTGTTTAATAGAAAATAAAGGAAAACTGTCAATAAAGCGACACTACATCAGAGGATCTCATGTTATTACATTTATTTATTTATTATTATTATTTAGGATTTATTTTATTAGATTTTCAATGTAATGTTTAAAACCCAGTGATAATGAACATAGACCTTAGTTTTGCCGTTAGCTACTGAATGCAGGTTGTGTCTAAGAATACTACTTTTTGAAGTATGGGCAGATGAGTCCTGTTTTTACAGGGGATGGCATTTCTACCAATCCATGTATATCGTTATTATGAATGGTCGAAATGCCTTCCCCTGTAAAAATGAGACTCACCTAGCCATAAATCACATAATAAATAAATAAATGTATTAACATGAGATCCTCTGATGTAGTGTCGCTTTATTGACAGTTTTCCTTTATTTTCTATTAAACAATCATTTTTTCCTTTGCTTTTTATTCCAATGAAGAGTTTATTATGTTTAAAATGCACATTTCCATTAAGGGATTGTCATAATGTTTTATTTACCCAAGTAACTGATTTGTATACAAAATGATAACACCATGTTTTTTCGGTTTCAAAATTAAATATCTCCATGAAATTGAAACAAAATCATTACGTTTAACATATCATTCGAAAGCTGATTAAATTTGCAAGTTTTTGTGAGATTTGACGTTTTGTGGATAGTTTTTACGAAAAACGGTGAGCGTTGAAGTAAATAAGACATTGTGACTTCCCCAAATAAGGTGAAGATCAAGCTGTTCTTTAGATACCAAGTTTGTAAAATTCAAGGTTACGTGTACTCTGTTCTTATAGGGAATTTAATGCTAAATCTGAAAATGTGGCCAAAATTTGAAAAATATTTAGACAAAATGGAGATATTACAGTTTTTATGGGAAAAAACGTGATTTCCTCAAAAAAGTCTTCGATTTATCGTATATCTGCAACGGATTGGAATAGAAAGGTGAGATTTGCGGCATTTAGCTACATTTTTGATCTAGTTTAACCCAATTTTTTTTTTTATACTAAGAGATACTCACCCTGTATAAAAGGACAAGTAATTTTTCGTTTGTGGTCACTAACCATGAAAACTACTGAACCAATCTGTACCAAATTTTAACTGCATCATCTTTATAGTTCAAGAAAGGTTTAGCAATAATAAAATATACTGATTTTCCATAATTTTTTTTTAGTTAAAAAAGCTATAATATATGGATGAAAGTGAAGTTTGAAAATTGGGGCCACCTGTGGTGTAGTGGTTAGCATAGCAACCTACTAAACCCAAGATCGCGGGTTCGCAGCCCGGCAGATGACCTTAGGATTTTTTGAAGGGAGTAAAGTCCTTAGCTATGCCGTCCTTCGGAAGGGACGTAAAATGGGGGTCCCGAGCCTGTGCGATGTCAGGTACTCGTTAAAGATCCCTATCCTAATTATACCTGGATAGGCAAAATTTAGGACTCCCACTGTAGCATCGTCCGATTAGCCATAGCAGCATGAAGTGACGTTAAACGAAATAAACAAACAAAGTTTGAAAATTGACCGAAAGGTGGCGAACGGCATTCTATATGAGAGGTTACAAAGGTACTCGGTTATATATAGCTTGAAATTGATAATAAAATTTACTTCTACTCAATTAAATTATTAGAATTTGGATCCCAGTGAAGTGTGAAAATTGATCGATATATGGTTGGTAGTATTCTGCAATAGAGTTTACAAAATGTAAAACTACTGAACCCATCTATCGAAATTCAACAATATCTTTTTCATAGTTTTTTGGAAGGTTTACCAATAAATAAAAATTTAAATGTTTAATGTTGAGTGGCAGAAACGAGGTATGCCGTTCTGTCTGTCATATACTTTTATGGCTAGAAATTAAAATATTAAAATAAAATCAATAAAATTATTTCCGCCTAATAAAAATTATTATCAAATCGAAATGTTGATTCTTTGCTATTTGATATTTTTTCCTGATAGTCTCTGTCCATCTGGATTACCAACTCATACATTAAAATTAAAAATTGGATGTTCAATTATCGTTTTACGTAATCATTAAACACCTAATCTGTGCAATTGTACCAGAGTAAAAAACTACTTCTGTGCGTGAATATATCATTGAAGAAATAATACTCAATCGCAAGATGCAATACGAGATTTTAATCGCTTATCAAATAAAACAAATAAAACAGGGGTCACCCTTGGTGTGGTGGTTAGCATAGCAACCTACTAAACCCAAGATCACGGGTTCGCAGCCCTGCAGATGACCTTAGGAATTTTTAAAGGGAGTAAAAAATCCTTAGCTATGCCGTCCTTCGGAAGGGACGTAAAATGGGGGTCCCGAGCCTGTGCGATGTCAGGTACTCGTTAAAGATCCCTATCCTAATTATACCTGGATAGGCAAAATTTAGGACTCCCACCGTAGCATCGTCCGATTAGCCATAGCAGCATAAAGTGGCGTTAAACGAAATAAACAAACAATAAAACTTCAATTGTTAGTTAATAGTTATTTATTTGACAAGAGTGTAAAGAAGTACTTTTACTCACTCGAGGCAAGGTTTACACCTTTACAATTACAAGGTAAATTGCCGAGAGTGAGTAAAATTCTTTATACTTGAGTTAAATATTACATTTTTTCTGCAACCGTTAAAAAAAAAAGCAAATATGAAAATTTTTTTAATCAACAAAAACCAGTGGACAAATTTCGGCGTTGACAGAAAGGATGAGCCCTGGGGATTCTAATAAACGTTCATTTATTATTCTATTTTTAGAACTAATTAGTTTTGAATTTTAATTAAACAGTTGATTTAATTAAATTTAATATATCTTTAAATTAAATAATAATGAACTTTGTATTAAGGTATGTATTAAGGAAATTTTACTTTACACTCTAGAGAATTAAAGTTTAACTTTTTACTCACTAGAGAATAAAATGGAACGTTAATCAGCTGTTTTTAATTGAATAATGTTCCCATTATTTAACGGTTGCAGAAAAAATTATTTAAGTTCTTTAGTTATGGGATAGGGGGATGCTAGTAATTAAATAATTATTTATCATAAAACCATCAACAACAGAGGTATCGATTTGTTCCAAGTAATCGACTTTGTATCATCGATTCTATATAGATTTGTTTCTTGAGAATCGTGATTTGGAAATGGCTCAACTCTATTTTTCTTATTACTTTTTTCACTTTCGTTATGTATATGTTTGTCCGCTCTCCTTAAAGCCACATAAATAGGCAATAGCAATATTCATAATTTAATATATTATTTAAACAAAATAACTATTTACTACTAGCGTGTAACCGTGTAGTTGAATATGTAGCTAGGATTTCCTTTTACTCTTGACAAAGGAGCGAGACCCTAAGCTCCCGCTTGTGTAATACTAACCAGACTCGTTTTCATACACTGCTGCGCCATTGTGTTACAATGAAACTATTGGAGTTTCTTAGCTAGGTTTGTTGCAACAATGGTATATTCATAACAATACAACTATTTGTCAGACAATGTTTCAAACTATAAGCTAAATTAATCATATTTGGTAAGAATCAAATATGGACTTCACCAAGTCCATCCAACTAGTTCAGAATCTTGCTTTTCCTCTGATCTCCGATGATCCTCAGTCTGAAATGTATGAAAATAAGATGGCCTCGGGACCTACAAACCCGATAATATCTCCTCTAGTCATTTCCACGTAATTAGTATGATTATTCATTACATAATGGTATAATTAAATATATAATGAAAAAGATAATCGGGGAGTGAAATCATTTAAAACACGAAAGAATATCAATTTATGGTATCGACGTTTCGCCTTTATATATATTAAATAAACAACAGCCACTTATAAAGCGCGTTACGTTTCTTTCCAAAAATTTACAAATCAGTTTCTTGGTTTAAAACGTTGGATCTTCACACGTTTGATAGATGCCCATGCTGGTAACTTGTAATTTCCCATTTTCCACTGATCCCGGATGAACAGAACTGCAACCCGGACTTAATTTGAACAAAAAGAATTCTTGGAATCCTCTTACGAAATTTAAAAGTCAAGAAACTTCTCTTCGTTTTCGACTACTCCAACATTTACTAGACAAGCTTTCAAAGCTGTCAATAAATTACAAAAGAATTATCTACTTGACGGTCATTAGACCCATTTGGACTTACGGAGTTAAGCTTTGGGGCTCTACTAAACCTTTCAACTCTTCTTGTATACTTATCTTACAATCCTTAGATCTAAAATCCTCAATGCTCCTCATTATGTCGCAAATAAACTTATCCTTAAAGATGTTCCAATGTTGTTGATTTAGTCCAAACCAGATACTTTTCCTTTCATAGTAGACTCTGTACTCACTCGAATCCAGTAGTTTCCCAGCATCCTTCACTCTGAATTCCCGATAATCCTCCACAGCGTCTGAAAAGAACGTGGCTGAGAGACCTTATAATGTAATTTTTATTGGAGTGCTACTAATGAGTGGTTCTTCACATGTTATTGACAAGTCATTGTAATGATTTCCTCAAATTTGCTTATTGTAAATATGCATACAGTTGTAAATATCGATAAATAGTTAAAAAATATATATATTAGAACTTAGTCTTTATCTTAAAGGTTCCTTATTTTATCATAGTTTAGTTCAAGTAATAGTGAATATGTCTGGCTCCGTATGAATTCAGCTGATTATAAGACTGGGAAGGTGTTTTTTTTTTTTTTTTTTTTTTTTTTTTTTTTTTTCAGGCTTCCGACAAGCGAGTATTTAACGCTTCACGGAACCGTAAGCAAGACTTTACATAACTCGCTGCATTGCACAATACGGACGATATTAAAACTGTTCATGCCAACTGCAGCATTTGTTTAATTATATCCACAGCACTAAAACAGTACAGTAATAAAATTCATATTGTGAAAGTTGTATGTTTATGATAATTTTATTAAAGCTAGACAATTTTCATGACTCACAGAATTTTAAAATTTACCATTAAATCACGAATAGTTGTATAATTAATGTAATTTTCCACCTTTTTGTTATTTAAAATAATAATGAAGAAAACTGCAATATGTTTTTACATCAATTTAAATTTTCTTTTTTATAGGGGAAGGAGGCTTAAAGGAAGTATCGTTCCTAAAGCGGGCACCAACCATTCGGCTGTCATTTTAAAATTTATCGCGACTGCATTTGTCCGGCTGCATCCCTTCCGATACATGCAAATTCGTCCGCTGAATGGTAACTGAAATCGTGACTAGCATGGTTAAACTTTTAAAATGGCAGTTGGATGGAAGGTGCCCGCATCAGGCGAGATTTTCGTTTTGGTCTTTTCCTCCTGTAAACATTGAATATTTCTTAACAGGAGAAATGGAATCTGTTAAAGTTTATTGGAACTTTATCCATTGTTCCATCTACTGATGAAAACGTGGTCTGAAATCTAGAAATCTGCTGGTCTCTGAAATCATAAAGATTAACTGAAAATAACTCCAGGCCCAAGAAATGAAGTTCCAAGGATAAAGTTCCCATAGTTTTTGGTATTTAACTGTGTGTTTAGTTTTAGATGTGATTTCTTTAAGGTTCTTCTATTATTCTTTCGCTTCTCCCTGTAGTGCCTTTCAGCGTTGGGGTACGTCCAGCTAGGATCCGAATTCATCCCAGTATCTAGTTAGGTCACTGGCCTCTCGGAGATATTTTTTTTTTTTTTTCGGAGATATTGATAGTACATCCTTTGTCGTTTTCGAGGTCTTTTTCAACTCTGCATTTAGTATCTTGTCTTAGGATGATCCTATTGGTAATTCATTCTGATAGCTTGGCCGAACCATTTCAGTTGTCGGATTTCCATGAGCTATGATAGCGGAGCAATCTTCAGTTCCTAGCGAATCCTCTCGTTGCGAACGCAGTTTCTTCTCGTCTTCCCCGCCCCTCTTCGCGAAAGTGGTAAGCAGAAAAAATCTGTTAAATGGTCCTGCGTTTCTCTCTAAGCCATTGGAATGGTATCATTTTTCCAACCAGTCAGCAGCTTAACAAAAGATAAACAGCCTAGCCCCTTTCAATATCACCATTTTTACCCCCAAAATAAATTTCATAGCACTTCTTTACAAGTAGTATAAGAAATCGTCTCCGACTGATTCAATTTCTTGGTATACTTGGACATTGACCAGAAGGGTTAGCTCTTGTCTAGTCAGACTCACTGACAATTCTATACTGGCGTTCTACTTACAAAATGTAATATCTAAACATGCATGAACTTGTCTGAAAATGAATGAAGCTGCGTATTCTTGCAGTTGGTTTGTAAACTCATTCCTCTCATCTCAGTAGTATCACTATATAATGAAATCACGGAATGGCAAACTGTACCAAACTATTGAAACCAGTAAAATAAAGAAATAATGAAGCACCCTGTCAGATGGAAATATTCTGACAACGTATTCCGAATCAGGGTGTGATATGATACTAGAATTGCTATTTAATATTTTGTGAATAAAAATCATGTCGACAAATGTTTTCAATTTCCTCTCCAACCTAATTAAAATGTTTTAACTTTAATGGGATGTATCATATGGACTTCGTCACAAGAATAAGATGAAGTTACTTTAACAGAAATATTATAAAAGCAAAATCGAGGATGTCATGAACTTTCCATAATTATTATTTTACATAATAATGTAAAGTGTAGGAACAGTATCTTTAAAGATTAGTTTAAATTGAACTTTACTATATTTTCTATCCCTAACCTTACGCCTCAGTCGGATAAAATATTGCATTTCAAAGTTCAGCTTTTTTGTTGTGCTTTTTTATTCTCATAGTATTTATAGTTGGCCTCCAATCTGCACTGTACACCGTCAACGTTAAAATTGTTTCATCTATCAAGAGCTGTTTCTCCATCTACTGACCGACAAATAAAAATATTTTGGCTTAAACGTGATGATGTGACAATGCCATGGTAACGCGGTCATTATCTAATGAAATTTGTCATTCCATTTTCCTGATAATCGAGATAAGATAAATAAAGTAATTTAGCTAATGATCACAGTCCTTATTGTTGATGTATTTTCCTTAATTTTGAGTAAAAAAAAAAAAAAAAAAAATGTAATAAAATGTTTTAAAAATCATGTGTAAAGATCATTAGGGAGCGGAAAATAATATTATTTAATTTAACTGCTTTGTGCTGTGATTTATTATTATTTGATTTTACTGACTAGTATTTTTTAAATCCTTGATTAGATAGACTTTATTGCCATGAAGAATTTACAATCGTATATGTTGACTCTCAGTCTGTATTTTATTTATTTTTTATATATTTTCCTTTCGTATACTTAACTCATACTTTAAAAAAAATAAAAAATACATTTATTGGTATTTATAATTTTAAAAAATATATTACGTAAATGTTTAAAAAAAGCATTACAATTTGTTAATAACTTTTAAAAAAATAACTCATTGGTAGCACATGAACAAAAGTTCTAAATTTAAAGGTCACTTGGCCATCCTCTTTTCAGAAACCTTGGAGGTTTATAGGGAATTGAATAGGAAACAAGTTTGGATACAAATAGTTTCGAATGTATATGGACCTTGTCGTGGAAGGGTAGATCTGTTTTGTGCCAGACTAAGCAACATATGGGACATTTAGATCATTATGGGCAAGCTTGTTTGTGGCATAATAAATAGCATTGAGGATTTTAAGGATTTTGGATTGTAAGCATTGTTAGGTAAGCGTACAAGAAGAGTTAAAAGGTTTAGTGGAGCCCCAAAGCTTAACTTCATAGTAAATGTTGGAGTAGACTTCGTCAAAGAGTAGTTTCTTTTATCTTTTAAGTCACGTATGTGGATTCCAAGTAAGTTGTTTGTTCAGATGGAGTACTAGGCCTTGGAAAAAATAATTTTACTCTTTTTACGCTCGGGGGGTTATCGAATGGTAAGCTCGTTGTGAGACTAGTGGATTTGAGTGGGTAGGTTGTTTTCCATGGAAGGATTGTTATCTTGTTTGGGCCAAATCTGTAACTTATGGGACATATAGATCGTTATTGATAAGTTTATTTGTGACATAATGAGGAGTATTAAGGATTTTTACGAATGTTTTTGGATGGTAAGGATTGAATACCAGATTAATTGAATAAATCCATTGGATAATGGAACTTCGAATCCGTATCTCTAAATAAGTCTGTCTTCTTTCATGGAAATGAGTCTATAATTATTTGCTTTAGTGAGGCTTGGAACGTTTTTTTATCCTAATAGCAAGTTTTTTGTGAAAGATTGGCATTAAATGCAGTGTTCTAATCGATGGCCATGAATATGAGTTCTTCTTCTGTTTAAGTACTTTTCTATGCTAAGGGAATGTCATTCTCTTTTCAATTTGGCACGTCCAAATTCAGAGAATACGGTTAAAGTAGCACGGCCAACAAGTTTCGTTGTCTCATGCTACGTTTGAACTACGCTGAAGACGAGCACATGAGGTAATCGTGTCACACTTAGAAGAAATCTTTCCTTTGACTGGTCATTCCTGCTAAAAGACACGTTGAAAATGTATCTATTTTCAGAAGTACTTGCAAATATGGAAATGTGGGTGTCAGTATAAAGTCCCACGGTTTTTTGAAGTTAATAAATGTAAAATGAAATATATGATGATGGTGGTAAATACCACCTTTAAAATTCCATTTAATTTTATTGATGCGGTCATTGAGGATTCTCTTACTCAATAGATGATACTTCGGGTCAAGTAAAGAAATTATCTAAACACCTTTCCGCTTCGATAACTAAGTTGCTTCTTAATAACACTCTCTTACCTCTAGTTTTTCTGGAAGGCTTTACGTCCTTTCATAAGATGGATGAATCATACAATGCCCTTCAGTAACAGAAAGTCCTAGTTTCGACATTATTTGGGTCTTATCAACAAGTTTTATAATTCGCAAGGTAAAAAAGAAATAAGAACTGATTATCCTGATGGCTCAGAGCTATCCAAAACTTTGATATCTCCATTTCTTCTTTGCAATGTTCTCTATTATTGTTTATTTTGCATTTTTTTTTACTTTGATAATTAATAATTACGTAGAAATAAATAAACGTTAGTCACAGATTGGATTTTCCCAAAAAGAAATTTCCGAATTTTCATACCTTAATGTTAAGGGATTATTAAAGCATGATACTCGGCAGAATGTTAAAATTAGATGAATAAGATCTAATATTCCTCTAGTTACAGACAGTTTCTCTTGTTTTCCCAAACAGGCATACATCTTTTAGTTTCATTTCAAACGTGAAAATAGAACCACGCGATCACCAGAGATCTCTCAGATCTCAGAGTTTAAACTAATTAAAAATATAATTAGTTATAATGAAATGACTATCCATAGTCGGTTTTCATGTAATTTTTAGATCAGTCCCCCTATGTTTAGTCTGGTGATCGATGAGTGATTTTTCGGAGCTTGGATAGTATTGTGTGAAAAAATTGTTTAATAATGATTAAGAAATCAATGATGCCTGTTTCTACATAGTTTCATCATATGACTCAATTTGTTTTCTAATCTGGCGTTGAAAACTAGGTTAATCTTTGAGAGAGGAGTGTTGATAAATATGGCAAATTTTTTAAATAAAATATTTTTTCTTTTCTTTGTTACTTCTTTTATTTACTCCCTGTTTCCAAAAGCTGACACTACGTGTCGGATAGCCCAATATTTTTTTGTGTTTCTAATGACTGCTCTCCAATCATCATTTTGATCATATTAACATTTTATCTTATAAATCTTTAGATGGGGAACCGGGTTACAAATTATTTTTATTTCTTATCGTAGATCGTAGACCTTTCTTCCAATTTCCGAAAAGAAAAAAATCATGTAATAACTGCCCATTTGTTTGTCGCATGCTGTTATAAACGACACTTATAACAGCTGTGACTGTTGTTTGAACAGAAATGACTGCATTCGCAGAAAATGTCTCCGGAAAAAACAAATGTTGACATTAATCAAACATTCTGAGGAACAACTTTTCAAAGCAACGATAAAACGTTCAAGAATTTCAGTTCTACTAAACTCTATTTTGACTCTTTTAACTAAGCAAAATTTATAACAGCGGCTTGATGTTTGTCTCTTAAATACGTTTTTTCTTTATTGTTGTGGTCTCTAACAAGCATGGAATAAACTGTTCCAATGATAAAAGATCATTCCATCTTTATGAATTAAGTTTAATCAGAAGTCTCTGTATTATTTCATACTAGGCGTTTTCATATCGCTCAAGTATTTATAAAGTGATAAAACTCAAAAACCTGCATTAAAAAAATGTAAAATTCTAAGTCTTGTATGAAATATCCAAGTGAGATTGTATATACAAGTGAGATGTATTAGGTGAGATTTGAAGTTAAATCTATACATTTTTTACATTTCAAAGAAGACTAATGAAGACAACCATGAAGATAAATCAAAAATAAAGATTTTTGAGTTGTGTCACTTTTGAAATACATGAGCGATATCATTAGAATTATAGGTTATTGGACTAGACCAGAGAAGTTAAAGCTAAACATTTGTTTTTTTTTAAATCTTTTTATAAAAAACTATATTTCTCAATATTCAAATTTACAGGGTAGCTTAGAAGACTCACAAAAAATACAGACTTTTCTGTCAGTTACTCATCACAAAATCAATATGGCATGCCAATAATATATAGATTATTATAGATTTACATTTACTCACAATACAAGACTGTGTGCGGCAGAAATAATTTTATCGATTTCGTCTGGGTGGATTTTAATTTCTAACTATAAAAGTTAATGAGAGTTTGTAAATTATAGTAAAATTTATCATTGTAAACCTTCCAAGAACTATGAAAATAATTTAATTAAACTTTGGTACAGAAGGGTTTAATAGTTGTACCATTGCCAACTTTGCTGAAGAATGGGGCTAACCACATATTGTTCGTTTAATAAACATCCCTGGGCTCCACACGTCACACTAAATATTTATAGTCTTTTAATTTAATAACAATTTATTTGAATTAAGCAAATTTTATTATCAATTTCTAGCTCTATATAACACTGTACCTTTACAACCTTTCTTAAATGGCACTCGCCACCTATCGGTAAATTTTCAATTATTACTGCGCACCACATATTTATCGCTTTTTAGCAACAATTTTAATTAAAAATGTGTAAATTTTTTTATCGCTAAACCTCCCCTGAACCATGAAGATGGCGTAATTAAAATTTGGTAAAGATTGGTTCAGAAGTTTTCGTGTTTAGTGATCACAAACGAAAAATGGATTATCCTTTTATATAATAGTATATCATATATCTATTATTTGTTTATAAATAATTTAAGGCAATTTAACAGTTTGCTGCTTCATGGTTTCTCACTTTACGGTAGAAATAGGTAACTCTACTCAGATGGGTGGATTCTTCTGGAACATCGCGATCTGTGGTCCCGTCACGCGTTTGTATTGTCTTTTCCAGGTGGCAAATTACTGTTCATGGTTCAATAAACTACCGCTAGGATTTTTCTATTTCAGAACTGAAAAAGTTATCTTGTTTTAAAAATATTTTTACTGATCGGTTGATTATAATAGATGTATATATAAATATATTCAGTTTGATTGTAGTTGCTTAAGCCTGTGGTGGAATGTTTCCCGGACGTTTTCAGATCTCTTGTTGGTATTTCAAGTTGAGGTGGCTTCATCCTGCAATACGGCAGCAATCTTTTAAGAACTCCTTTTATCCTCGAACCTTTCATCCTGGGTTCTTCTATTCACTCTGTCAGTATGAGATCCCGTCCTACTGATTTGTTTATCCCCTTAAATAGATCTGCTTCCTTTAGTAAATCATTCTTTATTCATGCTTACACTTTCTAAAACTCCTTTAATCTTCTCTATTCGTCGATCTTAAACTGTTCATTATCCTTTTCCTTCTTCATATTGCTTATTCTGCTTTACCATCTTTATGTATACAATGTCTACTTACGATAATAATAAGAAAATAAACTTTATCCTAGTAAAACTTGTCCCCTAAAAATAAGAAGATTCCACATAGACGAGGCACGGATGATAAAGGATTTTTTGAAGGATGCAGTTCGATTTATAGTATATAGGTTGATGGGTTGGGTTCATGTATTCAAGAGGTAGATAGAGGAGCGCAGAGTAAGGTCATGAATAAAGTTGTTTTATTTTTATTTTTAAGGATTGAAATACGAATTCAACCATGAAATAGTGACGTCCGAAATTAGCTAGCACACATAATTGATTCAAATAAAATTTATTGATTGAGAATTAGTATAGACATTTAAAATATAGTAAACCGCCGAGTATCGGCGAAAACGGGTGGAACCGCAAATTAACTGACGATTTTTTAATTTTTTTATGAGCAGTTATTATACCAAAATAAAACTATAAGATAAGAAATATTGTAGTTACACGAGTAAAAGTTTTTTTTTTATCCATGTAAAAACATAAACTTTCATTTTTTCTTACACACACCTGCTTCCATTTCCTCCATTACGTAACAATTGTTTTCATTTGGGAAATTTATGTTTCTTGTTTGTTTAATATAGACCTGGTTCCTTCCCTTGTTTCTACCGACATGATTTGTTATGTAACAATATACTGCATGAAGAAGAACAGTCACTTTAAAAAAAATACTGTTTTAAAACATGAAATCTGATTTAGAGAAGTCAGCTGATAAATCAAACTTCTGGATGAAGAAAACAGAAGAACTAGCACGTCTTGACACAGAAATTTTTATTATTATTTTTTTTTTTTTAGTAATACCATTTCTCACCATTTAACCTTTTTAATTCGTGACAAATGTAACGAGCAAAGAATTTTTTTTTTATGTCTGGGTTGTGCTGTGTTTGTATTACTTGATTCTTTCCGTAATAGAAATTGCCTTATCTATGTACATGAGCGCTGATATTGAAGAAAAAAAAATTAATCACATTCATTATTATTTTAGTTTATTAGGCCTTAGCAACTTAGGATTCAAAACGCTGAAATTGCTGACCTAGATTTTATTACTTCTAATGCTTCAGTGGATTCGTTTCAATTCTATTTACCCAGCTTCCTGTTATATCGCCATTTCACTGCTCTCAATTTCATTCAAAGCAACATACGGTTCTACAGACACATTACAAAAAAGACGTTATGAAAGTCAAATTGAAACAGTCTACAGTTGTAACGAAACTTCATGTCATTTTCAGTGCAAATGTGTATTTCAGGGTTACGCTCATTAATTATGTAGTAGGTAGGAAGCACATCTCTTATTTTATAAAAAAAAAAATCATTCACTTACGTAATAGGTTTTTCCAGCCACGGATACAGTGTTTAATAATCGCTGATTACGTAAATTCAAGGAGTGTGACAGTTAATAACTAGAGATAAGCCGGCTATGACTTTAGCCATCTGGTCGGCTGGTAAATTGGCGGACTAGTCGGCCAAGCCGATCATTGCTTCGGTTAGCAATTCGGGTGACATACCGTCAGTACACGTAGTTAAAGGTTTTTGTTTATTTTATATTTTTTTCTTCTCTTTTTTGGAGAAACGGGGCGGTATATGACGGAATGTTTTTTGTTTTTTTCAGAAGAAAAAGTCAGCAATTTACTTTACTTACCTTAGATAGTTAATTGTGAACTTTGGAATTTAATCATGCTGAAAAAGATATCGTATATATGTAACACAAAAATATCTTTGATGTAATTGTAAATAAAAACATATGTAAATAGCTAAAATAGTAGTTTCCTTTTCCTGTTTCAACCGTTATAAATATTACATTTCGAATCGATATTTTTTAATTATGACACAAAACAAAAACTGTAATTTAAAAAAAATTTTAGTTAAGTTTGTTGTTTACTCAGTATTTTAGAAGTTATCGAATTTAATTATTTCATATTCAATAATTTATTATAAGGTTCTATGGGCATGAGGATGCATCCAAAGAGATTAAATAGTGAAATCTTCTAAAAATGAGAGGACGTAAGAGTGCTGGGAAGTATATCAAATAGATGAAGAAAGAAACTGAGAGACTGTCAATAACAGACCAAGACTGTTTCGATAGGGATGGTTATAGGAAAAGACTAAAAAAAATTGAGGTCCTTGTGGGAAATAGAGATAAGGAATAGCGTGGACCGAGGAAAAAGGGAAGGAGGAATCGGAAAGAATGAGCAAAATGTGGGAATAGAGAAGGAAGGAGAGAAGCGGAATGAAAAGAAGTGAAAATAATGATATTAGCGTGGTCTCTAACGCCGTTACGTGCAAAAATTTTCTTTTCCTACTTATTATTATCAAGCGAAAGTCAGCCTGGATAGTTAATTGTGAACTTTAGAATTTAATTATGCTGAAAAAGGTATCTTCTTGATGGACGTGTCTATGTATTTGTAAATAAAAACTTATCTTAATGCGTAAATAGCAGTTTCCTTTTCGTGTTCCATCTAAAAGCTACGATTAAATAAATATATATATACAGTGGAACCTCGATATAACGAACCTCAAGGGGAACGTGAAAACTTCGAATTATCGAGTATTTCGATATATCGAGGTTCTTTTTATTGAGGTGATTTCTGACTTCGATATGTAGTGGTTAGAGCTTTATTATAAAATACTCAATGTAATTATAGAAAATATGTACATATTTTACTGAAAGAATAATTATTAAATTCGTGAAACATTTAAGCGAACCTTTGGAAAAATCTGAAATAGTAGTTTGTTCACCTGAAAACGGCACTGTCTAAATCGATATCTTGGAACTCGGGCCCTTTTAACCTCTTTAATAATAAAAAGCTTTATTTTCATACTTTAGCCTATTTTCCAAAATTGTGAAAAAGGTGTTCACTGGTATTCCAAACTTTTTTGCAATATCGCACTTTCTGTCAACCCAGGCATTAACGGCTTGAATTATCTTCAATTTTTCTTCATATGAAAGGATTTTACGCTTTACCATTTTCGAGAATAAAATAATATTGTGGAACTACAGAAAACGAAACAAATCGATTTCGATTTATAGACGTTTTCCAATAAAAACTTCGTTTTTTAGAGGTGTGGTGTAAGCTAAGGAATCTTCGAAAATTCGATATATCAAGGTCTTCTTAACCAATCTTTCGATATGTAGAGGTAAGGAATAACATAGGAATGGTAGGCAGGTTCAAGGGGAATAGGAAAACTTCGATTTATCAAGGAATTCACACTATCGAGGTTCCACTGTAGTAGGTTTCATAAGTTTTTTTATTTATTATTGTAGAAGTTAACAAATTTATTTTTTGTTAATACCATGATCTTTCTTCAAGTTTGAAAATACATAAACAAATAAAAAAAAAAAAGTTCCTATTTCTACAATAAATACCAAACTGTGTATATGTATTTAAAATAAAAATTATAATAAATAAAGGCCATTTTTTTCATTTCAACCTTTAATTTTAAGCTTTGAAATATAAATGGATAAGATGGCCGCATACCGAATAGTCGGTCCATCTCTATTATTAAAACCACGATTTAATGCGTTAAAAGCTCACACGCATTTGTCACTATTAAACTTTGTAGAGTTACTCGACTAAAGTAGAACAGAACGTTAGACCGCAGTAAACTGCTATTATCTTTCCTTGTGCCCATTGTGATGCAACATCCCAAGAAAATCAGTCACGAAAGGTTTCACTTTCTTTGGTTATCTCTTCCTCTTACAAGACGCAAAGAATTAGGCTTAACGTTTTATCCGCCAGGCCTTTTACTTTTACCTCGAGAAATTTATCATTCAAATTAGTAGAGAAAGTGTGTACCGAAACAGTTTAGGGCAGTTAAGAAGAAATATTTTTTTAAAAAGCAATAGTCTAATAATTAAATCCGACCTAACCTGTGAAAATTGTAATCTCTACAAATATCAAATAGAGCTTACAAATAACAACTGTTGCTATATGAAACCTATGATAGCAAATAAAAAAAAATATATATTTGAAGAATTATGTAGTTTTGCACAGATGAATACTTATTCCTGGAAATTATCTTAGATTACGATAGTAATAGTAGTAGTGAAGGAATTTTTCTATTTCTTCTAAAAAATAATATTTTCTTCACACAAATGAAATTTTTTTGTTTTTAGCTGTATTGAAATTTACAATTATATACTTATAAAATAATACATCTAGTAAATAAGATAATGCTCGCTATTACATGTCAATTGCTTGTAAAGCAACTACCCTCTGGTAGCACTTCAATAAGTTCTGTATTAGAAGGTCGCGAGGCCATCTTGTTTTCAGACGCCTCGGAGGATTATCGGGAATAGAGTGGGAAGCAAGTTGAGAAACAAATAGATTTGATTGGCTATGGATTTTACTATGAAGGGATAGATAGGTACCTGGTTTGGGATAAATCAGCAACATATGGAACCTTAAGATCTTTATGGATAAGTTTTTTTGCGACCAAACTGCATTTCTAAGGTTATTGTATTGTAAGGATTGGATATGAGTTGAATTGGACGGTTTAGTGGAATCCTGAAGCTCAACTCCATATATCTAAATACTATCTAAGTACTGTTGTGTAAATGAGTCTTTTGCAATTAATCGGAAGGTTTGAACTTTTGTCCAGTAAATGTTGAAGGAGTCAAATGAAAAATTGATTATTAATAGATTAACGAATGATAACGAATAGATGTTACTTTGTTTTTGTTGGTTTTGCTGTTAAAATGTTTGTAATATTTATTTTTGTTATTTTAATCATCTATAAATAATTTCTGTAATAATAATTAGAGATGGGCTAATGGACAAAATATTTTTCCTAATTGTTCATAAACATATATTTAAATTGCTAAAAAGCAGTTTCCTTTTCGTGCTCTCACCTTTGTATTATGTTTCAATTAAGATTAATTATTTTTTGATTAAGACACAAAACCAAAACTGTGATAAGAAAAAATAAATAAATAAAAGAAAAGTTCTTTATTAAATATTGTTGAAGTTATCGAATTGATTACAAAAAAAAAGAGTTACTACCCCTGGTTTAAACAAACAATAGTTCTTGTGATGAATCAAAATTAAAAATTATAATCAATAAAGATTTGAAACATTAATGTATAAAAATTAATTAAAAACTAGTCGCCGCATTTCTAAACTATTAATTTCTTCCCTCATATTCCCCCATTTTGATTTTGGTAGTGTGTTGTACGGAGGCCTCTCTGCATCTCAGGACGAAAGATTGAAGAAGCTCATGAACTGTTGCCTGAGATTCATTCTAGGGATATCACGTTATGACCATGTATCTCACCGCTACACAAGATTAAAATGGTTATTTCCCTCCTTCCGAGGACAATACTTCCTTGGTTCGTTCCTTTACAAATCACTTTCCTCTCAGTCACCTCCCTATATCCTGAAGGCATTAATATTAAAATCATCAGTGAGCTCTCGCAAAACTTCCTTTAACACAACATCCTTCAAACGTTCCTTCAAACGAGCTTCGAACTTCTGGAACTTCCTCCCTTCCATCATTCGCCATTCCTCCACTCATAATAGCTTCAAAGCCCGTCTTTCCGTTTACTTATTAGAAACTCAATCTAATAGTCATATCAATGAAGAAAATATTTTTTAAAATGAAATATGAATATTGAAAATATAATATTGATTTTGTACAGCATTATTTTAGTACTATTGCACTAAATTTGCATAATTGGTTTCAGCATTATATTATTTCATCAGACAAAATACATTATTTTTCCGTATAATTTATATTTCTTAGCTTTGTATACTGTATTTTTTCATTGAATATTTTTTTGCTTTTTCCTAATTTGTTTTTGTAGCTTATTTTAAATTTCTAACCTTAAGATGTAATTTGTTTTTCATGTGATATTTTAAAACATGTATTATTACTTGTATTACTTTATATTGTAATTTAAATTTCTTTTCAATTCCTTAATTTAATTTTAATTGTATAGTTATAAACCTTTACATTTCACGTGATATTACTTCACTTGTACGTATTCGCCATTTTCCCTTCCTGTCTTCTTTTGGAAGACGATTGTGAATTAAAATATGAAGTGTATTATAAAAAATAATTTAATTTGACTTTGATAATTCAATATTATTATTGTATTATTTTTATTATCTCACAGTTTTTAATTTGTAGTTTTAATAAAAATAACAAATAAAATAAGCCTAAACACTAAATACAATATTTATAATAAACCATAAAGCATTGTTTGATATGTGTTTTATTCAACACAAGAATTAGATGACTATCATCTTAATTTATTATGCAAGGTCGACCATCATTTCCTCAAGATATCTTTAATGTTTTTTTTCTCATTTTGATAACAAATCAGCTGCTATCAGATGTTCTGTTAAAATGGTCCTCATATATGTTATGACTATAGCATTAGGAATGCTTTTGCTTAGGAAATTCAGTGTTTTACCCTGACAATCACCCATATTTATGGAAATACTTTTGGTAATTTCTAGAGATGGGGCGACAAGTCATCTGCTTTTGTAATCGGCCATTCTATTAATTTATATTTCTACGCTCAAAAATAGGTTTCTAAGTGCTTCCAACAGGTAGCCGCTTCACAAGAAATTGTCATGTTATATACATCATTATCACATTTACTTGATGTATGTTTTAAGTACAGTTGTAAATTTCATTAAACGGATAATTAAAAAAAAACAACACGATTGACAAAATATAAAGTCGATAGCTTCGATAATACCGAATAAAGAACTTAAGTAGCCTACTCTTTTTTTTTTTTTTTTTTTTTTTTTTTTTTTTTTTTAAATTACAGTTTTGGTTTTGTGTTATAACTAAAAAATATTAACCCATCTGAGTAGAGTTACCTATTTCTACCGTAAAGTGAGAAACCACAACTATGAAGCAGCAAACTGTTAAATTGCCTTAAATTATTTATAAACAAATAATAGATATATAATATACTATATAAAATACTATTATATAAAATGATAAGCCATTTTTCGTTTGTGATCACTAACCGCGAAAACTACTGAACCAATCCATACCAAATTTTATCAACATCATCTTCATAGCTCAAGAAAGGTTTAGCGATAATAAATTTTACACATTTTCTATTAAATTGTTGTTAAAAAAGCGATAAATTTGAAAAATGGCCGATAGGTGGCGAGCACCATTCTACAAGTGAGGTTACAATTCGTTCAGCTCCAAATAAACAAATTAATATTTTAAAAAGTTTCTCCATTTCTGCACCTATTAATTTTTTAACGAGAAGTATTCAGACATATATATTTCATAATCGGTCTAGAAAGCCGCAACGTTATAAGAAATGTTTAAGCCAATTAACACAGTAATTCGCTAATTGACCTAAAATAAGCTTGAAATCCATCACAATTATAATTAACTCTAATTATAGACTTAATAATTATGTGTAAGAGTCTATAACACAAAAATAACTAATCCGATCAAAAAATTTTATATACTAATAGTTGTAGATCATTAGATTTTGTCTAAGAAAGGTTGATTTCGGATTGTTATTAAAGCTTGTTTGTTTTTTTTAGTTTTCTAAACTATAATTTTTTTATTAATTTTATTTGCACTAAGTACTGTGGAATACATGTATTATGAAGCTATGGAAAAACTTTTAAATTAATATTAATAAGTCAACTTTGTGAAGTTCTCTCTGTGGTGATATTAAATTATTGCTAAAATATATAATATCTGAATCTTCGATAGCCTAAGAATTAGTTATATAGGATTTCATATATAGTTTGTTTATTGACTAATTATTTTTTCTTTTTCCCACAGTGATTTATTGAATTGATCAACGCATACATCGGACGGATCACGATTTGACATAAGGTAACGTGTTAATTTTTATAACTTACATTTTATAGTAAGTCATCGTTACAAGAAATATTTAACTTAACATGATATTCCCAAGACATAACAACTTCGTCAAGAGAACACATACAAATGCAAGAGTAAAGAAACCTTAGCGAAGCCTTTCCTCAGATTGCTCGGTAACTTTAGATCCTAAAGCCATAACAAAGTATATTGGAGCTTGCTATTTTTATTTTATGATTCTCTCAGCTATAGTTTTATATTCAAAAATTGAATTACATAAAAAATAATATTTTTTTAAATTAAAAATTAAGAGACTTTTTGAATACACCAACATAGCAATGCCGGTTACACAATCCCACTGTATCATTGACGCATTCAACGTAATTGAATTAAGTAGGTCGTGGGAGATCGTCCTACTTGAAACTAGGACAAACCTTGAACTTCTAACTACTAATACTTAGCATTTTTTACTAATGAATTTTTACTTTTAGATGTTTAATAAGGTTCTTGAGGTTCAGCTCGTAACAAAACTTATTTTGGCGACGTTTCGGGATTGTTCTCATAATCATGCCCTACAGTGAAAAACAGGTTAAAATAAAATTATATAAGTTATAGAATAAAATAGAATAGAAAAGCAGAATTTTATTCTGGGACCAAGTCCCTTAAGAATAACAACTTGGTACAAAAATAAATAAAATTAGTTACATCTGGTCTGAGACATTATGAATAAATAAAATTAAAAAAAAAAATATAATAAAGAAGAAATAATAATATAACAACGATAATGTATATATAGATAGTAATAAAATATATAAACAGGAAAATAAGAAAACTTTCTACAAAATGAAATAATAAATAGATTATTTTGATACAATGCTTATTATATAAAATAGAAGAACCTAAATGTTATATTCAGAGTGAGAAAAAATTATTTTGATTGGTATCTTACTTGTGCAAATAGTTATTGAAAGTGTTCCATGTATCATTTAATTGAGAAAGTAGATTGTTGGCAAGCGTCACCCTGGATAAGAATGAGGTACTGGAAATAGGGGAATTTAAATGTTTTCAGAGATTTCGATTGCCTAATATGAGAAGGAATGGAATTCCATAGGATGGTTGAGCGGAAAAAAGAGCGCTGGAATGCAGTTGTTCTGTGGGATGGGGTATACAGATCAGAAAGACGGGATCTTGTGTGCATTGAATTGACTGCAGATCTGAACTGAAGCATATTGTAAATATAGGAAGGATGAAGAGTAATTTAAATACAGGTTATTTAAAAACATAAAGTTAGCTACGATATAATTATATAAAAATATGAGTTAGAATATATACTACATATCGAGGACTAATTAAAAAATATCGAGGAGTATGAAATTTTACTGGTGGATATGAAATGAAAAAATAAACTTTATTCTGTGACTTACTGTCCCCTAAGATAAAAAATAATGCACAGTTAAAAGTACAATTGTCTGGCCTATTATTTACAAATTAAATGCTTCAGTAACTACAGCATATATTTTTTACAGGAAAATAAAAATTAAATTAAATTAAAAAAAAATATATGAAATAATAATTATAACATAAAATACAATCGTATGTATATATATATATGAACATATAAAAGAAAGAAAGCAAAATAAAAAAAGTTATGCTAAGTATTCATTTGATTATTGACATATTTGCGGAAGACTGATTGTCTAAAAGGTACAGGAATAATTTTATTTTTTTATTTTTAAAAGAAGTTATGGAAGCTGCTTTACGGAGAGAAGTGGGTAGGGAATCCCAGAAGGAGGTAGCACGAATGATGAAGGATTTGTCAAAGGAAGCGGTTTTATGGGAGGGGATATATAGGTTAAATAGTTGGGATCTAGTGTTTAGGAGGTGGATAGAAGAACATAGTTAATAAATCAAGAATATAGGAAGGGTTTTTGGTTTTTAGAGATTGGAATAGGAAAGTACCCAGAAAGTATTGCCGTCGGAATTTAGGAAATAGCCACTCAAGCTCAGAATATCGGCAAGCAACTTCTGACCGCCTGGGGATCCTGAAGATAAATCTACGAAGACATGCTATTGGTATCTACTAAATTATAACAATCCTAGTACATAACTAAACTGGGGAATTTCTGAAAAAGGCTAGGAATGGAAATTTCCGAATTATTGGTATTACCAAGGTATAGCTAGAAACGATTTCCGCATTCCTGTGGAGTAAAACTATATTAGACTGTAATTCCAATTTATCTGTAACTTTGAATGTGACATTGTAATTAGTTTTATAATTATTCGTGAGTGTTTTTCTGAGTCTTTCTGATAGTGAATGAACTATCAGACTCAGAAAATTACTTTCCATACTACGTAATTATATGTAGTTAAATATTCTAACGCATGATTTATATCGTATATATTATATATATATATATTTATATCGTAGCTAACTTTATGTTTTGAAATAATCTGTATAACCCATGTAATTTTATTCCAACCCGTGTTTTCACTGTAGAGCATGATTTTGAGAACAATATAGTCTCGAAACGTCGCCAAAATATGTTGTTATTTTATTGACTGAACCTCAAGAACCTTATCACCAACCATATTCGAACTCTTTTAACTTGCAAAAAGGTCGATTAGTCAACCGACTATTGCTTCCTTTGGAATTCGGCTGACTACGGCAATATTCGAGGCGATTCGTTTTTAGTTTTATTGCCGTCTGTATGTGAAGCTACATGTTTTTGTTAATGTTGATTTTTTATTCGTTTTTTTACGAACGGGGCAGTATGTAACTGGGTGTTTTTTAGAAAAAAAAATAGCAATCACAAAAATAGCTTGCATGTTACTGTGAATAACCACGTGTATAAATTGCTAAATTCTTCTTTTCTTGTTAAATTACATTTCAACTAAGAATTCAAGTTTTTTAATTATGCTTCAATACCAAAGTTGTGATCAATAAAAAAATAGTAGATTAACTTTCTTAAAGTTCGAGAATTGATTTAAAAAAAAAAACTATAAAGATGAATGAAATGAAATGAAAAAATAATCTTTATTCTGGGACGTATTGTCCCCTAAGAATAACAAAATTGTATCATAAAGTAGTACAATTGTCTGGCATATATAATTTCATACAAAGGTATTTATAAATGAGGAACAAGAGACATGCAAATACAGTTAAGTAAATAATTGTATAAATAGCTTTAGTAAATAAGATAACATAAGAAGGATAAATGAAATAATAAAAAAATAAATAAATAAATAAATAACCCTGAGAAAATGAGAAAAGATATATACAGAGAATGAACTATGTCTATATGTCCATTAGATGAAGAAAATATTTACAGAGATTACGATATATACTTAAATACACTGCACTCATTCACCTATATACCTATACACATAACCATACACATATGAATTGTCGATAGATGAAATTTCTATGTTTAGGAAAAACATTTAAAGTTAAAAAATAAAAAAGAATTTTTTATAAAAAAATAGATAGAATGATTATTTACCAATATGGAACTAATAAAAGATTGTTATTATATGAAAGCCAATTTATGAGTCAATTTACCGATATCAAATTTATTCGATTTAACCCTATTTGATAGTAATTACTGTTCATATTGACTGACATCTGACTGGGATAAGAGGAGATATTGGAAAAGGAGTGTTTTAAATGAGCTTAAGGAAGGGGCATGTCTTATTTCTTCTTCTTATTACTTCTTTGATAGTAATTACTGTTCATATTGACTGACATCTGACTGGGATAAGAGGAGATATTGGAAAAGGAGTGTTTTAAATGAGCTTAAGGAAGGGGCATGTCTTATTTCAGGTGGGAGAGTGTTCCAGAGGGTAGTGGATCGGGCTAGGAAGGAATGCTGGTATAATGTTGTTCTATGGAAAGGCAAGTATAGGTCAGAGGAACGAGATCTTGTTGTGAATCGGGAATAGAAGGAAGACTTAAATTTTAACAGATCATAAATGTAGGATGGGCGATGGTAATAAATGGCTTGATAAAGGATGAATCCAAAATAAAAATAACCAATGAAGGCATTATTTTCATTTCAATCAATCTATTTTTAAATGTTGAAATATAAATGAAAAAAATGGTCAACTAATCACCGACTACATAAGCAGCTAACAAGTCGGCTTTACGGACTAGTTACGAAAAGTCGGACTATCTCTAGTAAATACATTTATTATTTAGGTAAATGGGCAGTCCCTTAGGTTCCTTTATGACCGGTCCGCTTTTCACAGATAAACTATTGAAACCTCATTAATCCTTAAACATTGAACAAACTTTTTTTATTTTTATTTATTTATTATATTTTTTATACTTATACTCTTTAAGATAATAAATATGCTCTATCACATGTGGTTCATCATAAGATTCTATGTATTAATTTATATATTATTAACTCGTTTCTATAATGTTCCAAAAACAAAAACAGCTAGTTAATTTTTTTACGTGCATAAATTAAAGTAAGGGGTGGTCACTGAAGCGAGAAGAAAAAAAAAAACTCCGGTATGACGCATCTCTCGATGCCTCAACGGATGCTAATGACCGTCTATTGTGTTGGTTATGGTTGTCATAGTTCCAACTAACATACTTCATTTTATTATCATTTCTGAATCTGAATATTATATTCATTGTATATATTTTTTTTAAACATTATATTTCTTGTTATTTTATATTTAGTTTTGGAACCAATTTTTTTCGATTCTCGATTTTCGGCACCGATACCTAGGTTATAAAAATAAATTTTTATCTCAAAAAATAATCCATACGAGGGCTAAAAATATTTTAAAAAATCTATTAAAAAAAGAAATTATTATTCAAGGAATAAGTTAGTAAAGATCAAATAACATTTATTATCTATAAAATATACTGTGTAAATTTTCTTACCCTTAAATAATCTTATCCAAGGGTTCTGGATTTCATTTATTATTAAAAGTATAGAAAATATTTTACTGAACACCGGAATCCCTAATCTTGCTACGAATTTCGTTTCAATGTTGTAGGCATCTAATTGCAGTATGAACATGTAATGAAACAAAAAATAATCTTCATTCTGAAGTATCGAAAATCTCCTTAGAATAACAAAATATGATTAAATTTGCTGTTAACTGGCTGTATTGATTTTTCAGTTTCCGTAGTTTTAAAATGCACTTCTTATTTTCTAGTGTTCCAATAATTTGTATCTTATAGCAAATTCGTATCTTCAACCAATTTTTAATTTAGCTTTCTAAAGCAATCTTCCAGTATTGATAACGATTGTTTTAAATTCTGTACCTAGCATTATTATTCTACTATATATGTGATTTCTCTCTTATATAGGATTAAAAAATATCGTTTTTTTTTTTCCATAATTAAGTATCACAAAACTATCGCCAACGTCAGCAGTATCGGTTCCTAGGAATCGACGTTGAAATATCGATTTTCGAAAATTTACTTTCATATAGGTATGAAATATTAATTAAATCTTGCAAAAAAAGTCACGCCAGCACATTTAATAACTATGTCTTAATCAAATATGACAATTTTGACATGTTCAGTGGTCTGGCATGTGTGTTTTCCGGGATTTAATGTAGATTGCATATACGGGATGTAACAGTAAAATTAGCTACCTTTAAGATGGAAAAATAAAATCTGGCTTTGACAAATATTTGCGGGTTATAGCAAAAAATGTGCTATAAAAACCTGAATTTGACACCAGTTCGCGGTTTTTAGCTTGCTGGCATGGGTATTTTACGGATTTTGATCAAACTTTCATATACAGGGCTTGATAGTAAATTTAACCACCTTTGAGATCAAGAAAATAAATTGTGAATTTCAGGAATGGAATCAATCTCGAGTTTCAATAGAAATAAGAAAAAACATATATAAAATTAAATCGGTATTAAATCAAAAAATAACATTTTATTTCCCTTAAAACTCACGCAGGAATAATATCGGGCTTCTTTAATAATTTACTAGTGTGTAATATTCTAAATAAGAATTAAAAAAAAAATTATAATTTAAAAAAATTAGTAAAACACGCTTTTATAGCAAATATTTTTTTTTTTTTTTTTTACAAAACTCACGGTAGGAATGGGCACATTTTTACTTTAAAAATCCTATCTTGCACATATTTTATTATCTAAAACTTTTAGTATGTTTTTTGATTGATTAGCTATTTTTGCGTTATAGACTCATAAACATGACGAAATATATCTTTTTAAAGTTGGCAAAATTCTTCGATGTTTGACAATCGATTGTGGCTAAACGCCTAAATCAAATCCAGCTTAAGGGAAGTCTTTAGGCGCACAATTTAATAAGCTTTAATTTTGTAAATACCACGTTTTTCGATTTAAAGCATTTTTCTATATGTTCTTTTCCAAAATATGAAAACAAGTTCAAAAAGGGCTTTTTGCCCTCCAAACATTTTCCTCTTATTAAATTTAGTTTTTCACCTTTTGCAATGCAGATCCCCATTTCGGGGCTAATTTAACAAGACTAAGTAAAAATATTAGAACAAAGTTGTGCAATTATTGTATTGTCATTGGTCCTTGACACGTGTGCAAATTTTTAAGATAATCAGATAGCTGGAAATTGGTGAAAATTACAATGCCAGATTCCGTTGCATACAGCTGAAGTTAATAAAAGCGTATTAAAGTTTGACATTAAAAAACGTATTTTTAATTTTATTTCAACATTTCGGTCATATCATTGATGGCTATCATCAGGACTAATAAAAATGGCAGATTTTTTTTTTATTTTTATGGATTATTGGATAATTGTTTTCCATTTTATTATTTAATTTTTAACGGATAACCAAGTCTTTTTTTAATATTATGAAGCATCTAAATTTACAATATTGAGTTTAATTCATGTTTTATTAATTAGCGTTATACTTATCAATATTTTTGTTGTAATTATTGCATGAGATTTGATTTTATAAGCTTAGATAGAAATTATTTGTATGAAAAACGCACTTGAGACGTTTCATGAATTATTCCGCGCTCAGAACTCCAAGTATTTATTCAGTTTCTGAGAAAGCAGAGCATTTCTTTTATTCATGTTTATGCCTTATCTTTTTAGAATATGGATTTTCATAAAAATAAATTATAGCAGTTGCCTATTTTCACGAAAGCGTTTGAATACAATAGTTCAATTACTAGAAGAATAATGTGAAACTAGGACAAAAATCTAAGCATATGCCATGTGAAATCATAAGTCCGTTTCTTTTACAAAAAAAACTTGTTGAAACTTTCATATAAGTAATAAGTTGTATTATATATTTCCTAAACTAGGGTAAAAAGAAATGGACAGTAGTTTACAAGCAACTGATTCCAATAATATTTAAATATCTTAAACTAAGCTTATTAAATCCACTTTAAATAAATAAATAAATTAAATAATCCACTTTAAATTATTCCTGCGTGTGTTATTTTTTTATTTAATACCGATTTAATTTTGTATATGTTTTTTCTTATTTCTATTGAACCTCGAGCTTGATTCCATTCCTGAAATTCACAATAATTGATTTTATAGATTGCATTCCTTGTTCATTGGCGGCTAGGCGAGGATCCGACCGCAGTACGTTGCGGTTTTGATTCGTGATGATTACGTAGACTGAATTCGATCTGACTCAGGGTAGGTAGAACATTCTTTCAACTGACCGTGCTGGCAGATATATTATTTAAGAATTGATAACAATCAATTAGATGGTTTTGTTTGGTTTATTTACTTATTTGAATATTTATTTCTAAGACTGGAAGCCGCCGGTCTGCCGAATCGATCTTATATAGAACCGGTCCCTCGTCCTTCATCTTTAATGGGAACGATTATATCACATGTTGCGTTCGATTTTCCTTAGTAATTTTGCTGAAATTAAATCGACTTCGGAAAAAAAAAGAAATACTCAGCACTTTCTGACAACTTCAATAAGTCATTACCAACCGTCTAGATTTTTTCCATTTTAACAGAGAATAATGGATAACAAAAATACTTATTCTCTCTCATCTCCTATGCTAGTCCAGAAGAAGGCTTCAAAAGTCCATTTTCAAGAAAAAACTGCCAAACTTTTATTCTCAACGGATCTTTATGTTTTTTTGGGGTGCTGAATCCGAATCTGAAGTTTGCTACCACGACAGACATCGGCTTCATACTCAAAATCGCAACAAAAAAAAACCCCGCCCATAATACAGGATTCTTACCTATAACGACAACGAAGCTTTTTTCGAAGAAAGTCTTTAAATATTAATTGTTATGGAACTATTACCTATGAAATGAAAAAAACTACTCCGAAAACGGACTATTTACCGTGAGAATATGAAACTAGTTTCTAGGATAAGTTTGTTTCTGACAAAGTAAGGAGCATTGATTTTTCGAAGGATTTTGGATTGTAAGGATTGGATACGAGAAAAGTTGGATGATTTAATGGAGCCGTAGTAATTAGTTATAAAATTAAATTAAATTAATTTAAAAAAATTATAACCAGACTAAAAAGTCACAAATCCGCTATCCCTTCACACATAGATATGTAAAGCAGAGTCTTTCTCGACGCTTTAGAGCGTTCAAAATTTATTACTAAATGGTAACAGTGTGACTTTAATTTATTGTTTTATTTTATTTTTTGTTTTACTTTTATATACTTTGTCTTATTCTATATTTGGTTTGGATATGATAGAGTTGTCTAATATGGTAGAACGAATTACGGAGCTTTATGTACTTTTCTTGATTATTCTAAATAATTAATAATTGATTTGGCTAATTCTAAGGATTTTTTTTATTATAGAAGAGACACGGTGTTGCGTTATTGGTTGCAGGGTGCCCTTCACCTCTCACGCCTATCGCGGCTATATAATTGGCCGACTCCCACGGCTGGTCTGCATTTCCGTTGAGGCATATTCCTATTCTTGTCGTCACTGCCGTACTCAGTAATCCCTCCATCATTGAGGAATAGTCTTCTTTGAAACATCTGGGATAGTGAGTGGCATTGCTTTCAGCGTAAAGTTAGGCAATGTCGGAAAATTTAAACCGAAAGTAGGAAACAAAGTTAATAATCTCCAAATAAAAGTTGTAAGTTGTTGATGTAGAGTTGGGAAAAATTTAATCATAGCTAAATATTTGACAACTAATTTCCTGGAATCCATTATCTAATATAATCATGATTAAATCTTTCAATATTTTTTAGTGAACCAATGATAATTTGACCGAAAAATCGACTGAAAATTATTTGTCAAATAATAATAAGGATTATTATAACAATAAAGAAAGATTTCAGCTTCGGAGCCATCTCTCTCCTTGATGTTCTTATGGCATCTGTCGAAGGAAGGAAACCCCAAACAGAAAGTCTCTCATGTGACCTCAGGATAATTGTTTGAGCTTGGTAAGGAAACCTGTCTCATCCACTCTACTCTCCAGACATCTCTAAAATCAACTGTGTTTTTTAGATACCCGGACCTCTTTTTAACATATGGAAAATTTCATAATCAAAATTCGATAGAAAATGCGTTTTCAGAAAAATGATCTCGATGGCAGAAATATAATGAGATTTAAAGAGAAAATTTATTTTATTTTTTACATTGTAAAACTACCGAGGACTCAACTTGGACATACGCCTTACTTGGAATCCACATACAAGACTAAAACGACAAGAAACTGCCCGTCGTTACACTTCAACATTAACTTGACAAACTTTCAACGCTCCCAATTAATTACAAAAGACTCATTTACATGACTTTGATTAGACCTATTCGGACGTACGGAGTTGAGCTATGGGGCTCCATTAAACCATCCAATTCATCTCGTATCCAATCCTTACAATCCAAATCCTTCGAAAAATCCTCAATGTTCCTTATTTTGTGACCAATAAACTTATATACGTATATAATAAACGTATCCTTCCATAGTATGCTCCAAGCCTAGTTGATTCTGTTTTCCAATTTATGGTTCTGTAGTTGACAGCTTTTTTAAAATTATTATTTAATCATTGTATAATTAAACTACTTCGTCGATAATTATACTCCACATATTAGATAAAATATTTTATGTAAAATATGCATATACACCCCTTCATTTTTTTTTCTAATCAATAGTAAATACTCGAGTAGTGTGATTTATGTGGGTTTTTTTTTTTTTTTTTTTTTTTTTCAAATTTTCCATAAACCTTTTTTCTTATTTTAAAAAATAGATTTATTAGATTTTTTTATACCCTTTCATTATATTTTGAAAGTTTTTAAAATCTTCAGATATGGTCTTCGTTCATCATCTTCCCTTTTTATGTCCTAATTAATATTTATTTTATAGAGAAAAAGTTGGAGAAAGTGTTGAACATTCACTTAGCTAGCCTGAAACTGTAAAATTCTTCCTTGATAGCCCAGGTGTCCAGTGACTATTTATTACTTTTTGTACTTGTCATCTTTTACTTCTGTTAGTGCAAGTAAAAAATAAATATTAAATTTCTCCCTGACTGGAAAAAACAATAGATATGTATATGTCTATCTATAATCCATTAATTATCACAATTTAAATTTTAGAATTAAAATTGATATTCCTCTAATCCCTGTTGATCTAATCCGCTACCTGGGATTCCATTTGGATAAACGTCTTACTTGGAATCCACATACAAGACTAAAACGACAAGAAACTGCCCGTCGTTACAGACTATTTCAACATTTACTAGACAAACGTTCAAAGCTCCCAATTAATTACAAAAGACTCATTTACATGACTGTGATTAGACCTATTTGGACGTACGGAATTGAGCTTTGGGGCTCTACTAAACCATCCAATTCATCTCGTATCCAATCCTTACAATCCAAAATCCTTCGAAAAATCCTCAATGCTCCTTACTTTGTGACCAATAAACTTATCCATAAAGATCTTAATGTCCCATATGTTTCTGATTTAGCCCAAACAAGATACCTATCCTTCCATAGTAAGCTCCATAACCACTCCAATCCTCTAGTCTCCCAGCTTGCTTCCTCCTCCATCCCTGATAATCCTCCGAGGCGTCTGAAAAGAAGATGGCCTAGAGACCTTTTAGTGTAGATTTTATTGAAGTGCTACGAGTGAGTAGTTCTTCACAAGTTATTTACATGCCATTGTATTTACTGTCAACACATTTACTTGTTGTATATTATTTTGTACAGTTGTAAAAATCAATAAATAAAGAAAGAAGAAAAAAAAAAGAATTAAAATGATCAAATTATTTACATTAATAATCCAATTAAATTACCAATCGCAATGTTTATTCGACATAAACAAATTTTAGAGAAAATAGGCGTTTCAACGTACTTTTTTCATTCAAACCAATATAGCTACTAAACGATAGGTCCTAGCGACAAACGTTATATAACAAAAATATTTTCTATTAAATTTCTGATAAGAAATCTATCGGCAAACTTTCAATCCGAGCAACACAAACAGAGCTAGAGCTTTTTTTTCTTTTTCTTTTAATCGACAATTTCGTGTGCTTGGAGGTAAAAGTCACTAAGTGAAATTTTTTTCGAATTCGAAAAAAAGTCAACGTGTGTTGATATTATCATTTCTCATATATATAAAAAGTCACCAAGTGAATATACCTGCTATATAACTGTCTGAGAAATATTTAATTAGTATATTCCCGGTTTTTTTTGTTTTGTTTTTTGTCTCCTGATTTTGATTTTGTTGCTTTATGACTTTTACCTCCAAGCAGACGATTTATCAACTAAATACCAGCATGTAAACAAATCAGTATCAACGGCTGAAATTTTGGAAAAATTATAACTTTTGTTTGGTCCTCCAGTTTTCATCAGTATGCATTTAAAATTGGTTGGATGTATGTTTTGTTTTTTGTACATTCCTTAATTTAATAAAAGAAAATTATTTGAATTCAGAAAAAAATATTCACCCGTTAAAATTTCCCTCAGGAAGAGAGTGGGACCTATTGAGGCGACGACATAGATTCATTAATGACTGCCTCTGAAAGAGACAGTAAACTTTTTTAGAAAGTCCGCCCCGTTCAATGCCAAGGAAAAGACCGCGAGGTGTCATTCTGTCACGTTGTATCAAGAATTTATTCTCACTTGTTTAGATTATTTAAACTTCGTAGGTTATATGCTTTAACAAACTAAAATTTTCAAATATCATACACACATTATAAAAAAAAATTTTAATGTTTACATTTTTCATTTGATTTGCTCTAAAATATAAATGTTTTGGTGTAAGAACCATGTGGATAAATTTCTCCCTGACTTGAAAAACAATAGATCATCTCTATGTATAATCTACTGTTTTTCCCAATTTACATTTAAGAAATAAAAGGATCAAATTATTCTAATGATAATAATAATAAAATAAAATTAATAATTGATCTATTTCGACATAAAGTTAAGCAAAAGTTGTGGTTTCGATCGTGACTTTTTTAAAGCAATATTGCTCTTAAACGGTAGGTCCTATTGACAAATGTTATTTGAAAAATATATGTATTCTTTATTTTATTTCTTATCAGGGAATCATGGCCGATTTTTGATCCGAGTAACACCAACAGAGCTAGAGCGAGTCAAAATGTTACATTTTTGAATGTGACAAAAACGTTGCAACGTGACTTTTTTCATATAGCTCCTCAACATACCGGAGAAGATAAGAAAAGTAACGCAAGAGGGACTATTTTTTTCTTGACGGAAGAGGACTTCTGGAATATATAAAACTTCTAATCAACGTTGGTTAATCTTATAACGTTGATCAAGCTATAAATCATAGATCATATGGTAGATCATATGAAGGTCTTTTGGCCATCTTCTTTCCAGAAGCCTCGGATCGGGAATGGAGTATGAAAAGTTGGGACACACATATGAAAGGTGACTTATACCTTATGCATGTTATAGCAGCTTTATATATTTCCTTTTTTTTTTGTTTTTTTATCTATTTTTAAGGTATTTATAGTAGGGAAAATTGGAGTGGTGAAAAAAAACCTACACAATAAAAGAAAAAATAAGTAAATAAGAAATAAACAATGTACTACAAATAACAATAAATGACTTAAAATACATATTATGGATATTACTTACAATTAGATTAAAGAATAATCGAAATTATTTTTAATATAAAAGCGATATTATTTCATGTTACGTCTATTAATATATGTTTAGTATCTTTTTAGAGATGTCTTATCATAGTCTCCTATTTTTTGTATGATGGAATATACGGATATTGTTGTAAGGGAAAAGAAATTTTGTGTCTGTAAGTGAGTGTACTTTTTAGTTGATGGTAGATTTAAGTCAGATAGCGTGTTTGAAATTTTGGGGTACATCTGGTAGTTATTTATTATTTTTCATACACGTGTTTTGGATAACTTATAATTTCCTATAGAGTTGGAGGTATAGCTCCAGATAGGAGAGGAATATGTTAATATTGGTTGTATAACAGATTTATGCAATATAAATTTGTTTTTAGCAGATAAATAAGATTGTCTACTGAAATATGGTTTCATTTTGCTGATGATATTTTTAGTTTTATTACATTCGTTATTAATTTGTTTAGAGAATGTCAATGATTTGTCTAGTTCTACGCCTAAGTAACTGATAGGCTGTGCCCAAGGGATCTATAAACGGTTTACTATTGTATCAATCCGGAAGGAGGATGCATAAATTGCGGTGTCGTATGCTGACTGATTGTTCTACTGATATGAGAGGAGATCTGAGGTATGTTGGTTATATAAGGTTGGGGAAAGACAGGAGCCTTGAGGAAAACCAGCTGAAAGGTAGTTGTCCAAATACTAATACTGTAATATAAATAAATATTTTGTAATATCTTGGGAGTTTTGAAAGCTTGTCTAGTAAATATTGGGGAAGTCGGAAACGACGAGCAGTTTCTTGTAAGTATTTCAAGTCTGGTACAATATCATAAATTCAAAAAAATATTTAAATGACGTATGCAAATACAAAAAGTACAGTTGAGAAAGTTAAAATATCGATGATCCTATAGGAAGAAGCTAATAGCAGCATACGACAGCCAACTTAGCTACTTCCCTAGTTGGTATGGAAGCTATCCCCTATTTGAGAGGACAAACCACCAGCTAGGAGTTGACTACAGAGTGAGGCCTGAGACAGAACAATAGGTAGGCCTCGGAGGACAATTAGCCATGCCTGCCTCGAACAAAGGTACCTCTGCCGGTTACACATCCAATGCTGTCTATATCTATTGTATACCTCGGATATAAAGATATAGCTGGCAGTGTGGGACAGCATCATCTCACAGCTCCGGTAATAGAAGGCATGTACCAGGATGGGAAACAGTGTTTGTAGAGCAGTTTGTAGAACATTTTCTTTTAATTATATATACCTTAAATATGACAATAATGGATATAAAAATGTTTTGTTCTGGTCTTCGTCAACATGCCAAACGCTAATAAAATAAACTTGTAAGATGGAACTTATGGAACTTATGGAGTTAAATATGTTGAATATCATTTTTTGTCGTCCCTCGCTAATTCGAAGTTGGAGGAACCTTCGAAATATCAAGAATAGCAGAAAAACTAAATAAAAACAATTAAATAAATAAAACGTAAATCGCAACGAATAAAACATAAAAATCAATCAATCAATATTTTTATTTATTTGCAAAAGACATTTCTTGTACTAATAACATACAAAATAAAACAATTATTTTTTGTCTAGCAGCGCTAGGACTTTGTATAAGATTAAATTATGTTAGTACTTCATACATATTTTAAGTATAGAGATAATTATCAAGTTAATAACAAGATCAATGCAATAACAAGGTGTACAGATTTACAGCTTTATAACTTCCCACCAAGTCGTATTTAACCATTATTTCCTTTAATTAATGGCTAAGAGAATAACCATAATAAGACCATAGTTAGAACCCTATTCCAAAAAATTCCAAAAACTCATTCAGCATTTCAATCAATGGCACAACATATTTATAAAATAATATAGTCTATTTAATTTTTGAATTCTATCTACATTTAAGATATCCTCTATAGTCAATTAATATCAGCTAGTTGTCTTCAAAAATATCCAAAAACGTTTGCTTTTCAATATTGTAGTGCCTCCAGCAATGTATCATGAATCAATGTGACTATTCCCCCACTGGCCGATTAAAAGTATTTTTATTGCACGGGAACAGTATTGAACATAGACAGCCACTGTGGTACTTTAAAATTACCAGTTAACCAGGTTTCAACTAAACATATAATTTTATTTTTCCGAATGACATCTCATTTCTTAACTAAAATACTGCAAATTTTTGTAGCCACTAATATTGCAAAATAAAATTTGATATTGAAACATAGAAATCATCAATATTATATTTAAAAATAAAGAAAATAAAAAGGAGAAAACCGTACGTCAGCATCAGTATCAAACCTCCATTTTTCGTCGAAATTACATTTTTTTAAAATAATTATAACTATACCCCCTTACAACTATTGTAAATTTAATAAAACTCTATTACTTATTCACAAACTGGACCAAAAAACACCTTTTGATTTTATTTAAAGAAAAAGAGAATAAGGTTTTTATATTTCTTGAAAAATTACCAAACACGGATTTTTATAGATAGACAAGGTTTGGGACTGATAAAGAATAAATTTTCAGATATTATTAATCATAAAAGAAATGATACTTCCCACAAAACTTTTAAAGCAAATCGGATAGATTATATTTCCGATATTTCTAGTTCCGTTACAGTATTCAAATAAACAAAAAAAAAAATCTCTTAATGCACCAGCTGGCCTACAACTCGAACCATAGAACCAATCATATTGGATTTCAAAACATGTAGAGATGGAAAACATTTCATTAGGACCTTAAACAGATCAGAAAAACGATTTACATGTATTATAAGAAAGAAAAAGTGTTGATTTCCTATATTCTTTTATCGTGCGAAACTCATAACAAACTGATAAAATTATGAATAACAGCAAAAAGAAATGCAAAGAAAAAATAATTAAGGTCATTGCAGTGTGTGAAAATGATTCATTATTGTGGTTATCAAATGATTATCATTAATGTGAAAGTATGAGAAATGTTGTTGTCATCATACTGTCATAAATAACTGTGAAAAAGTTGGATATTATTTTCACAGGGAATTGAAATTGCAGAAGATGCATTCTCTGTCGAAATGGAAATACTGAGGGAGCGCTAGTTTATAGGCTTCCTGGTCTAGGCCGTCTCGGTTTATTTTAAATCTCCTAGAATTGTTGGTAATAAAATATAGGACCCTTGTTTTGTTTTTTTTTCTTTGTTTTTACAATATAGGGGAGGAGAAGTGCTAAATCCAAATGTTATGTTTGGTGCTTTCTGAGAGGTCGGACTGATTAGGAAAATCGTAAAATTTTCACCCTGTTTACATATTAAACAATATCAATCACATATTTACAATAAGAAGAACCTATCCTCTTACGCTGAAATAAGATACCACAACAAGCTGATGAAACCAGTAATTCAGCACGGGATGGAGACATTTCCCCTTAGACCAGAAAAACTACTATGAATAGAGAGGAAGATAATGAGGAGAAAACACCGAAAGACTACAGGTTAAGGCCTATAAAGGAAATGAATAGGTAGATAAAATACCTAGAAACCGAAATAAGAATCAAAAACTAAGATTCTACGGGCACATGGTAATAATCGACTAAGGGAGACTAAACAATAAAGTATTTGACAAAATCTGTGAATACAAGAGAGTAGGAGGGTATGTAAAAGAAATAAAAGAGGACCAGAAAAATTAAAAATAACAGACCAGAACAGTCTTGATAGAGAACGATACGGAAAGGAATTAAACGAAATCAATGTTCTTGTGGAAAATAAAGAAAAACGGAAGATTGCTGCGCGGTCGAAGGAAAGGAAGCAATAATTAAATAAAAAAATAAACTTTTAATAAATATTCGGGTACTTACAGCCCCCTAAGAATAATAATAATGCACAGTTACAAGGACAATTGTCTCCTCTGTTATTTAGTAATTAAATGCTTCAGTAATTACAGGAAAAATTACATTTTTGACAGGAAAAAAAATTAAAAATTAAATTAAATTAAAAAAAAAATGAAATAATAATAATAACATAAAATACAAGCGGCCCTGGAAACTTCCGCGAGAAACATGGGATTAGTCATTAACACGCATAAAACTAAGTATATGGCTGTCGGAAACGACCGGAGAGATCCGCACTTACAAGTAGGAGACTATGTCTTTGAAGCGGTGCAGGATTTTGTGTATTTAGGTGCCCGTATAGATGTCAATAACTACTGTTCTAAAGAGATTGAAAGAAGAATACAAGCAGCAAACAGGAGCTACTATGGCCTTCTCAAGCACTTCCAATCCAGGCTAATAACCAAAACCACAAAAGTCACTCTCTATAAGACACTGATCAGACCCGTCCTCACATACGGATCAGAATCCTGGGTGATCAACAGGATTGATGAGCAAAGACTGGCCGTATTTGAGAGGAAGATATTAAGAAAGATCTATGGACCAGTATGAGAGAATGGTGTCTGGAGAAGGCGTCACAACAGAGAGGTTTACGCAGAATTCCGTGACACACCTGTGGTGGATTTTACCAATCTCAACAGACTTCGCTGGGCAGGACACCTAAAAAGAGTGAGGCAAGATCGGATACTGATAAGGGTCGCTAACCACATGCCTATGGAGAAGAGGAAGGTTAGAAGACCGAAGGCCCGCTGGATGGACCAGATAGGTACTGTGGCCCGACGATTAGGCGCAACTAGGTGGTGGACCATGGCGCTGAACAGAGAGGAATGGGCGAATTTTCTAAGGGAGGCCAAGGCCCGCACAGGGCTGTAGAGCCGAGGATCATCATCATCATCAACATAAAATACAATCGTATATATAAAAGAAAAAAAAAATAATTCTAAGTATTCATCTAATTATTAATATATTTGCGGAAGATTGATTGTCTAAAAGGTACAGAAATAAATTATTCTTATAGGAAGTTAGGAAAGCTGCTTTACGAATAGAAGTGGGTAGGAAATTCCAGAAGGAGGTAGCACGAATGATGAAGGATTTGTCAAAGGAACCAGTTTTATGTGAGGGGATACACAGGTTAAAAGGTTGGGATCTAGTGTTTAGGAGGTGGATAGAAGAACGCAGAGTTAATAGATCAAGAATATAGGAAGGTATTTTGGTTTTTAGATATTTGAATAGGAAAGTACCCAGAAAGTATTCGCGTCGGAATTAAGGAAAAAGCCACCTAAGTACATCGGCATGTAACGTGTGACCGCCTAGGGATCCCTAAGATAAATCTCTTGAAACAGTTGATCAGCCTCCCCAGCCTCATCTCGAGATCCGCTGTCTGCGGATTTTGACGAAACGCACATTTATGTATAATACTTTTAGAACGCAATGACAAGCTTGAAGTAGATAATGAATACAGAATACGTATCTTACTTTTATAGGTTTGTTTATAGGTTTGTAAGTTGATATGAAACGCCGTTCTAATAACATTTATGCAATATTTTTTTACACCTCAGCATATTTTTATTTATTTTTTCTCCTGATAAAGATTTAATAGGACACCCTCTCACCTTCTGAAGGCGTGTTTACCCTAATCGAAGGAGTTTTTTGTACCAGTCCCTGACTTTATTCTGGATAAACACTTATATCCTAACTTAATTTCCAACCTCAAACTATCAGATACTCTGAAAATCAGTAGTTGTTTTGGTTGAAACTTTTAGGTTGTGAACAATGCCTTATAAATGGCCGGAAAAATGTTGTCTTTTTTGTCTTTTCCTGATCAGGCCTTGTGAGTTGTCTTGTCTCTCTCTGTTGATTCCACCATGTGAACTTGTTGAAGTCGTCATCGCCTGATGAGCATGACCTTGCACTGACGATACTGCACCATTGCATCTCTCATTAGGATAAGTTTAGATTAAGTTTGTATCATTACTAAGTAAGGTGCTAAATTAGGTTATTCTCTTCTTATAATTGTGGTTTTTATATGTCAAACTTAGTTTGAATATCTATTTTTTTATATTCAACAACCGTAAAATGTATTACCAGGTCGCAAGTCACTTATCTTATAATTATATTATTTGTCCCCACGAAACCATTTCGAGAAGAATGATTTTCATTAATAAATTATTTTTAAAATATTTATGATTTGTTACGCAAGTTGATCCTGACTGATATCCCTCTAGACTAATGCTGATTGCATAGTTATGAAAGCTTAATATGTAACGTTTTTAGTGCACAATCATTTCCTAAAGACCCTCACAAGCATCACACAAACTTATTCTTCGTCATACTACTCCTTTTCCTTAAAATCTCATCGAGTTCTATGTTCCAGTTACAAATAGTAAACCTGTTACTTCTTTTATCTACTAAAAGAAAGTTTTAAGCAGCCGTACTAAACGGTGTTGTGCAAGGATCGGAGTTCCGGGGAAATGTTTCTTTATTCGATACTTTCCGTTATCCAATCACCCGGGGAAGAAGGGCAAGAGTAGGAAAAAACTAATCAGCTAATTGGCCTTGCTACTTTCTTCATTTTCCACATCAAAGCGGTATTGAGTGACTTAAGAACCCGTATGAAGGGATCAGTATGTTTTTTTTTTATTACAGCTTGGTGTAATTCTTTAGTAATAAGTTTGACAAAGTTGAAAGAAAGAAAATAATAATTACTAACCCATTCTATAAGAACAACTGGTCCTTATATCTTTTATTAAATTTGAAATTATCTCTCTTTCTTTGGCTTAATAATTGGGTTGCTTCATAAAATCAGGACTTTTTCATGTAAGTAATCTGTTAATTGCCTTAAAGATGGCCGAAGGTTGTGGCTGCAGAGGGAGCATACTTTGAATAAATTATTCTCTCAATTTGTTAATAAGCATATGGGTTTTATTTTTGCAAAATAGGCGGAGTCATATTCATACAGCCAATATCATATACAATGGACAACAAGTCAGTATATAGATTCGCTTTTGAAGAGATTTTTTTAAACGTATGGATCTAAGAAAGTCTGTCTAACAATAAAAAGACTTACATAGTTCAAGTTCTTTGTTATAATGGAATGTATAGAAATATTGCTTTTCATTATATTAAAGGCACCCGACTTTTCTTTCACCAAAGGAAAATGAAAGTCAATGAAAAAGAAATTGTTTATTCATTATCAAACTTCCTGGTGATACGCTATTCATGGTTCGTTCCTTCATCGGATCAAAGGGATATAATGAAGTTTTAGCAAACATTACTTTCTTTTTAGCTGGGTACATTATAAATCTAACACATCAGAACCTATAAAAATCTGTATGGTAAAATAAAATGAACAAAAATTGTTCAGTTACCGAATTACGAATATTAGTTTTAATTACACAATTTCCTATTTCAAGTAAGAGGGAAAAGAATGATAAAACTAAAATATAAAAAATAGATACCTAGTTTATATTTGATTATAGAAAGCATGAATTCTACATAAAAAATTGTAAATATCTGTTACGTTTATAATTATTTAAATACAACTGTTCAAAAAGTCTCATTTTATACATGATTTGTTATATAATTTGAATACGAATGTGTATGAAGTACACAATTTGTATTTATTTTATTTTCTTTCTTACCTTGCCTGTCGGTAATTGAAAATACAGGTTTCTGCAGGTGTTCAACATATCTTCCGCCTTCGATAACGTTTGGTGGCCGAACTTGGTACAGCGACTTCAGGATTTTTACAGATAAAAAATAAAATTCTAAAGAAAAAAATAATAATAAATAAATATTTGAGGTGAACGATTTGGTTTTTATTACTTAAGCGGGAATCGAGAGCGTGACCATGAACTTAGCGTTGGGGCTCTCAAAGTCACGGTATTGGAACCAGATCTGTCTACGGGCGTTGCACGATCCAACTGCATATTATTTTTTTATCTTGCTGGTAATCTAAATGGATAATTATCTCTTTAGAACCAGATCATAATTTTTTTTCTCTGTTGATGAAGCTTCAATATAAGTTATAAGATGACCTCAAATAAACATAGCTAAAACATAGTGAACTCTACCGAAACCAACATCCTACTGTAAGGATGGTAACATCAAATCAAATAAATTTTTGTACAAGAAATATTACAAAGAAGAATTATGAGAAATATTTTAGGCCTTAAAAGAAGCACAGAAGCCTTAATATTACAAAGCAATGATGAAATATATCATAACATAGAAAAAATAACACTAAAGAAACAATAAGGAAAACCTGACTGATGTTTTTTGAGCATTTATACAGAACGAACGACAGTCGATTCATAGACAGTCGAAAACCTGTCAAAAAAGATCTTCAAGTATCTCTGGAGAAAGGATTTAAAGAAGATTTTGAAATGCACGAACTAAAAGCAAAAGAAGCAGCACTGAGAGTTCCCTTCAGAAGGAAAGTTTTAAAGTTAGGAAGACAAGGTACAATCTATAAGATAAACAGATACAAAATGGTCGGAAGAAACAAAAAGTAACTTACCTCTCTATAAATCAATTTCTTATACGTAACTTTAATTCTGAGTAGATAATTAAGATTTTAACATTGGTTATTCCGATTATTTTATTTTTATTTTAGTAACTGATTTAGCTTGAAGGCATTACAGGCTCAGGTACCTAGTTGAAAAAAAAAAAAAAATCAGCGGAAAGCTATTTCAGAGCAGACAAACGTGAGCTTTCGCCTAGCCGGTGGAAATAGGTTCTCAACTAACTGAGGCTATTTTCTTACTTACCAGCCGGGTTCCGGGGAATTGGTCCTAATCTTCGAGGAAGTCATTCGCTTGCGGTTACGATCATGCCATTGGTTTTTTTTTTGTAAAAGAGCAAGAACTCTTAATAGTTTGAATAAATAATCATAGACAACAATATCACCAATTATAATATTGGTATTATTGTGTTGTACGGAGATTTAGAACTTAATACTTTTTGTAATGAAAAAATTGCTTGAGAGGAGGGGGATGCGTTCATTAAAAAAAAACAAAAAAAAAAAAAAAAAAAAACCCTGGAGGAATCAGCACCCACCCACAAGTTCATACTTCTCCTAACCTTCAGCTGATTTTAAATATTAATCTAGGAGATCTCTCATCCACCTTCTGTTTAGCTTATCCCTTGTTGTATCCACACTGCGGATTATTTGTCTCGATATTTTTGTTATATCAATATTTATATTATAATACTTTTATTAATCTTTCACGTTATTCCAGCCCAATCTGAGTCTTCTACATATTTTTCTTCGTCCAGCATTTACAGTCAAAAAACTTATTTAAAAGTTTTAGAATGCTGATACGAAAACCAAAGAAATCATGCTCCTGATTCCATAACCCAATCCTCAAAAGAATCCTCTGGTTTGAACCAGAGACTTGGCTACTGAAAGCAGCAACACACTGACAAGGGGAGGACACACTCAGTCTCTCACGGATCTTGTTGGCAATTTTTTTGGAGGTTCCTAGTCAAAAAATATTAGACACGTGTTTTGCCGTTCCGACCAATGGGCCCTAGAAGCAGAGAAAAAAAAAAATAAAATAGCATTAAACTAATTTATTTTTTATCTCGAGTTTAAAAAATGATATTGACATGATTCTTGCACCAAGATTTTTAGTTTTGATTGCGAATTAAAGAAAAAATACAGTCGCTCCATAGATTTTGGTTTAGGTTAATTAAATTCTAAAAAAATGATGTTTTTCAAGCAAACAACCTCTATAGATTTTTTCACCCAAAAATTGAGGTCAGATTCTAATTCAGCAGCCTCAAAAACATTAAAAAACGGTTATTCAACAAAATCAAAAAATATCATTTTTTTCACCCTCTTCCAGGAAAATGAAATTTTAAAACCGATTATTGGTTACATACCTTTAAATCGTCATTACTTTGTCATTCAATTCACTGGTTGGTATCGCTGGAAAGAGGAGGGTCTCGGCTTTCTTTTGATGTATATAAATGTGAAATTCGATGAACAAAAACCTATTAAAAAAATAAAAATTGTAAATACCTAACAATCAAATCTAATAATGGTTCTGTCTGTATATAATGTAAATATTAATTTGTAATAAGTTACCATTACAATAAATAATTAACAATTATAATTATTTTAATAATAATTAAAGTAACAAATTATTTCTCCCAATTAGTATATATATATATATATATATATATATATATATATATATATATATATATATATATATATATTTTTTTTTTTTTTTTTTTTTGATATCTATATATATACATACGTTTCCTGAATTTGAGGGTGCTGAGATGGAATTGTAGGGCTAAAAGAATTTTCTACCACATTTTACAGTGTAAAAGCTAAAAATTTTCAAGTGAAGTATATTCAATATAATTTTTTCACAAGAACCGATATCGGATTCGAATTCAGCATTCAAAAGAACCGTTAAATACGAAATTTCATCCAAATAGAAAAATAAATGTTTGTAAGCTTCAAAGTTTGCCTGACCAAAAAAAATGGTAGGCCACTTTTGTTTAAATTGATAAAAACATGAATTACGCTTAGACGGTTTAACGTATCAACTTTATTTTTTTACACAAAATATAGGGTGGTAATACGCTTGAAATTTATTTGGTTTCATCATCCTATCTGGTTTTAAACTCAAGTTAAAAATCAAAATGTTTTTCGGATTTTCCAATTTTTTTAATAGGTTTTTGTTCATCGAATTTTACATTTATATGCATCAAAAGAAAGCTGGGACCCTCCTCTTTCCAGCGATACCAACCAGTGAATTGCATGACAAAGTAATGACGATTTAAATGTATGTAACCAATAATCGGTTTTAAGATTTCATTTTCCTGGAAGAGGGTGAAAAAAAATGATATTTTTTGATTTTGTTGAATAACCGTTTTTTAATGTTTTTGAGGGTGCTGAATTAGAATCTGACCTCAATTTTTGTGTGAAAAAATCTATAGAGGTAGTTTGCTTGAAAAACTAATCATTTTTTAGAATTTAATTAACCAAAATCTATGGAGCGACTGTATTTTTCCTTTAATTTGCAATCAAAACTGAAAATCTTGGTGCAGGAATCATGTCGATATCATTTTTTAAACTCGAGATGAAAAATAAATTAGTTTAATGCTATTTTATTTTTTTCTCGGCTTCTAGGGCCCATTGGTCGGAACGGCAAAATACGTGTCTAATATTTTTTGACCAGGAACCTCCAAAAAAATTGCCAACAATTTTCTCCGTGAGAGACTGAGTGTGTCCTCCCCTTGTGAGATAACTGGTGGATTATGTTATAAAAGGCCCTGACCCAATATTAGTTGTAGCTCCGGAGAGAATATATATATACAAGGTGTCCCAGACATAGTGTAAAAAAAAAATAATTGGGTAATACTGCATGCTAAACGGGGTAGAATGGCGCAGAAACTAGTGTCCTATCTCAATTTGTTGAGGAGATAAAAAAAAATTTTGTTTTTATTTTTAAAATCTTCATTTTTTCTGAAAAATGGCAGTTTTCTCTACTTTTGTTTAGCGTAGAAACAAAAACGATGATATTTTCTTAATCAACATTAAATTTTCTAAAATATGACATAGGTCTAGTTAATTTAAATTTAATTTAGGGAGCACCCTAGAAGCCGTCAAATTTCCCAAAAACTGCGGAATTTAGTTAGCTTTTTAGTGGTGTAACTCATGATCTCACTTATATATCTGCGTACTCACTTATAGTGAAGTCCATGGCTAATGAGTGAATAACAATTGATGCAGTCATGAAATGAGAGGACAACTTCTTATGACCTTTGCAAACAGTGGGATTAATTATAAAAAAAGAAAGAAAAAAGTACGTTTATGTAACATTAGGTAATTAGCAAGAATTTGGGTCCCCCCCCCTAACTCCCTATAAATAAGATTTTTTGGGGGGGGGGAGGGGGAGGGAGGGCTTGCCACCTTCACAACTCTTTACCCCTCATGCATATGGACAAGAGATAAAATAACTAATCCATTTATTCAATCTAGTAGGTACGTGAAGCAATCAAGTATTTATTCTCTAGCGTGTTTTTCATCAGAAAAACTTCTGTTACACTCAAAAGGTGAAGTGCAATTGTATCATGGGTTACACCACTAAAAAGCTAACTAAATTCCGCAGTTTTTGGGAAATTTGACGGCTTCTAGGGTGCTCCCTAAATTAAATTTAAATTAACTAGACCTATGTCATATTTTAGAAAATTTAATGTTGATTAAGAAAATATCATGGTTTTTGTTTCTACGCTAAACGATAGTAGAGAAAACTGCCATTTTTCAGAAAAAATAAAGATTTTAAAAATAAAAACAAAAAAAATTCTATCTCCTCAACAAATTGAGATAGGACACTCGTTTCTGCGCCATTCTACCTCGTTTTTCATGCAGTATTATCCAATTTTTTTTTACACTATGTCTGGGACGCCCTGTATATAAATAAACATGTATATAAAATCGTTGCTATTTATTCAAAACTGTGACACAATATTGATCGGATTCCAGTTCATATCCAGAAGAGGCCACCATACTTTATTGATGCCTTGAAGACACGAACCCGACACTAAAAGGTTTATCGACCAGTGGGACCATCACTGTCTCCCAACAGTTGTATTACTTCTTTTAGTAAAATATAACATTTTATTCAACTTATTTATTCTTTTATTAAACTTTTCGAGAATTTTAATCTGTTACTAGTGACAGCAGATGCATAACTATATATTTCGGTTAGTAATAATAATTATTCTATGGACAAATAATTACAAAATTACAATAAGTTAATAGCAGACCTTAGTAATACAAGTCCTACAATATCCATATTTAGCGTTTCTAGTCCTTGTTCCAAATAGATATCCTTCGAATAAAATATCCATAAACTGTCATTGGAATATAACCGTTTGGAACAAAAAAATCACTCTATATTAAAAAAAAAATATAATCTTAGTAAATTATAGATATTTCTATGTATTTTTCCTCTATCAGCTGATGTTTTTCTTGGAGTCTCTCAGGCGTGGTACCTCACCAACAAACTTGTGATAAAGGTTCAGAGATACCGCTGTCTGTACCTGAGCGACCTAGAAGGACCGTGGGATAACTAAAATGTATTCTATATTCTAAATCTAAACCTACATTGTAAGTTCTTTTGTATTTGTATTTTTTTTCATTGGATTACATTTTGTTAAAAAAAAAATTATTTTAAAATTTTGCAGGTTATTTTATCATCCATTTAGCGTTAAAAGTGAAACTTTAATGGCGTAAGCAGAAACTCTTAATGCAGAAGCTGCTCAGGTTTGAATTCGGCAGGCCAACTTCAATATTAAACCTTTTGATCATTATCTTTTTTGGAATAATCTTATTTCCTAAATCGCCAGAAAATCAATTTTTATTCATAAGAAACTTACACGTTTTCGCAGCTCATTACAATAAAGTACTCGACAATTTTTGGTATCTTCTCTCCCTTTTTCCTATTTTGACTACGGACGCATAGTATCTGGAGGACTATCTTGTGAGCTCACAATAAGATTTAAGATACTAATGAACTGCTACATCTGATTTATTTTCTGGATTCGCTGACATCAGATTCGCTCACGTATCTCACCGGGATTCTGAAATTGGGTGGATTTATCCTGATTTTCAACGTCAATACCTCCTGTATGCTTCATATTTCAATCCTTCCCAGATGATTGCCGTATATATTGTACTCTTATGTTTTTCTTAGTGGACAAGTTGTCCCAGAATAAAATTTATTTTCTTGTTCCTCTTAAATATGGTGACCAGTGAATAAGTCTCGATCTTTCAATTATGTTTGAAAGAGCTTAGTAATCCTTTGTTCTCTCTGGTACATATTAAGCAACTTCAATATTCGAACAAAATTAAAAACAGATTGAATTTTATTTTTATCAAATATGTTATGAATTATGAAGACCCGAGTTTTACTTCACTAGATGAGAAAATAAATTACTAGAGACGAACGACAGGAAGTCAGCGGCCTGCGAAGAATTTAATGGAATTTTACTGATTGTCTTATCTTTATTACCTGTTATCTCACATTAATTGTTATCGTTTTTGCTTGTCTGAAACGTTGAGAAAATATTAGTGTATGTTGAACCAATGGGGCTAGGTTCGGTTGTTTCATTACACGCCTTTGAGATCTATTAACATTGAACTTAAAAGTATATATTGGCCTACAAGATCACATTGCACTTTTTAAGTATAATATTAATATATGGTCTTATATAATATTTAATATATATTAATTTTTCTATTTGTTATCACTAAAAATGAACCAAAGACTTTTCGGACTGTACATCGCAGATCCTAATATTTTTGTAGTTTTAAATGCCAAAAGTATCTACACATATTTGTTTTGTTTCATTATATGAATAAGAAAAAAAAAGGTATTTATTAGATATTTTAAGCATAAAAGAATTATTTATGCTTAATTAATATGTCAGATATTATTATTTTTATTATTTTTTGGCATAGATATTTCTTTAGACCTGGGGGGAAGGGTCAATACTTTTTGGAGGAACGTTTTTTCACCCTCAAAAAAGTAACATTTTGACAGGCTCTTACTCTGTTGGTGTTGCTCGGAAAATTTACCGATAGTTTCTGAATTATAAATTCAATGGACAATGTTTTTTGTTATTAATATTTGTTGCAAGGAGCTATATTGGTTTGAATAAAAAATGTAACGTTGAAACCACTATTTTCTTTCAGCTTTGTTTGTTTGTTTGTTTCGTTTAACGTCACTTTATGCTGCTATGGCTAATCGGACGATGCTACGGTGGGAGTCCTAAATTTAGCCTATCCTGGTATAATTAGGATAGGGATCTTTAACGAGTACCTGACATCGCACAGGCTCGGGACCCCCATTTTACGTCCCTTCCGAAGGACGGCATAGCTGAGGATTTTTTACTCCCTTTAAAAAATCCTAAGGTCATCTGCCGGGCTGCGAACCCGCGATCTTGGGTTTAGTAGGTTGCTATGCTAACCACTACACCACAGGTGACCCCTCTTTCAGCTTTGTTTATACCGAATAACCATGATCCTATTATAATCCTTTTAATTCTAAAATGTAAATTGTGAAAAGCAATAGATTATAGGCATATCCGTGATCCATTGTTTTTTACACTGAGGGAGAAATTGAGTAATTTTTTCTCAGAATATCTTGTAATAATGACACCCACCCAGTAGGAACCCATTGAATAGATTTTTAATTTAAAATAAATCACAATTCCATCATCCCTTTAACAATCCAGGATTTTTTTTTGTGTTGTACAAAAGATCTGCCATAATTTTTTGAGTGAAAAAATCAATAAGGCCAGTTTAATCAATCATTTCTCTTAAATATTTTTTAATAGTAAATAATGATTTTTTAATAAGGTGAAGTGGGGCAAGTGCGTCATATGGAGTGCAAAGTTCAACTTTAACTTAACATAAAGAATCAGCTATTAATGCTAGGATAATATTTTTTGGATAATATTTAACTATACTCTTTTCAGCAATATAGTTGATTTCCCTGATATCCTAAAAATTATTATCAGTGCGAAGGAAAATGAATTTTAAGTCCCATTCACGCACTTGCCCCACCTAAACGGTTCAGTGCATAAATCTCTTGTAAACTCCTTAGTGAATTGATTCTTTGATGGGGTAAGTGCAAAAATAAGCAACTTCCAGAAATCGTTTTACTCCTTGAAATTAAAAAAATAGAGAAAAATACACACAATACAATGTTATAATTTTAACTCGTTCAACTTTACACAAGACCTAGATCAACAGGTTGAACTATGAAAATTCCTAGAGAGGTTACCTTCTACAGTAGAGCACTCTAGTATGTTAGGTTTGGAGGAGGGTATGAAGTTCTGTCTACATACAAAAAATGGCAGTTGATGTAACAAAATTACAATAGAAATTATGGCGGACTAATGCACTTACCCCATAAACGCACTTACCCCACCTTACCTTATTTAAAGTTTTCACTTAATTATCTAAAATATTTTTCTATTTTGGCGAAATAAGTTATAAAATATGAGTTTCAATACGATTTATAATTTTTTTTCTTTTAGCTCTTAGGATCAATTGGATGAAACAAAATTAAGATTTTTTTTTTATGTTAACACACTAAAAAAATTGTTTTGTTATTTTTTTTAATTAGCGACGAACAGTCTTGGAGGTCTTTGCAAGTGATGAATGGCTCTTTACTTAGCACAGTTAAGAACCGTCTTGATACTCGTGTATCTATTTTCTTCTCAATCAACCGGCTAAATCGCTTGGAACAGAGATGAGGTAACAGACTTAGTACTGTTATGGGTGAATCGTGAAAGGGGAAAGGAGAGAAGGGAAGTTATATATGTAACTGGCCAAGTCTGTTCCTTAAGTATGCTATAAATATTACATATGAGCTTCAGACATAAATATTTCTTAAAAATTTAAATAGTTTCAATTTAAAATATTTACATAAAAATTAGCAAAATAAAGAGATTGACCTTAACTCGGTTGAGCCACTATTTGGTGGGTAACGGTTTTTTCACCCTCGATAAAATAAAATTTTTTCACATGCACTAGATCTATTGGTGTGAAAGTTAACGACAGTTTCCTCATCAGTAGCAGTAGATTATAGGTAGATACATCCATCATTTATTGGTTTTCACAGTCAGGGAGATTTTTTTTTATTTTATTTTTTTTAATCTTGAAATCATTTCAAAATTTCAGTCATTTTTTTAATTATTTTTATTTTCATTTTTTTATATTTCCTGAAATTAAGTGGTCTTGATATAGATATGTCTTTGGGCTGTGGGTCCATACTTTTTTGGTGTTGCTCGGATCTGAAATTCGACGGCAATTACCTAATCAAAATTAAATGAAAAATGTTTTTTGTTTTATAACATTTGTCTCTATGGCCTACCTTTTAGGTGCTATATTGGTTTGAATTTAAAAAGTCATGTTTGAAATCCCTATTTCCTCTCAACATTGTTTATTTGGAATTAATATTTATTGTACATTTTTACTTAAAATATATATATATATATATATATATATATATATATATATATATATATATATATATATACACTGCCGGTCAAAAGTTTGAGACCACCCTGAGCCAAAGTATGTAAATTTAAAAGTTTAATATCTTTAATATCGTTCCGCCTCTCTTTTTCTATCTAATTTTATGTTGATGTTTTTATTTATAAGTAAAAACACTTTGTTTCACTTTTGAGATTTTCTCCGTAATAAATCAATTACGAGCTATTCCACTCAGGAAAAAAAGGAACTTAGTTCATAAATATCTAATTAAATTTGAAATGGCTCAACAAAAATTCCCGCTACCTTCATTTAATATGAATGGGAGATTTTCGTTTCTCAATTTTTAATTCAAATTTCAAATTTTTTAATCCAAGGTTAATCTGTCGGCAAACGAAATTGTTGGAATTAATATGGAAAATACAGTTTGTTTTAAATTATGTATTGAAAACTTAATTTTAATTTCTTCTCTTAAAGGTAGATGAACTTTAAAGATCTTGGTATAAACTATATAAATGCGTTTAATTTTATTTAAATCCATTTATTTTTCACCTAACATCAAACTTTTAAATTTACTGGTATCGTTTCAGGGTGGTCTCAAACTTTTGACCGGCAGTGTATATATATATATATATATATATATATATATATATATATATATATATATATATATATATATATATATATATATATATATATATATATATATATATATATATATATATATATATATATATATATATATATATATATATATATATATATATATATATATATATAATACAAATAGGATCAGAAAACAATTTAAAAATATATTTTTCGAAGAATCGTTTTACTATTTACTGAGCCATTATCAGCTGGGAGACAAGACCTGCGCCACTTTTTTTTTGACGGTCTGGTTCGAAGTCGTTCGGATGGCGGGAAAACCAAGGCCGCTGTGTTCGTCAGGTTTGTGACAACATATTTGAAAAAGATTTTTTCTATGGAAACAATGGGTATTTGCAATTCTATGAATATTAATGATTTTTTTCTTTCTTTCAATACTTGAAAAGAACCTACGTTTTGCGTAATTTCCGTCCATAAAAATTATGTATAATTGTGTGTTTATAAAAATTAAATATTTACATAAAAATATTTTATGTTATTTAGTTTTAAAAAAAAACTACAAAAACTCGCTTTTATAACAAACCTAACTAAAAAGCTAAGTATGGTGAACAATTTGCATCAGTCAAACGTTTTAATTTCCCTTTACTATTTGTGAATGGGCAAATTTTTACTTTAAAAATCCCATCTTGCACAAATTGTAATAATGATCTACAACTTTTAGTTCATAGCATTTTTTGATTGAATTAGCCATTTCTGTGTTATAGACTCTTAAACATGACCAAAACTAACTTTTTAAAGTTGAAAAAATTCTTCGATGTTTGACAACCGATTGTAGCTACACTTCTTTATCAAATTCAGCTTAAAGAATATCTTTAGACGCACAATTTAATAAGCTTTAATTATGTATGTAAAACATTTTTCGATTAAAATTTTTTTTTGTTTTTTTTTTTCCAAAATCTGAATGAAGCTCAAAAAGGTTAATTTTTTTTGCCCCCCCCCCAAACATTTCTCCCTTATCAAATTTAGTACCATTTTTGATTTTTTACTCTCAGGAGCCATCTGGACCATATAAAACGCTAGCTAGACCTAATACTTCACCTTTTGCAAGGCAGACCCCTATGTTTGGGGTAATTTAACTGAGACTAAGTGAGAACATTAGAACAAAGTTGTGCAACTATTGTATTGTCATTGGTGTATTGGAACGTGTGCAAATTTTCAAGTTAATCAGATTGCTGGAAATTGGTGGAAATTGCGATGAAAGATTCCGTTATATACAAGCAAAGTTAATAAAAGTGTATTGAAAATATGTACATTGTGTTTATCGTTTGTTACAGATTTTCTTAGTGATACTGTTGTAATCCATCATACTTAATTTGTATATTTTATGAAAACTGTTTTATTGATTAAAAATTAAATCGGTCTCACCCAAAAGGAATGGATAGCAATGAAACTATTCATACAATATGATTAATAAACATAAATTATAAAAATCTCAAACTATATAATTTATTAAATAAAATAAAAATATAGAAACAACAATAATAATAAAAAACTAATAAAAAAAAATCTGATAAATACTCAAAATTTATTTATTATTTTTTAAGTATTACAATTTGCCTTACTAAAGAATAGTAATATGGATTATTATGAATCTATACAATATATTTAATAAACATAAATGAAAAATAAAAATAGACTCTTCAACATATAAAATTAAATTAAGGCATTGCAACACAGTAGTGAAGCCGGAATGCCTATATGCAAGTGAATGTCTAGCATTAAACTATAATTTGTATAAATTAGAAATATTAGAAAGGCGAATCATGAGGAAAATATTAGGCCCACAAAACACAGCAGAAGTTTGGAAATTACGAAGTAATGCTGAAATATATCAAAATGCAGAAAATATTTTAAGATGTAATGAGAAAAAGAAGATTGGTGTTTTTTGGTCACTTACTACCTGATTACCTGATAGTAGATAGGGTAAGAAATAAACAACAAGCTGGGTCAATGAAGTAAAAAGGGATTTAGAAATAAACAATATAAAAATAGAAGAAATAAATAATAGAGAATAGTTTCGGCGAAAAGTATTGAAAATGGAGATTCCAAGGCAGGAAAGTGAAAAGGACTGGTGCAAAATGGTCTGAGGACAGAAAGAGGAAACATGGTGAACAAATGAAAGCATACTGGAAGAAAAGATAAGAACAAGGGAGAAAGAATTGAAATTGGTACGTAGTCCACTGCTGGCCCATCCGAAAAAAAAAAATTAAATTAAATAAATTTATAGTACGTTGGTAACTTGTAAAACAAGCCACCCCTTTCAGCCTTTGTTTGAGTTAATAAGAACGTTAAGTCCCAATAAAAAAATAAATATATGAATAACAATAATAATAAAAAGATAAATTGTTATACTACAAGTATATACGCACTCAGCTTACACGAACCAAGCCTGGTCTCCCCTAATGGAATGCCAATCCAGGTCCAATCAGATTCCAGTACATTTTTCCTACAATCACGAAGCGTAAAATTTATATTTATTCATAAATTTTAATTATGTATTTTTCATCCCGCCTGGATTAGCCGGATAACCGAGGTCCTTTTTAGCGGAACACTACTGATAAAATATACTTGTAGATCCCTTTATTTTGGTTTTTTATTGTTAAGTAAAACTTAGTGTTATTTTTTTCCTATTGGCCTAGAGATTACGAAAGCGAATCCAAGCTTATTCAGCAAGATTTCAGAACCTTGGGAATATTGACAGCGATATTATAGTTTACCATCTCTGCGTCCTTGGACAATAAAATGACATTATGGTCGCTTTTGTTAGTCAATAAAGACCTTTTTTAGCAAAACTATAAATGGCGATTTCCATTTTCTTTGAAATATTAAACCAAAGTAAATCCCTATCTGACAAGTATTAATATTAAATATTTAAATACAGTTGTTCTCTTTAATTGTAGAAATGTTTTGTTGATAAAGGTATTTATAGTATGTTTTTTTTTTTTTGTTTTCAGGTACAACTAATCATCAATTAAACACTTTCCCACAAAAAAAATCAAGAAATAAGGTATTGTTAAATTAATATTATTATAATTTTTTTTTTACATAACCAAAAATTACAACTACGATAAGATTTACCATTTAAACACTTTTCAATGTCGGTAAATTTGTTTTCTTGATTAATTCATTCTAGAAACTTATGTATATGGATCTTTATTTTTGAATTTTTATAGTCCTTAACGGAGTTTTTTTATTTAATTTTATTTTTTTAAAAATAGTTTCTGTTCAATTATTTAGTTTAAATAGATAGGGTAAACTAAACGTATAGTCAAGACGTTTGTGCAAATTTCCATTCTTTTTTCAGAGTCGAGTGCTTGCTCTAGACTTTAATGAGATATATCATGTAAATCTTTTATTTCTCAATGAATTGACTTTGGAATAATAGTGGCACTGATAGACGGAAAGGTTGGAACACGAAAAGGAAACGGCTGTTTTAGCAATTTATATACTTTTTATTTACAATTAAATGTTAGATATTTTTGTGTTATGTAAGTTATGTAAAAATACAATATAAATTTCAACACCCATAATTCTCGAGATTTTCCTGGTTGTCACCTTAATCTATACTTGGTTTATATTCATATTAATATTATTTATTAAACGTGAGACATTAAGGATAAGATACATCAATGTTTTTCCCTTTAATAACAAACGATGGAATTTTAGATTATTTTCTTCAAATTTCCTTCATCCTACTTTTAAGAAGTTTTCTAACTTTTTTTTTTTATTAGAAGAAATATTGTAATTTCTTTTAATAAAAATTGTTTATGTCTAGTTTGTTATAGACTGATTATAGACTTCTGCGCCTTTTTTATTATGAAAAAAAAAAAATACGTTTTTATAAAATTCAAATATATCAAAGTGTTGCGATACATTTGACGGGGAATTTATTTTTCGACATGATTGAATTCCGAAAATTCACAATGAACTATCTTAGTAAATTAAATTGCTGACTTTTGCTTTATTTTTCTAAAAAGAACTCTCCTTTACATACCGGCCTTTTTTTCAAAAAACAGAAGAAAAAATCTAAGGTGAACAAAAATTTATAGGTATATGTACTGAAGAAGATAGAGCTATAAACGAGCTCCTCGAGCATTGCCGATGTTACCCGAATCCCAACGGAAGCAATGATCGGTGAAATTCATAGTCGGCCCTCTATAATTTTTATGTATCGAATGAATATTGGATTTTGCGTAAAAATATTTACGCTGTGGTTTTCACTCATTTTATACCTCTACTCCTCTACCATTTTTTTCAAATGAATGAAATGGATAAAATGAAACTATGCCGTTCTCAAGCAACTATTGAATTATGGACACATGAAATTGAATTATCTTTTTTCTTGAAATCTGATAATATTATCCGTATTGTATATTTCTATGCCTAAGATAATGAATTTGAAATAAAAAAGAATATTATGAAAGTGAAAGACGGATCTTTCCTCAGATCAAAATGAAACGTACTTCACTGAACAATCATATCGGTTTTCAGTAGCTGTTTGCTGTAGAATACAAAAATATTGTACACAACAGTAAATATGCCTTTGTAATTATACAGATAAGGGACTGATATCGACAAGCCCACTTGAAAAAATAATTAGAAGTTTGTATTTCGTTTGTAGATTAAACGATTTTCAGTATACCATCATTTCAAAAAATAATAATTACATTGAAATAGTTCAACGCACATATTTTAGAATAGAGAGAAGTATAAAAGGCATAAGGGGACAATTGTATAAACTATAAAAATAGGAATTCCGAACTAAAACACGTTATTTATTTTTATATAATTATATACGGCAGTGTGTTTAAGAAGAAAAGTATACTTTCAATCAAATATATATATTTTTTAAATGTAACATGAATTTTTTTATAAACAAAAAAAATAAAATAAATGAATATTGAATGGACTATGGATTGGAAATTAAATATCAAAAATTTATATGAATTCCGACAAAAAGGTTTTATCATATAATAGAAGAACACAGGATATCATCACTTCTAAAGATACATTTTATTAATATCTACTAATGTTGTAATATTTTTTAAGACATCATTTTGTGATGTAACATAAACAACGATATTGAATATTTGTGAGGCCAATAACTAACATCCTTGCTGTAGCTTAACGACCAATTGAAGTTACTTTGGCGCAATTTAGCTTGAGTAAACAACTCGCACCCAACACTTCTTCAACATTTAACGAAGGTGTGAAATAATACAAAATTATCTGGCCATATTATCATTTTTAATAGCGTGCTGGTACTGAAATAAATATACAGTGGGATCTCGCTCCGAATTGTTGCAAGATGTTGTGATTTGTAAAAAATTTGGAATGTAGAGGTTAGGGAAAAATCAGCGCTAAACCAGAATAAACATCGTTCTTAATGTATGTGATATATAAAATATATGAGTAATATATATTAAAATATTTAACAAATCTAAATATAGATTTAAATATATACAAAAAAAAAAAAAAAAAAAATTAATTACATCATCAAAAGGTTATGTATATATGGGTTTTATTAAAGTGATATTTATGGGTAATATCTTTAAAAGTTATTGACTTGTTATTGTAATCATATTTCCTCGCGTTTACTCAATTATTGATTTAGTTTTAAATATTAAGAAATAAAAAAAAAAAAAATGATAAATGAAACATTACTCATTGATGAATTATTATTGAATTAATATAAACAAAACCATAAGGCCCTGGTATCGATAATGATTATTGCAGGGTTTGAAATCGATAATTAAAAAACATAAAAATAAAAATCAAATCCGATCAAAATTTTTATCAGGAATTTTAAAAATCATTTGATGATTTTTATTATGATCGATTTTTATTTTTGATCACATGTTATAAAAATCAAATTCTGATCATTATTTTTGAACAAAATTTTTTCAATCAACAATAATAATTATTTTTGAGTAATTCCTTTCTAAATCAGAAAGTTAAATTTTTTTAATTATCTCCATGATATTTTTTGAGTCTGGAGTAGTAGGTGGAGAATAATATAGTCAACTATTACCCACAGAACATCTTTATTTTTGAAATCCATTACAAATTTTATCTTACAAATGTATTATGAATTATATGTATATATATGATTATATGTATGTATTTGTATTATGTATTATGAATACATTCAATTAAAAATATTTTTAAAAAAAACAAAAAAAACTGCCTGACTACGTAGAGCTGGAAGAGTTAAGTTTTAAAATCAGAATTTTTTCCAAGTGCTCAGGTGTAGTTATACTATTATTATAATTATTTAATTAGATTATACACTGTTTTACAGATCTGCCAGGATCTGACGTTTTTTCGAGGCCGAAGGACATCCTTGGGCACTCTCTCTATCCACAATTAGAATAAGCTTTTTCGTCCTTAAGGATAATATGTTTTTAACGGTTTTTTAAGTTATCCGAAGGATAACTTCCGCCATTGTTGTCCTCCAGGATACTGTTTTAAAATATTTGACGGTTTTAAGATGGCGGACCTTAAAAGGACACTTTTTAAAAAAATATTTAACGATTTAACTGTTTTAACATGGCGGAAGGATATTCATTCGTTGTTAACACATTCTATGGGAGGCTGGATTAAGAGATGGCTCCTGTTATAAGGACACTGTTTTACAGATCTGCCAGGATCTGACGATTTTTTGAGGCCGAAGGACATCCTTGGCCACTCTCTCCATCCACAATTAGATATTAGTTTTCGTCCTTAAGAATGCTGTTTTAAAATATTCGACGATTTTAAGATGGTGGACCTTAAAAGGACACTTTTTTTAAATATTAGACTATTAAACTGTTTTAAGATGGCGGAATGATATTTAAATCATTATGATATTAAATGGAGGATGAGGGGAAAAAAAAAAAAAAAAAAAAAAAAAAAAAAAATTCCTTTCCCCCCCCTCTCTCTCTCTCTCTCTCTCTCTCTCTCTCTCTCTCTCTCTCTCTCTCTCTCTCTCTCTCTCTTTTTAAATTATAATTTATTCCCTTAATTTTAGTCACCAAATTATATCAATAGTTTAATAGTTCAATATTATAGCAATAGTAATTCAATTGGGATTACAATGTAATTCGATCACAGATTTCATAGTTGAATAACGGATTACTATTTCTTGTAAGTTAAGTAATGAATGATTTGCAAATTTAATTCGATTATAATATTTCTTCCATTAAAAATAGCCAAATAAATATCGGAATATCAGTTTAGACCTCCACCATTTATATTTAAGTTTTCTTTTAGTGTTAAAGATTTTGAAATATCGCCATCTTCATTATTTTTCTTAGAGAGAGGAGTGGGGGGGGGGGGGGCTATTTCTAAATTGAGAACGGCTCGTCCGATTTTAATGAAATTTGATAATTATGTTTCTATCGTACTTGTAAGCATATATTTATGGTTTTAACAGTTTTATTAATTAGTGGGGTAGGGAGGAAATATAGCCCCCCTCCCTCCTAATTAATAAAAATGTTAAAACCCTAAATATACGCTAATAAGTACGAAAGAATCATAATTATCAAATTTTATTAAAATCGGACGAGCCGTTCTCTATTTAGAAATATAGCCCCCCCCCCCCCCCCCCCCCCCAAATAATAAATAAAACTGTTAAAACCCTAAATATACGTTAATAAGTACGAAAGAAATATAATTATCAAATTTCATTAAAATCGGTTAATTGGTCACATAAAATATTAATTGGTCACAATATATATATAAAATATATAATATTGAAATTGTGTACATTAATATTGTATACAAACATATTAATCAATTTTTGTGTAAAAGGTGATTTTTATTTTCTGATCAAAATTTTTTTGATCGCAAATTAATCATTATTATTAATGCAATACCATTTCACTCAGTGAGTAATCATAATTTTTAATCAAATCAATAAACATCAAAAATCAATTAAAATTTTTATTTATAAATCAGGAATGATTTTTAAATTAAAAATCAAAAATAATAATTATTATATGATTTTTTGGAAAAAATAATTATTGATTTCAAACAGATCATTATCATCATACAATCATTATTGTATACACACAGATAGTCAAATCAGGCGAGAATTGATCTCTTGCTACACTCAAGGAATACAAAATTCCTTCAAATAGATAAATTTTAACCTGATTAAAATTGCATTGATTATGTGTTTGAAGAGTACGTAAAAGCTTAATTAGACATCCGCTTTGGCAGAAATAATTTTATCGATCCATCTGGTTGGATTTTAATTTCTAACCATAAAAGTATAAGACAGTTTGGCAAACATCGTTTATGGCACTTAAGACTAGTTTAATTTTTATTATAGTAAAATTTATTATTATAAACCTTCCAAGAACTATGAAGATGTAGTTAAAATTTGGTATAGTTAGTTTTAATAGTTTTACCAATGCAAGCTCTGTTACAGAATGGCCACATATCGGTCGATTTTTAAACTGCCACCTGAATCCACATGTCTCTTCATATATTTACAGCCTTTTTAATATAAATTGAATTTGTATCATATGAATTGATTATGAAGTTACAAGGTTAGTTTCTCGCCACCTATCAATCGATTATCAAACTTCACTGTGCACCACATATTTATCGCTTTGGCAATATAAAATAAATCTTTTAATTTTATTATTGCTAAACCTTCCTTGAACCATGATGTGGTTACAATATGGTTCAGATTGGTTCAGTAGTTTTAGCAGTTAGTGATCACAAACGAAAAATGCCTTTTCCTTTTATATAATAGTAAGTATAGGTTATAAACATTTTTTGTATAAATATTTATTTGAATACGCGTTGTGTCGCGACATATATGCACCCATTGCATAGTTTTCTGCAATGTGGAAGACTGGAACCATAAGTTGAAAAAGGTATCTGGGAAAATACTCTCTTTAAAATAGGACCAAGCCTTGTCTGAAGCGAAAAGATCTTTGGTCCATTCTAGAACCGGTTATCTGGATCGTAAACGCTTACGGTCCAAGTACACCGTTATACGATATTCTATTGGCTATTGGCAGGTTGTTGTTATTGTTTTTCTTTATTGATACACGTTTATGTACTAAGTTAAACTGTTACTTAAATTATGAATAAGATTTAATTTTATAATACTGTTCTGAATCTAATGATAAATACTTTAAGCTATAAATAGTTTAATTTAATTATATTTATGGAGGGGAGATTCGAGAGAAAAAATAGATGATTGATATTTCTATAATCAACTTCTTTTATATCTACTGCTTCTGCTAAGGAAACTGCCGGCAAATTTTCGATCCGAGCATTACCTACAGAGCTTCTCAAAAAAGCCACAACTGTTAAAAAATGTTGGTATGATTTTACTTTTTTTATTCATATCATTATAGCCCCTAAACCTTAGGTCCTAGCGAAAAATGTTATATAAGAAAAACTATTCTCCATTAAATTTATAATAAGTAAACTTCTGTCAAAGTTTAGATCCGAGTAACACCCACAGAGCTAGAGCTGGTCAAAATGTCGTTAAAAGGAAGAACTTTGAAATTGTGTATTAAACTGATGTCCCATTAAAATCATTAGGTGATTTATTGTGATCTGCATCATCTCAACAAACAATTCATACACAGCAAAGACCCCTTAATCAAATTCTAAATAACGACAGCCCAGATGTTTAATCCTGAATTAATAATTTCACAATTTCGATTGCCTCTTGACATTTTTTCCAGTCTATCAAAGTTCTTGTACATATTTATCTCGATTTGGGATCATGTCTACCCCCGAAACATCTATTTAAATACCCCATTTGGGTTTGATGCTTCGAAAGATTGGGAATGCATTTCGGCACTTTAACACACACACAAAAAAAAAAAAAAAAAAAAAAGCTTTTAGTCTCTCTAATAGACGTTAATAAGAAACCTGTCAAAGTTTCGCTCATCCAATCATGAAAATTCTGTATTTGGCTTATAAAGTGAGATGTACTTTTAGCTGTTCATCTTTAGTCGGTATAAATGTGTTTTTAAGTTTTACGTAATGATATAAGTGCAGGAAGTACAAACATTATATATAAAATGAATTGTATTATATAAAATAATATTACAGATATTTTGTACGTTTTATAAAATAATTTGGAATTGTTACAAATCTACCAAGTAAAGTAAGTTAACTTTGTAGCAGTTCTGCAGCTTAAAATAATTTAACCCATCTTTAATTTTATATGATTACCTAATAATAAACGTGGCTGTTTCAAATTGTTCTAACAATCTTAATTTTATTCTATTACTAATTTTTGTACTTTTATTTTTAATAACTTCCAAGATCTTGTTGGATTACTAATCTCGTTGTGTTACTGATAAAAACGTGTCATAATTATTTCGTCGATACAAAGTTGTATATGATAAGATAGAGCTCAGAAAATTAAGGAGTGACAACCGTGTTATTATTTATCATTATATTCTCCTTCAAACTTTAAATATAATACTTAAGCAACGTTTAAAAAAAAACAAAAAAACAATAGTTTTCTTCTTTGCTTGAAAAATGTTCTTCCACACACTGCTGGGCCTCTCGTCCAATGCTCGTCTCTTTGGCGGATGAGGTATTTCTGACGATATGCATTCGTTCACCTCGGCCATAGAAATCAATGCTGTGTAGACATGGTCAGTGTCATGAAGAAGCCAAACACCTCTTGCTCAAGCTTGCCTGCCTTGGTTTAGAACGTGTGTGCCAAGGCTGAGTGTACCCGAGGAGGGTCGCCCAATATCGAACTCGATAGACCTTACCAAAAGCCTTAGTAATCATTTTAGTTTCGCATTAAGTTTGATAACATTGCTATCTAATATAAATAAACGAATAAAAATATAACATTACACGTCAAAAAATCTTAACCAAACTACAGCTAAACATATATTTCACCGTTCTGAATTTTTTGTAGCATTCAAATTTAGTTGTTGCCGTATCTATAAGTTGGTACGGATTTATGAAGAGAGAGAAAATTATTAATTCTTATTTACTTTGCTGAGTTCTTCGACTTTTCATAAGATCCCGAGACAAGTGTGCTTTTATTTACTTTTCATGGAAAAATTTTAGTTCGAAATAAAAATAACATAATTTTTAATTGAAAGAATTTGAAAATCTCCCGCAAATATATATCGCAAAAGTAAAAACTATTTTTTTTTTTCAGGGTTTTGTGAACTGATTATCTATGAATCAGAAAATCTATATCAAAAATGTCCCTTGAAGTATTTTTTTTCAGTTTATAGAACTGAATTTTTGAAAACCATAGGCAATATACATTTTTTTTTTTTTACCTTACCATGATTATCTTAAGTACGTTTTTAAACAAAATTTATTTCTTTAATTTTCAATACTCATTATTTAAAACAATAATACAAAGGTTTCTAGAAGTGTATCATCTGATAATATCTTGTGATTCAAGATGTGGGTTGGTCCTATCCTTATTGGGAATTTGTAATCTACCGTGTTATGTTATAGAAGTGGGCTTAAGGCATGGTTTGTTCAAATTGAGCTTCGCTTCCCACACAATATTTTAAATAATAGTTTTTCCAAAGTGCCCAATTATTTTCTTCAAGGTTAGACTACTTTACAAAGAGTCCGTTGAATCTGATGAATAAGCTTTCATATTAATTTAGCCATTTTTTATGGCAAAATAACAAATGTTATTGATATGGTTATGCAACTACGAAAAATCGACATGCAAACATAATAGGGTCATTCCATGCCAAATCAACCAATTCTACATTAGATTTGGACCTTGACCACTCCGATTTCTGTGATTTTTGGTATTGCAGCTGTACATACCAAGGCTAGTATAAATGTAAAATATTACATTTTTCTGACTTTTGGTTGTTGAGTTATAAGCTTTTAAAAACTCAAAAAACTGCTGTTTTCGGTCCTCACTCAGTGTATTCAAAATTACGCCATTAAAAAACTATTTTTCCCAGAGAGCTCAAATTTGCGGCATTCTTTTCTATTTGAAATGCCCTTTAATATGATATATCACTTGATATATTTCGGTTTATTTTGAATTTTTTCGAAACTTCCAAAAACGGTTTTTGTAATTCCCAAAATACGTACCGTTCGATTTTTTCGAAAAAAAATATATGTGATATATACTATTATTGACTTCATCTGGAAAAAATTTAAGGATGGGATGGAAATGGGTTCTTGATAAAAAAAAATATTTTGTCTTTTTTTTAATGGACAGTTAGTCCAGTCAATGAAATATTATAGAATGCGTTTTCTGTAATCCAAGGTTTTTCTTTGGAAACTTGTTCAGGGTAGTTAGAAAGTAAACATACTATAAGTCCTGGCGTTTTCGAATCTGGGAAACAGGGCGCGGAAGGTGTCTCATTTTGGTTTTGGGCTCATATCTCGAAAACAGTGCATCATATGCAAAACATGATTCTTACTAAATTAAAGTTAACTAAATTCTCTACAACCTTTATTTTATACAAATTTTTCATATTCTGTACCGTTCCCGAGATTTACGCTTGGTAAATGTGAACATTTTTGAAAAAATAAATGTTCAGCTCACGTTTTCTGTTAAACATCCATCTATATATTTTAAAACGTCCATCCTACGACAAAAGTCTTTATAAATAATATTGTACAACATTAAAATTCCTTCAAAATACACATATATATATATGCTAATTTATCTTCAACTTGTCAAAAGTTACATAAATTTTACTTGTCTTGGTAAAATAAACTTACTAAAAGTCCTTCACATTTGTCAAGCGTATATCGCGGAAGCGGTACAGAAAATGAAAAATGTGTATATAATAAAGGTTGTATAGAATTTAGTCAACATTAATTTAATAAATAGTCATGTTTTGCAAACGATGCACCGTTTTCGAGATATGAGCCCAAAACCAATCAAAGAGACATTCCGCGCCCCCTCCCTTGTTTTTCCCAGACCCGAAAACTCCAGGACAGAATACGCATTCTATAATATTTCATTGACTGGACTGACTGTCCATTCTTAATGATTTTCTAATTGTTTTTAGCACTTTGCGATAGCATTTTAATTAAAATGAAAACATTATATATATCTTACGCTTTACTTATACAATTATTAGTAATAGTAACTATCCATCATCGGGATTCTAATAGTAACACTGATTAAATATACCATTTATTTTGGTCCGACTACTAAAAATATTTCGCATAAATCTATACTATTATATAAAAGGACAACCTTTTATTCGTTTGTGACCAATAACCACGAGAATTGCAGAACCAATATGTAGCAAAGTTTAACCTAATTATCTTTATAGTTCCATGAAGTTTTACAATTAATAAAATCTACTGATCTTTAATTATTTTGCCATTTTTTTACGTGTGCATTTACGGTTAGAAATTAAAATCCAACCAGATGAAATCAAAATTTTGATGTGTGTAATAATATGATCCATGGGCCTTTAGTTTTAGGCACAGATAATTTCGTTTATTATCTGAGTAAGTTTCTTAATATTCTCTGTCCATCTGGATTAACAATAAAATTAAAAAATAGATATCCAATTACGCTTAAATGTAATCTTCAACCACCTAATCTTTTCAATTTAAAACAGGTTAAAACTTAAAACTATGTGTGAAAATATCATTGATGAAATAATGCTCATTTGCAGACTTCAATAGAAGATTTCTGTTGATAAACATATGAATCTTTATCTAATTATTAGTTAAAATTATCTTTCATTACTTATTATAGCAAGCATATCCGCGATGGGGGATTTTAGTAAATTTATAATTTTAATTTTTTTTTTAATTACAATAACTATTTCGCGTCATGTAATTTAAAAATTAGATACTTCCATCTGACATTCCTTTTCACAATTTTCAATGATATAAATCCTTTCTCCGGCAGACATCGGTTTAACATTCCGTAACTAATTTTATAGCAAGTGCTATATTGACTTTCACTGCAGTATCACTACTGAAGTCATCCTAGCGCGCTCTTAATGATATTTCTAATTACTTCCAACTCCATCAGATGTATAAACGGAACGAATGAAACGTTTATTCAAATTTACATATCCCTATGTATTATATTTATTTATTACAGCACAAAGTTCCCCATTTTCATAAGTTTTTGTTTAATTTGTTGCCTGAATTTTATAACACACACACACACACACACACACACACACACACACACACACACACACACACACACACACACATATATATATATATCCCAGTTGAAATAAATTTTGTTTTAATTTATCTTTTGACCGAGTCTGGCACCGGTGACTGCTTTACAAAATCCGTAAATTCCTACCTTCCACATACTTCCTAATTATCCGCTCCTATCTAAGTGATAGAACTTAGAAGTTAATCACAACTTTTCCTATTCTAGCTGTTTATCTAATCTGCCGGTGTTCCTCAAGGTAGTATCCCAGGTCCCATCTTCTGCACGGTGTATACAGCAGATATCCTAATCCACCGTATTCACCACGTATGCTGATGACACATGTGTTTTCCGTCAACAATGATCGCTTCAATGCCTTCCCCCACACTCCAATATCATATCAAAATACTTAATGAATAGTGTCGAGATTAGTGAATTGAAATAAATCCAAACAAATCACATCTAATAAGCTTTACTCTACGCCGCAAACCTACTAAGTCTTCTCCTACAGTATCGTTTAATTATATTCCATTAATACTAGTTGAAGAGATCCGCTACGTAAAACTCCGTCTTGACAAACGACTTACTTGGAACCCACTAAAACGACATGAAACGGCTCTTCGTTTTCGACTTCTTCAACATTTACTTGAGTTCAAAACTACCAGTTTACTACAAAAGACTCACATGACAGTTATCACGTATATTTGGACACATTGAGTTGAGCTTTTGGACTCCATGTTCCATATATTGCTATCCTTTAATAGTAAACTCCATAACCATTTAAATCCACTAGTCTCTCAACTTTCTTCGTATTCTATTCCTGAAAATCCTCCGAGGGGCCTGAAAAGGTGATTGGACATTCTTAAAAAAAAACTTTAATTTAAGTGCTACCAGTGGGCAATTAACCCAATGAATGAATATGAAGAATGAATAGATATTTTACAAAAACTTTTTAGAATAAAGCATAAAATTATTTTTATTAGTAATTATATAATCTCATCGTAAAGACAACAAAGCTATCTCATAGCTTAAAGCAGCAATATTATCGGAAGGCTCCCTAGCTATCTTGCGATCATAACTATAAACTTGGTTTCGATCTATACCTAGGAATCTATTTTTGTTCATCTATTATAGAAAGCGATACATTTATCAAGTTTCAATGGTATCGAAAATAAACTCATTAGATAAGAATGTATTTTGATATGAATTTTTTTCGAGGAAGATGATGCTGCTACAACTTTAATTATCTTTTTGGAGAGAACCAAACGGTTTTTTTTCTTCTTCTTAATTTATTAAGGCCTTTTAAGAGATCGAAAAAAATCCGAAAATCAAGAATCGTCTTTATTGAACTATTATATATATATATTTTTATATTTCCCTTCCATAGTAACCCTAAGGAAGGGGCTTGTATTTCTGATATTTTTACAAGTTCCATGCATAGTAGCATACTACCTGTAATTAGCAGGTGTAATTTTAAAAAAGAATAGATTACAAAAAAAGTTCTTTATTGAAATTAGAATGAACACCTAGAGAAAATAAAAAGAAAAAAAAATAACAATAATTTCTAAACCAAAAAGCAGGAATTCAATAAACAAACAAAAATAAAATAGGATAAAATAAAAGTACAACGGAAAAAAAAAAAATAGAATGATAAAATTAATAAAAAGAAATGGAAATATAACATACAGACAAGTTGATTTTTCAACAGATGTCTTCTATTGTTCATCATGTTTTTGATGCTGGTCTTCTTTCTTGATCTATATGGTCTATTTTGCAATTGCGAAATCTGCCAACTGTTTCTTGTAAATTTTGTATAGTTTTTCTTCGGTAGAAGACCAAGTGTCCCCATTCATCAGTACTGTTTTTATTAGTTTAGATCTTCTGTACTCATAAAGAATATACTTATATATATATAAAATTTTACTTAGCAGACAACCTTGAATATTATAGGAAGTTGACTCATTATTCTTCCCAACATTTACATAGAGCCGTGTCGTGCAAACGCTATTGATTTCGGGTTGATGACATTTCGCTTCGACCGCAAACCTCTTTGCCAAATCTTTTGACATTTTATTAACTAAGGCTATGAAAACTGAATAATTTAAATATTTTTCGGTAATAATGCTTGTATTGTAGTATATTTAGTAAAACAAAATATTTATATGTTACTGTTTTGTTTTATAAATGACGTAATTTTTATTTTTGTTTTTAATATTTTGTTAAAAAAAAAAACGTGAAGTTTTATTCACCATTTTAGAATAACTTTTGTAATTATAAATAATTTTATACATATTGTTACTATTATTAATTATAAATATTTTACTCCCGTGGAATTTAAAGATTTTTCTTTTATTACTAAATTTCTATGTAAAAGTACATATGTAAATACACATATAAAAGTTTGTCTACGGTAATATGAAAGATAAAAAAAATATTATATTTAAAATTTTTTTTTTAATTATTTATTTAAGGAAAGTATTACAATCTGCCTACAAAAAAAATAAATAAATGTATATACTATACATATATGTATATATATTATATTAATATTAATCCTCATTAGGGCAAGTAAACGTATTCAAAAATATTGAAATTAGCTGTTTTTGTTTCTCCTTTTTTATAGGTCTAAAATTGAAAAAAATCTTTTGTAAAAAATAATTTTAATTTATTTCTTTTACAATTTTTTTTTACCTCATTTAATGTTTTTGAATGAGGAGGTATATTACCCAGAGATGGTATATTACGAAAATATGCTGGGCTAAAGATCACGTTTAATGATCTAAGCAGTTGACCCCTGCTTAATAAAAAAAACTGTAGAACTGCTTTTAGATGCACAAATCTTGTATATTTCAAGGATATATGTACTTGATATATTTTCAATAAATTAACTGATTATATTAGGTAAATTACTCAACAATCAATTTTCTGAACAAATTGTGCTGGGCTCCTGAAGATCCTAGAGCTCGTTGTAAGTTTTTACTAATACGCTTTATGAATGCAATTTTTTTTTTTAAACAAGTTTAATGGCTTAAGAAAGTATTAAAATAGGTAGAATATTGTAGGATCATACGATGACCTTAAAGGATATTCCGTCCCTACTAGTCATCAGCATCAAATGGTAGCCGTACCAAACTGGGCGTAGGATAAATAAAAAAAAAATGTTTCGGATCATAGTGCCTGATTGCTTTGATGAACCTATTGTATAATGTGCTAAGGTGGGACATTGTGTGGGATCTGCCATGAGTCTTCAAGGACAACATTAGCAGCTATCCCTCAAAGCAATATAACTACATCGATCTGACCAGCTGACGAATGTTCGTTATCTATAAATTGTTTCAAGCATATAAAACATACAAATAAGAAAAATTGAAACTATGGAAGAAATCTTTTTGAATGAATTTTGACTCTATGAAAAAATAATTAACATAATTCGTTCAGCATATCATTCCGTAATATTCAACGTAGCCGTGGAGTTTTGGATCAGAGTATTATTACCTTCGATAAATGTTAATTTTAATCTAAACCTTTTATATCTAACTCTTATTGATTATTTAAGGTGTGATGTTGATTGATCGTCGTAAGTTCAAACTTAGCAATTGACTCAACATAGAAATATACCAAATCATATCTTAATATATTAATAAATTATCCTTAAAAATGCTGTGGAACTTTCCGTAATGGTTCCTTCTAACGAACATCTCTCATAACTGGTCAGTTTTACTTTACCCAGAGTCTTACTATTTGCTCCATATCGTTTATAACTTCTATTAATCGGACATCTAAATAAATAGTAGCGGACTAAGATTTAGTCCTCTTCTTTTCGAAAAAGTCTCTCTTTAGCGGACATGTAAAGGAAGATAAAGGCGTTATTTCTTTGAATGGCAAAATGTCATAGCTAATACGCCATGTTAAATTCATTAGAATTTTGTTTAAAGAAATGCATTTTTTGTTAACAAATAATTTCTACATGGCAGAACCATTTTCTATCCACCTCCTGTCTTGAACATTTTTTTTGCTTAAGAATTTTTATTCAGTTATTATTTGACCTTAATGTTAGGGAAATCCCATGTTGTATTGAAATTTAGTGTGTCTTTAGTATCAATTTAAAAAATAACAAAACTTATTTATTAAAATAGCAACACAAAAATATGTTTAAACTTTGAAAGAATAAATTTATCTTTATACTTACGCATTTGAATAGCTTTATAGTCATGTGTATTAGTCTTATTTACATGCAAGTAATTTGACCCATCTGGGCAAACACAGTTGAACTTTGAGGCTCCACTAAACCTTCAATTCTTCCCGTATCCAATCCTTACAATCCAAAACCTTCGTAAAATCCTCATTGCTTTTTATTATGTCACAAACAAACTTATCCATACAGATTTTAATGTCCCATGTGTTTCTGATTTGGTCCAAATCAAATATCTATCCTTTCATAGTAAACTTCATACCCATTCGAATCCACTAGTCTCCCAAATTGCCTCAGTCTCCATTCTCGAAAATCCTCTGTGGTGCCTGAAAAGAAGATGCCCAAAAGACCACTTTATGCAGAGCTATTAAAGTGCTATTAGTGAATAGTTCTTAACATGCCATTTCATGGTAATCATTTTCTCAAATTTACTTGTATATAATGTATACAGTTGTATATATCGATAAATAGTTTTTTTTTTTTTTTTTTTTTTTTTTTTTAATTTTTATCTGTTTAGATTTTAAACATGTTCGAATTGAACATTTTAAAAAATCACACAACTAATTATTATTCCCGGTGATTTCCGTTAAAGAGATGTTTTAGTTTATAAGATCTCTTCCATCAAAAGTAATAGCTCGTATTTTAACCATGTTTAAAACTAAGGCAAAACTTTTTTTATTATTATTTTTTATTGTTATTCACTTGGGAGATTGTGAAAAACTAGTAATTTTTTTCAATATTGATTCATATTTACAAGCCGAAGTATGACAAAGCGTAAACTTGTGTTCTCATGAATAATTTTGTGAACATTTTTTCAGTGTTTTGTGTATGTTGGCTTAAACTGTGTCGGAAGTGTATTTTCTCCTCGGGAAGTGATGCAGATGATGAGGTGAAAATGGTCTCTGTTTTTTCCCCATTGTTCTGCTTCGAGCTTGCGGTACCTCAGCCATTTCCACGCTTTGACTGTCATCAAGGCCTGTATTAATTTTTAAATTTTCCGTGCAGTCCTCATAAAAAAATCATGATTTTGTCTCTTTTAATTTTGAAAATAAATCTTTAAAATCACTCGAGATTATATTTATTGATACAGCGGTATCTTAATAGTTTTATAACTCAACGCTAATCTTACATGGGATCACGCCTGTTGGAATAACTGCATAGAATTGCTGATAAGATAATACGAAGACGACAAAAGAAAAATAAGATATCGTTACTTTTTATGATCATCTGCTATGTCGATAGATAAATGGTCAAGGAATGAAGCCACGTCACCTGTAATCTTTTTGAATGACTCTGACAAAATACGTACTTATCATACATATAGTTACTCTAGTAATTATAATTACATTTTTTTTGTTTTATTTTTTCTTTTTTGCCTCTTACTTCTGCCTATCGTGAGCACCTTCTTGTTTATTGCTCGTTGTGCCCTTTTTATTTTTATTGTGTCTACACATCTGAGTTTCGGCCTACCTCTAGGTCTATTTCCTATCACATCAGCATTCATAGTTAGGAGAGAAAATTTTTTGGATGTCTTCTTATTCTTCTTGGATTCCATTGAGGTCTGTTTTTAGACCACCTAACATCCTTAGACTTTTAATTTTAATTTTATTTTTTTTAATCTTACATCAGATATATTCATCTAATTAAAACAATCTTTGGTCATAGGTTAACATATAGGAATTAATATTCTCTATGAAACTGTTAAAATGGCTCAATGATGACCGAAGCATTAAGAAGAAAAAGAAGAAAATGAACTTTATTCTGGAACAACTTGCCCCCTGAGAATAACAAATGAGTACAATGCATAGAACAATCTTCTGGCTATGATAATTAATTATAATAAATAATAATGATAACTAATAATAAAAATTGATTAATAATTAAATTATGAGTTAAAAAATAAATGAGAAATCTTGTAATAGGATACATCTTATGTATACTATTATAATGTATATAACATAAGTATTCATGATTTAAATATGCTCGGATAAATTAAGGAAGCAGCATTCTCCTGACTATTTGAATTAAAGCTAAAGATTGCTGATTACAGTACACTAAGCTTGTTCCTATTCTGGATATAACGCATTGAAATCCCCGTATATTTTGAAGGGATAAATTTTGAATTTCATATGAAATTAACTTACGAATTTGCTAATTTATTTGTCAATTGTTAGTCTTGCTGATTGAGTCTAAAATCTATAGCAAAGATTTAATTTTTCAGTTAATGTTGAAGCACTTCACTGTTAAGGACCAATTTGTTTTTTTTATTTGAAAAAAAAATTAAAACTTACTAAAGAAATAAAATCTTTATAGAAAAAGATGAATCACTCGAAGGGTTATGCGAAATAAATACACTGCTCAGTTAGTCCAAGAGCCGAGGCCAAATTTCATGACTTATTTGAAGAAAACTTTTAGACATACAGCCATTAAATGTCCACCCTCAGCAATCAATTTGCACTTGTCTGCCAACTCAAAGCGGGGGCGTTTCAAAATGGCGACCTCCGAAAGGGGGTAGCAAATATCAAAATATGGTATTATTTGAAGATGATTTATTTAAAGCAAACAAGAAACTGCAAACCCCCTAGGTGACAAAAAACGTTGCCTGCCAAAATTTGGAGGGGGCGTCGCACCGGCAGACAAAATTCAAAATCCGCGTTTTTTAAGTCCAAAAGTGGACCATTTGAAGACGATTTATTTCAAGCATACAAGAAACTGCATGGTCACTAGATAACAATAAACGTTGTCTGCCAAAATTTGGAGGGGGCGTCACACCGGCAGACAAAATTCAAAATCCGCGTTTTTCAGTCCAAAAGTTGACAATTTGAAGACGATTTATTTGAAGCACACAAGAAACTGCATACTTCCTAGATGTCAAAAAACGTTGTCTGCCAAAATTTGGAGGGGGCTAAGCACCGGCAGACAAAATTCAAAATCCGCGTTTTTTCAATCCAAAAGTTGACAATTTGAAGACGATTTATTTGAAGCACACAAGAAACTGCATACTCCCTAGATGACAAAAAACGTTGTCTGCCAAAATTTGGAGGGGGCTAAGCACCGGCAGACAAAATTCTAAATTCTTGTGAAGGCGTCACACCGGCTGACATTGTTCAAAACTCACATCCTTTTCGTCCAACAGTGAACTTTTTGAACATGATTGCCTTTTTTATTTGATTTATAAGTAGTTTTTCTCTAGAATGATTTGATTTGAGGAAATTATATTATATTGCTTCCTACGTATGTTACAATAAAATTATTTTAATATAAAATAATCTTGTTTAAAAATTTTAATGTAAAAAATACCAATTAATATATATGAACAGTAATAATATAAATACCGGCCACATAATTAAAAAAGAATAATATTTCAACTTATAAAGTTATCAAATATGTACTATCCTGGAACAAAAATCGTATAAAACTTGTATAGTAGTCCAGTTAATTGATTTTTAAAATGATAGACCAAGAGCCCGATAGGAAAACATACCGAGTTATTTCACCCCTTTTTTGTAATGCATGGGTGTAACCTGTCCACTGTTCTGAATGAAAATTTATGAATTTTCCAATAAAGGTGAGTGCCGCAAAAATGACAGTGGGGGGAAGGAGTTGTAAATAGTATTTCTTAGAAGTTCGGAAATCGTTACTTTTAGTATATTTTGTGTTCTATTATATGTTATTCAAGCAAATCAACTTTGCAACAAATTTTGTAATAGTCATTTTGTTCTCAGATCAATAGTTTTAGAGCGGTTTGGCCACCAAAGATTGACTAACTTCATATAAGTCGCACTTCTTCGTGAAAAGAAGCAGTTGGTACTTTTCCGTTGTCGGTTATAACTCTAATCCAAAATTTATTTTTTTCAACTGATGAAAATTTCCTTTCAGACATTATACATAAAATTGATTTGTATAATATAATATAATTTATCTATATAATGTATATAAAGTTATTTAAAATACCCATGCCAGCACGCTAAAAATCCGTACTTTTGTAAAGTTAAAGTTTTTGGCACATATTTCGTTATAACACCAAAACTATTCGTCCGATCCAAAATTTATTTATTTTTCAATTGATAGCTGGCTAAATTTTCTATCAGACCTCATATATGAAATTTATATAAAGTCATGTAAAGATCCCATGCCAGCACGCTAAAACCCCGAACTGTTGTAAAATCCAAGTTTTTTGGTAGATTTTTCATTATAACCTCAAAACTACTCGTCCAATCCAAAATTTATTTTTCTCAACTGATAGCTGACTAAATTTGCAATCAGACCCCATACATAAAACTTTGATCAAGCTCTGTAAAATACCCGTGCCAGCACGCTAAAAACAAGTTCTGTTGTTAAATACAAATTATTTGGATTATTTTTCGATATTAGTCCTAAACAATTTGTCTAAACCAAAATTTACTTTTTTCAACTGAAAATTGACTAAATTTGATATCACATTTTATACATGAATATTTAATTGAAATCCATGCCAGCAGGCTATATGAGTATGTTTTGGTAAAAACATAACAATTTTACATGTTACAGTGGGCTGGCGTGGGTATTTTGCGGGATTCATTCATCATTATATAATTTGATTTGGTTGTAAATTTAGTAAACTTTCATTGAAAAAAATAAATTTTGGATAAAACAAATAGTTTGGGGGTTATAGCGATAAACGTGCCAAAAAACTTGGATTTCACAACATTACAAGGTTTTAGTGTGCTGGAATTGGTATTTTACGTGACTTTATATCAATTTAATATATGGGTCTGATTGGAAATTTAGACAGCTATTAGTTGAGAAAAATAAATATTGGATCGGAAGAATAGTTTTCGGGTAATAACGAAAAATGTGCCAAAAAACTTGTATTTCACAACAGCACGAGGTTTTGGTGTGCTGGCAATGGTATTTTACGTGACTTTATATCAATTTAATATATGGGTCTGATTGGAAATTTAGTCAGCTATTAGTTGAAAAAAAAATAAATATTGGATCGGAAGAATAGTTTTCGGGTAATAACGAAAAATGTGCTAAAAAACTTGGATTTCACAACAGTACAAGGTTTTGGTGTGCTGGCATTGGTATTTTACGTGACTTTATATAAATTTAATATATGGGTCTGATTGGAAATTTAGTCAGCTATTAGTTGAGAAAAATAAATATTGGATCGGAAGAATAGTTTTCGGGTAATAACGAAAAATGTGCCAAAAAACTTGGATTTCACAACAGCACGAGGTTTTGGTGTGGTGGCAATGGTATTTCACGTGACTTTATATCAATTTAATATATGGGTCTGATTGGAAATTTAGTCAGATATTAGTTGAGAAAAATAAATATTGGATCGGAAGAATAGTTTTCGGGTAATAACGAAAAATGTGCCAAAAAACTTGGATTTCACAACAGCACGAGGTTTTGGTGTGGTGGCAATGGTATTTCACGTGACTTTATATCAATTTAATATATGGGTCTGATTGGAAATTTAGTCAGCTATTAGTTGAGAAAAATAAATATTGGATCAGAAAAATAGTTTTCGGGTAATAACGAAAAATGTGCCAAAAAACTTGTATTTCACAACAGCACGAGGTTTTGGTGTGCTGGCAATGGTATTTTACGTGACTTTATATCAATTTAATATATGGGTCTGATTGGAAATTTAGTCAGCTATTAGTTGAAAAAAATAAATATTGGATCGGAAGAATAGTTTTCGGGTAATAACGAAAAATGTGCCAAAAAACTTGGATTTCACAACAGTACAAGGTTTTGGTGTGCTGGCATTGGTATTTTACGTGACTTTATATAAATTTAATATATGGGTCTGATTGGAAATTTAGTCAGCTATTAGTTGAGAAAAATAAATATTGGATCGGAAGAATAGTTTTCGGGTAATAACGAAAAATGTGCCAAAAAACTTGGATTTCACAACAGCACGAGGTTTTGGTGTGGTGGCAATGGTATCTCACGTGACTTTATATCAATTTAATATATGGGTCTGATTGGAAATTTAGTCAGATATTAGTTGAGAAAAATAAATATTGGATCGGAAGAATAGTTTTCGGGTAATAACGAAAAATGTGCCAAAAAACTTGGATTTCACAACAGCACGAGGTTTTGGTGTGGTGGCAATGGTATTTCACGTGACTTTATATCAATTTAATATATGGGTCTGATTGGAAATTTAGTCAGCTATTAGTTGAGAAAAATAAATATTGGATCAGAAAAATAGTTTTCGGGTAATAACGAAAAATGTGCCAAAAAACTTGGATTTCACAACAGCACGAGGTTTTGGTATGCTGGCAATGGTATTTTACGTGACTTTATATCAATTTAATATATGGGTCTGATTGGAAATTTAGTCAGATATTAGTTGAGAAAAATAAATATTGAATCAGAAGAATAGTTTTCGGGTAATAACGAAAAATGTGCCAAAAAACTTTGATTTCACAACAGAACGAGGTTTTGGTGTGCTGGCAATGGTATTTTACGTGACTTTATATCAATTTAATATTGCCTGATTGAAAATTTAGTCGTCTATCAGTTGAGAAAAATAAATTTTGGATCGAACGAATAGTTTTAAGGGTTTAACCAAAAAATTCTGGCGTGGGTATTTTACATGACATTATATAAATTTCATATATGTAGTATGGTAGGAAATTTAGCCACTTACTTACTACAAGTTAGCCAATCATTGGTGGCCGAACCGTTTGAAAACTAAAGATGAGAGAAAAAGAAATGAATAGTGCCAAATTTCTTGCAAATTTGATTTGCTTCATAATGTACATAGCTCAAAATATACTAACAGGAACGGTTTCTGAGTTATTCGATCAAACGACTAAGAACATTCGATTTTCCAAGAACATATGTTTACGAAGAACTACATGTTTTCCACGTATTTTGTTCCAGGATAGTACATATTTCATTACTTTATAAGTTGAAATATATTATTCATTCTTTCATTATATCGCCGGTATTTATATGTATTAATTGGTATTTTTAACATTAAAATTTTTAAACAAGATTATTTTATATTAAAATAATTATATTGTACCATACGTAGGAAGCAACATAATATAATTTCCTTAAATTATTCTAGAGAAAAACTACTTATAAATCAAATAAAAAAGGAAATCATGTTCAAAAAGTTCACTGTTGGACGAAAAGGATGTGAGTTTTGAACAATGTCAGCCGGTGTGACGCCTTCACAAGGGTTTTGAATTTTGTCTGCCGGTGCTTAGCCCCCTCCAAATTTTGGCAGACAACGTTTTTTGTCATCTATGGAGTATGCAGTTTCTTGTGTGCTTCAAATAAATCGTCTTCAAATTGTCCACTTTTGGACTGAAAAAACGCGGATTTTAAATTTTGTCTGCCGGTGCTTAGCCCCCTCCTAATTTTGGCAGACAACGTTTTTGTCATCTAGGAAGTATGCAGTTTCTTGTGTGCTTCAAATAAATCGTCTTCAAATTGTCCACTTTTGGACTGAAAAAAACGCGGATTTTGAATTTTGTCTGCCGGTGCTTAGCCCACTCCAAATTTTGGCAGACAACGTTTTTTGACATCTAGGAAGTATGCAGTTTCTTGAGTGCTTCAAATAAATCGTCTTCAAATTGTCAACTTTTTGACTGAAAAAACGCGGATTTTGAATTTTGTCTGACGGTGCGACGCCCCCTCCAAATTTTGGCAGACAACGTTTTTTGTCATCTAGTGACCATGCAGTTTCTTGTGTGCTTGAAATAAATCGTCTTCAAATGGTCCACTTTTGGACTCAAAAAACGAGAATTTTGAATTCTGTCTGCCGGTGCGACGCCCCCTCCATATTTTGGCAGACAACGTTTTTTTGTCACCTAGGGGGTTTGCAGTTTCTTGTTTGCTTTAAATAAATCATCTTCAAATAATATTATATTTTGATATTTGCTACCCCCTTTCGGTGGTCGCCATTTTGAAACGCCCCCGCTTTGAGTTGGCAGACAAGTGCAAATTGATTGCTGAGGGTGGACATTTTATGGCTGTATGTCTAAAATTTTTCTTCAAATAAGTCACGAAATTTGGTCTCGGCTCTTGGACTAGTAGCATCTTGAGTACGAATGCTAAACATCCATTTTTGGCGATATTAAAAAAAAATAAACATATAATTCTTATATTTATTTATTACATACATGGTATATTATTCATTCAGCAACTGATCAAACAAATGATAATCAGGTGAATTTCTATGAAATACGATTAATATCGTGGTTTCCCATTTTTTTTTTTTTTTTTTTTTTTTTTTTAATTTAAAGAGGATATATATATTTTTTTAATTATTATTTAATACAGAAAGAGTTGTTACACTTAATATTTAGGAATTATTACTACAAGCTTTTAGTTGTTTATTTCTTGATATACTTTATATATATATATGTTTACCTGCTTCCACAAGATTTTTCCAACCCATCCATACAAAATTTTCAAAATATCAACACTTTGTTACATAGATTATAAATATTAAGGTTTTCTGTAATGCAAGAAAAGAAAATACATTGGTACTCACCTAAGAAGGCAAACAGACTTATGAAAGATATCAGAATGAAATGGTCAAGTAGAATGGGTCCTTTCGGTTTTCCCTATTAGTGTTTGGATTTTTCCGTTGTTTTTTTAAACTAATTTTAAAGGGACTTCATTATGTTTATCTGTTTATTTAAATAAAAATTTGGATTTGTTTTGAACTATTTTTTTATTCAATGCTTCATAAATATTTAATTTTAGGCTATTTTCTACTTGATGTATTAGTTTCACTCCTGAGTCTTTTCATTTAAATTGATATTGAACATGAAATTCTGGTTCTTAAGTACTGGACAATGTACATTTCTTCTATTGTGTTCGTCCTTCCTCTTCTGCCAATATGTCTTCTCTTCCTTATAGTATCTCCCACTTTCTCAATTTTGTCATACACTTCTCTATTACTTCTAAGCTTCCTTCAACTCCCATTTTCGGACCTCGGCCCAAGTACTCTTTTTCTCTCTGCTTTATATTTTTATATTTATTTTTCATTTAATACATTGTAATATTTCTCGTGGCCAGCTAGAATTGATTCTTCCAGAATTATTTTTTTTTCTGATTCTAATAACATACTCAGACCATTGAAACGTGTGACTGGAGAGATGTTATAGATTTTAAGGGATTATTTGCTTAATGCGCCATTGCCAAATGAAATATTATTCAATTAAATTTAAAAAAGATAAAAATTATATCGCAGTAGTTTCTCTAAACCTATGGCAGCAAAACAGATCTATGGAGGAAATAACAATGAATCAAGACTAGTTAATAGCCAATAACAAATATTTAGCGCCCATTAATAAATTATGATCAATTCAACGGTGACGTTCAGTTTGTGACGACACTTATTGACTACTAGTTAACAAACTAGTTGAGCGCAGACTAGATGTAGATAACTGCTATCGATAGTGTTGTTATAGTTTCAACTGTTACTGTTCACCTGCATCCGGTCCTGCTGCAATCGTTAGCAGCTGAGAGTCTGCATTCAAGGATCTGCGGATCTTTCTCGGGTAGTAATTAGAGAGATAATATTCGCCTATAAACTATAAGAATATTTAAAAAATGTATATTAAAATAAGAAAAAAAAAATGAAAAATTTTAAAACATAGATTAAATTATCTTAGTATACTAAAACGACAAGGATTGGCACGTCGTTTTTGAATTCTTCAACGTTTACTAGAAAAGCCTTCCGATTTATTGTAAGAGGCTCATTTGCATGACAGTAACTAGACCTATTTGGACATACCAAGTTAAGCTTTCTGGCTTTACTAAACCATCCCATTCGTCTTTTATTCAATCCTTACAGTCCAAAATCCTCCGACAAATCCTCAATGCTCCTTATTATGTCACAAAGAAATTTATTCATAAAGACCTTAATGTACCATTTGTTGTTGATGTAACCCAAACCAGATACCTATCCTTTCATTGCAAGCTCCACAACCATTGAAATCACAATTTACTTCACATTCTATTCCAGATAACCCTCCGAGGTGCCTGAGAAGAAGGTGGCCTCGGGACCTTCTAATATAGTAAGAACTTTAATAAGTTCTAATACCAATGGGTAGTTGCTTTACAAACAATTGACTTGCCATTTTTAGCATTATCATCACATTTACTTTGTGTATTTTATTTTTATATTGTATGCAGTTATAAATTTCAATAAATAGCTATAAAATAAAATAAAAAATACCTTGGTGCTCCATTGTAATTAAAATTGTATTTCTCAAAGTACATTTTAATAATCATCACTCCTACTTTTAAAGGTTGTTTGCTATTATTTTTGGTTTGAAGTGGTTTGTAAAACAGCGGAAGCAGATCCCACAGGCCGGCTGCAAGTCACGTGATCGGAAATAGGGGTCGATGTAGATAGCGGAAGATCGAGATCTTTGATCGATACCTCTTCTCTCTCTCTGCTAGTGGAATTAAAATTATGATAGTCATTGTTAATATCTAAAAATTATTATAATCACTTGTTATATCAATAGTGCTAATTATTAGAGATAAAGCTATGACTTTGGCCGACTAGTTGGCGGGCAATAAGGCCGATTAGTCGGCCAATCTGATCGTTGCTTTCGTTGGAATTCGGGTGACATCGGCAATGTTCGAGATTTTTCGTTTGTTTTTATAGCTGCCTGTACATGTATCAACAGGTATTGCTTATCTTATATTTTTTCTTATGTTAAAATAACTAATTAATATATATTGTACTTATTTATTTCCATTTAAGGCAATATGTTTTCATTCATTGTAACTTTTAATTATAGAGATAATGGCTTAACTAATTCTACAGTTAGTATTAAAAATAAAAAAAAAAATGGAAAAAATATTATGATCGTTGGTTTTCATTTTCTATCATACATTTCCTATAAAAGAGAGTTTGCTGTATTTTATTTCGTATTTTTTTATTGCATTTTTTTTTTATTTTTCATTATAATTATCTTAAAATCGTAATCGATTGGTATATATATTTTTCCTTCATTATTTTATATCGACATTGCTGAAAACATTTATAAGAATTCATTTATACTTCTTTTAAACAAGCATCAATTCTAATTTTGCTTTATAGGAAATTTAATTAGGTTTAATTTGTATTTAAAACATATTTTTCTAGAGTCCACCGTTTCCGAGATGTAATCCAAAAACCCAAAAATTTGACCTTCTGCCCTCCCCCCACCGTAAGCTCAACCCCCAGGGGCGTGGACTTTTAATATATTTACAATCTATCTACTCCTAACGAAGGAAGCCCTGAGGTAAAAAATAATAGCATATTTCATGCAATCTACAATATGTTTATTGACTGGACTATTGTGTGAATGGATTCCATGTCATCTATATTACTTAGTGTCTTACTTAAGATTAGGAAATTTGTAGCATTAATTCAATTAAAAGCTTCAAACATAAAAAAATAAAATAAATGTGTGAAAGTTTATCAGAATTTCATATTTTCTTATTTTCAAATTCCCTTATTTAAGAATGTTTAACAGAAGTTAACAACATAACTTTCAATATGAATTTATAGTTTTATATACTGATATTTTCTTTAAATTCAAAAGTTAACATTACTTTCAACATTGATTTAGAGTTTTATATTTTGGTACATTAAGATATTTTAGGCGGTTGCAGAGGCTTGTTTTTTATATAGTTTATTGTTATATTTTCATAATACATAGCAAACGATGTATCGTAAGGTATGTATCGAAATATATACCCATTTCTACTCATATGTATTAAATTCCTACTTCCTTTTCCTTTTTCTAATCGTTACCTTTGGTAACAATTGAAATGATCTTATTGTTTTTATTTAAAATACATAAGGTTTCTAGCACTTGCAATAAGAGTTGTTATCTATTAATAAACTTACGAAAACGCTAGATTTTTGTAGTTTTTTATATTCTAGAAAATGCCGACAATGGACGAACGAGACGGAGCAAGATTATTCAACATATTTCCAACAGGGGGTACAGGACGGAAGCGGAAGTGGGGCAGGTGACCGTGACTTCCTATAGTTTTTAACTATTCAGTCAGCCGTGGCGTTTTGTTACACTGTATCAGCTGTCCGTTCGCATCTGAGCTTGTAGTTCATGTAATGTGTCGTTTTGAACACAAGCGGTTGTTTTATTTATCTAAATTGGGTTGGAGTTGCACTTGAATTAATTCAACATTGAACTAATTCTTTAGACACTACATTTCCTATGATAATGGCTGTCAATAGATAAGGATATTTCAGGGAATCCCGCCATCTTTCGTATCCCTGTTATGCTCTATTTTAAAGTTTTAAAAAGATTTATTATATTTTTTAAAAAAATCTATTGATATTTAGAACTGTATACATTATATACAAGTAAATTTTAGGAAAATGATTATAATCACATATCAATAATTTGTCTCTTGGCCATCTTTTCAGCCGGCTCGGAGAATTATCGGGAATGGAGTGTGAGGCAAGTTGCGATATATCTGGTTCGGTCAAATCAGCAACATGTGGAGCATTGAGATCTTGATGGATACATTTGTTTAAAACATAATAAGGAGCATCCTGGGTCATAAGAAGGATTTTGGATTGTAAGGATTCGACACCAGAAGAATTTGAAGGTTTAGTGGAGCCCCAAAGCTCAACTCCCTATGTCCAAATGAGTCTTATTACTGTATTGTAAATAAGCCTTTAACAATTTATTGGGGGCTTTGAACGCTTGTCTAGTTAATGTTGGAGTAGTCGGAAACGACGAACAGTTTCTTTTCTTTTAAGTCTGGTATAAAAAGGTTTATTTAAAACTATTTTGTTTGACAGCTTATGTCACTCGTGTAATTTCATTTTATTTTATCTGTTATTTCCTTCTCTTCCATTAATATTTAATATTTGCCTTCGGCTTGGTTTTGATTCACGGTTGTTTCTGTTTTATTTCGATAGTTTAGGTTCTGTCATTAAAAAACAAAACAAAAAGAAACAATGAACAGAAACATATCAGAGCTTTGGACAGGACGAAGCACGGCTTCGTCCTTATAGAGTTCTACCGTAATACCTTACCATATGTGAGTTAGCTATATTTAGGATCGTATCAGCTCCTGTAAATGTGTATTTTCCTTTCGAAACATCGTACACTCTGAGGTCATGAGTATACAACTCTTATTTATGTATCACCTCTGAATGACTGCAACAATCATATTTCAAGAAAAACGGATTGAAAGCTTGAATTTTTTCCGCAACGATTCACATAATATTCATCTCTTTACATTTTTTCTTAAAAAACAAAATAACAAGGGAAGTAACATTATTTTACTATCTCTGGACAGGAACTTAGAGATAATAATACTCGATGATGGGACCAATTGTTTAGTGTTATCTACATTGTCAATGTTTGCATTGGTGTATTCCATACCTTATCTTGTAACATTGAAAAACAGTAAGCCGATGAAAAAAAAAAAAAAAAAAAAAAAAAAAAAAGACTTCCTGGCAAAGTTTGGTTCTTGTTTTATTTATTTATCTTCGGACGTTATTAATCTTGGAGTGTACTACTTAAGGTGCCTTGTAATATGATTTTAAGTAATCATAAGTAAATTAAATCTATTATAATAATAAGTAATAAATTCATTTCCTTAAATAATAGATTCATTCTGAACTGCAGAAAAGAAAAAGGTCTCCCCACAATTTTCTCCTTATAAATTACTTACTGATTCCCGCATTCACTTCATTAGGCCTTACCATCAACTGTGTAGTTAAAAAAAAAAAAATATTTTTATCCTGTGGAATACGACCTGAAATCTTTTATGAGTCCCATAATGTTCATTACTCTGTTGTTAACTTCGACTGAGACCTTGACATTCTTTATGTTTATAGATCAGACACAAATTTTATCTATTCATCATTTATTACTCTATCAAAAATGCTAGTTCCTAAGATTTTTCCAAGAAAATTCGAAATAGTTAAAATTCGTTCAAATTACAAAACTTTTAAAAACTGCATGAGAATTACTTGTAAGGAAAATCCATATAAGTAGCTTCCCAATAAATGACAGTTCTTTATAAAAGTGATCTTAGGTAATATTCTTTTTGTATCGCTTGGAGTGTTATCGATAGTCGATTGAGAAGCTATGTCAGAAATTAATGAATTTTTCTAGGAAATTTATAATGGATTGATAAGTCTTTATAAATTGTACAGTAAGAGCGTTGTTATTTTGCTTAAAGGTTGAAAAACTGCTGGCTGTTAATAGAACCTTTATATTTGAAATTATTATTCGTTTATCCGTCGTAAACCTTCGACCTCCTGTCCTACAATATCCTTTAATGATATTCCACTAATCTCAGTTGAACAGATCCACTACCTAGGACTCCACTTGGACAAACATCTTACTTGGAATCCACATACAAGACTAAAACGACAAGAAACAGCTCGTCGTTACAGACTACTTCAAAATTTACTGGACAAACGTTCAAAGCTCCTAATTAATTACAAAAGACTCATTTACATGACAGTGATTAGACCAATATGGACTTACGGAGTTGAGCTTTTTGGGGCTCTCCTAAACCATCTAATTCATCCCGTATCCAATTCTTACAATCCAAAATCCTTCGAAAAATCCTCAATGCTCCTTACTTTGCCACAAATAAACTTATCCATAAAGATCTTCATGTTCCATATGTTGCTAATTTAGTTCAAACCAGATACCAATCCTTTCATAGAAAGCTCCATAACCACTCAAATCCACTAGTTTCTCAACTTTCTTCCGAGGGGTCTGAAAAGAAGATGGCCTAGAGATCTTCTTGTGTTGATTTTTATTGAAGTGCTACTGATGAGTAGTTCTTTTCAAGTTTTACCATGTCATTTAAGCGTTTTTAACACATTTACTTAATGTATATTTGTACAGTTGTAAATTTCAATAAATTTTAAATAAAAAAAAATGGCCCGTTTAAGTTATTTCAATAACAATATAATTTAAAATGAACATGTATATGTTTACAGCAAAATGAAGAGAGAAAAAACCGAAGGCTCGACACAACCTATCTGCAACCTACTCGGCCCTGCCAAAATCATCCCATTTACGTCTCGGTCTACCAGACGTTTATCCGACAGCTCGAAACTGATTCGCTTATTAAATCAACGTCCTTACATGCCCACTGTAACAGTCGGGCTGCTGTAACCTGAACTATACCTACCAGATGAATGTTCCGCAGTTACGTATTCTTAAACCTTCTGAATTCTCCCGTGTATTCATTATTCGTTAAGCCAAATACTCTAACCAGATACTTCGTTTTTGAAAACATTAAAGCTTTGTTTTTGGCTTAAGCGTCCACGTTTCGTATCCTTAATGAGGAGTGTAGGTAGCACAATGGTTAAAGATCGAGAGCTAATAAAATACATGGAAATAATGTAAATTTGTTTTGTCATAAATGGAGTCTTTGATCCATTGATTTTTTTTAAAGGTAGGATTCGAGCAATTATTGTGGTTTAATTCTTAAAACAGGATCTCAACTTAATATAATGTCGTATCCAGCAGATCTCCTCAACAGAGAGAACGGGAATATTATTAGGTTGTCTATATTCTTTTGACTGATTCCTGGACTTTTAGGTGCTGAAATGAGGGGTGTAGAGTGCATGGAATGTGCGATTATTTTTGACCTCACGGCTTCGTTAGCAGTAGTTAGAAGGTAAACATACTAAAAGTCACCGCCCCTGGGGGGGGGGGGTGAGAGCTAACGTTGGGGGAGGGGAGAACGTCCGATTTTTAGTTTTTTTTTATTATATATCGAAAACAGTGGGCTCTAGACGAATATTTTTCAAATAAAAATTAATTAAAAATTATACACATATTTGTAGAACTTACAACGGTTTTCGAAATTTATGTTGTCGAAAATCGATAATTTTCGCAAAAAAAAATAATTTCTACTTCACTTTTTGTCAAATATTTGCTTAAAGTACCGGAAACGTATATATGAAATTAAAGTTAGTTTAATGCTCTACAACCTTGATTCTGACATTTTTTCTGCGAAACGGTTGTGGAAGACACTAGAAGCAAATGTTTGACTAAAAGTGAGGTAAAATATTTTTTTTTTTTCGAAAATTATCGATTTTCAATAACATATATCTCGAAAACCGTTGGAAGTTCGACAAATATGTATTTATACAATTTTATAGGAAATTTAATTAGGTTTAATTTTTATTCCAAAAATATTTTTCTAGAGTCCACCGTTTTCGAGATGTAATGGAAAAACCCAAAACTGGGACCTACTCCCCTCCCCCCATCCATAAGCTCACTCCCCCCCCCCCAGGGGCGGGGACTTTTAGTATGTTTACCTTCTAACTACTCCTTACGAAGCTCTGAGGTAAAACATAATCGCATATTCCATCCACTCCTCAATAGTTTTATTGACTGGACTATTTATAGAATTATGTGCAAAAAGATGTGTTTTAGCTTCATCGAGTGTAATCTGAATCTTGAATTGTCTTATGAAACAAATCAACTTATCTACAACAACCATAATAGGCTTCTATTATAAACTTAAATCCGTTTAGGGACACTGAATGATTTTGAAGCTCTAAGGTAATGTTTTATTTTCACTGAATGATCGAAATGGCTTTGATTTTAACTTAATCTTTTTAAAAATATTTTTTTCTTTAAATGTAACGAGTGATGCTCTAGCTAGCGTATTCAATACAAACAATGACTATTGCAAGTAGATGAAAACTGTCGCCCTAGTCAAGTGTCTTTTGTCTCATATAGAAGTGTATCTCATAAAATTCCTCATTTTTTTTTTTCTCGGCACTGACTGAAGAATTTATCTTTGTCTGTTTGATAACTGTGTTGTAAATTCAATTATCTCAGCGATGACATCAGCTCGCTTTTATACCTTCCTTTACTAATTATACTAGGTACTAAACTATTTAATGTGAAAATGGTGGCTGACTTTTTAAATTTATTATATGTTTTACATCAGTCAGTGTTTATACAACATATATTTCTTGGTTGATATATTTATTTTACAGATTTCTCACAGCGACTGAAAGACATCAGGTACAATGTTGATAAACTGACTTCATTACGTAATGATCTTAAAAGGTTCGCTAACAATTGGTTACATTTTATTGATTTCCAACTTATTTCCAAGAAAAAATATTTATAACTTAAAGTATCGATGTTCACATATACTAGTCCAAGAGCCGAGGCCAAATTTCATGACTTATTTGAAGAAAACTTTTAGACATACAGCCATTAAATGTCCACCCTCAGCAATCAATTTGCACTTGTCTGCCAACTCAAAGCGGGGGCGTTTCAAAATGGCGACCTCCGAAAGGGGGTAGCAAATATCAAAATATGGTATTATTTGAAGATGATTTATTTAAAGCAAACAAGAAACTGCAAACCCCCTAGGTGACAAAAAACGTTGCCTGCCAAAATTTGGAGGGGGCGTCGCACCGGCAGACAAAATTCAAAATCCGCGTTTTTTAAGTCCAAAAGTGGACCATTTGAAGACGATTTATTTCAAGCATACAAGAAACTGCATGGTCACTAGATAACAATAAACGTTGTCTGCCAAAATTTGGAGGGGGCGTCACACCGGCAGACAAAATTCAAAATCCGCGTTTTTCAGTCCAAAAGTTGACAATTTGAAGACGATTTATTTGAAGCACACAAGAAACTGCATACTTCCTAGATGTCAAAAAACGTTGTCTGCCAAAATTTGGAGGGGGCTAAGCACCGGCAGACAAAATTCAAAATCCGCGTTTTTTCAATCCAAAAGTTGACAATTTGAAGACGATTTATTTGAAGCACACAAGAAACTGCATACTCCCTAGATGACAAAAAACGTTGTCTGCCAAAATTTGGAGGGGGCTAAGCACCGGCAGACAAAATTCTAAATTCTTGTGAAGGCGTCACACCGGCTGACATTGTTCAAAACTCACATCCTTTTCGTCCAACAGTGAACTTTTTGAACATGATTGCCTTTTTTATTTGATTTATAAGTAGTTTTTCTCTAGAATGATTTGAGGAAATTATATTATATTGCTTCCTACGTATGTTACAATAAAATTATTTTAATATAAAATAATCTTGTTTAAAAATTTTAATGTAAAAAATACCAATTAATATATATGAACAGTAATAATATAAATACCGGCCACATAATTAAAAAAGAATAATATTTCAACTTATAAAGTTATCAAATATGTACTATCCTGGAACAAAAATCGTATAAAACTTGTATAGTAGTCCAGTTAATTGATTTTTAAAATGATAGACCAAGAGCCCGATAGGAAAACATACCGAGTTATTTCACCCCTTTTTTGTAATGCATGGGTGTAACCTGTCCACTGTTCTGAATGAAAATTTATGAATTTTCCAATAAAGGTGAGTGCCGCAAAAATGACAGTGGGGGGAAGGAGTTGTAAATAGTATTTCTTAGAAGTTCGGAAATCGTTACTTTTAGTATATTTTGTGTTCTATTATATGTTATTCAAGCAAATCAACTTTGCAACAAATTTTGTAATAGTCATTTTGTTCTCAGATCAATAGTTTTAGAGCGGTTTGGCCACCAAAGATTGACTAACTTCATATAAGTCGCACTTCTTCGTGAAAAGAAGCAGTTGGTACTTTTCCGTTGTCGGTTATAACTCTAATCCAAAATTTATTTTTTTCAACTGATGAAAATTTCCTTTCAGACATTATACATAAAATTGATTTGTATAATATAATATAATTTATCTATATAATGTATATAAAGTTATTTAAAATACCCATGCCAGCACGCTAAAAATCCGTACTTTTGTAAAGTTAAAGTTTTTGGCACATATTTCGTTATAACACCAAAACTATTCGTCCGATCCAAAATTTATTTATTTTTCAATTGATAGCTGGCTAAATTTTCTATCAGACCTCATATATGAAATTTATATAAAGTCATGTAAAGATCCCATGCCAGCACGCTAAAACCCCGAACTGTTGTAAAATCCAAGTTTTTTGGTAGATTTTTCATTATAACCTCAAAACTACTCGTCCAATCCAAAATTTATTTTTCTCAACTGATAGCTGACTAAATTTGCAATCAGACCCCATACATAAAACTTTGATCAAGCTCTGTAAAATACCCGTGCCAGCACGCTAAAAACAAGTTCTGTTGTTAAATACAAATTATTTGGATTATTTTTCGATATTAGTCCTAAACAATTTGTCTAAACCAAAATTTACTTTTTTCAACTGAAAATTGACTAAATTTGATATCACATTTTATACATGAATATTTAATTGAAATCCATGCCAGCAGGCTATATGAGTATGTTTTGGTAAAAACATAACAATTTTACATGTTACAGTGGGCTGGCGTGGGTATTTTGCGGGATTCATTCATCATTATATAATTTGATTTGGTTGTAAATTTAGTAAACTTTCATTGAAAAAAAATAAATTTTGGATAAAACAAATAGTTTGGGGGTTATAGCGATAAACGTGCCAAAAAACTTGGATTTCACAACATTACAAGGTTTTAGTGTGCTGGAATTGGTATTTTACGTGACTTTATATCAATTTAATATATGGGTCTGATTGGAAATTTAGACAGCTATTAGTTGAGAAAAATAAATATTGGATCGGAAGAATAGTTTTCGGGTAATAACGAAAAATGTGCCAAAAAACTTGTATTTCACAACAGCACGAGGTTTTGGTGTGCTGGCAATGGTATTTTACGTGACTTTATATCAATTTAATATATGGGTCTGATTGGAAATTTAGTCAGCTATTAGTTGAAAAAAATAAATATTGGATCGGAAGAATAGTTTTCGGGTAATAACGAAAAATGTGCTAAAAAACTTGGATTTCACAACAGTACAAGGTTTTGGTGTGCTGGCATTGGTATTTTACGTGACTTTATATAAATTTAATATATGGGTCTGATTGGAAATTTAGTCAGCTATTAGTTGAGAAAAATAAATATTGGATCGGAAGAATAGTTTTCGGGTAATAACGAAAAATGTGCCAAAAAACTTGGATTTCACAACAGCACGAGGTTTTGGTGTGGTGGCAATGGTATTTCACGTGACTTTATATCAATTTAATATATGGGTCTGATTGGAAATTTAGTCAGATATTAGTTGAGAAAAATAAATATTGGATCGGAAGAATAGTTTTCGGGTAATAACGAAAAATGTGCCAAAAAACTTGGATTTCACAACAGCACGAGGTTTTGGTGTGGTGGCAATGGTATTTCACGTGACTTTATATCAATTTAATATATGGGTCTGATTGGCAATTTAGTCAGCTATTAGTTGAGAAAAAAAAATATTGGATCAGAAAAATATTTTTCGGGTAATAACGAAAAATGTGCCAAAAAACTTGTATTTCACAACAGCACGAGGTTTTGGTGTGCTGGCAATGGTATTTTACGTGACTTTATATCAATTTAATATATGGGTCTGATTGGAAATTTAGTCAGCTATTAGTTGAAAAAAATAAATATTGGATCGGAAGAATAGTTTTCGGGTAATAACGAAAAATGTGCCAAAAAACTTGGATTTCACAACAGTACAAGGTTTTGGTGTGCTGGCATTGGTATTTTACGTGACTTTATATAAATTTAATATATGGGTCTGATTGGAAATTTAGTCAGCTATTAGTTGAGAAAAATAAATATGGATCGGAAGAATAGTTTTCGGGTAATAACGAAAAATGTGCCAAAAAACTTGGATTTCACAACAGCACGAGGTTTTGGTGTGGTGGCAATGGTATCTCACGTGACTTTATATCAATTTAATATATGGGTCTGATTGGAAATTTAGTCAGATATTAGTTGAGAAAAATAAATATTGGATCGGAAGAATAGTTTTCGGGTAATAACGAAAAATGTGCCAAAAAACTTGGATTTCACAACAGCACGAGGTTTTGGTGTGGTGGCAATGGTATATTTCACGTGACTTTATATCAATTTAATATATGGGTCTGATTGGAAATTTAGTCAGCTATTAGTTGAGAAAAATAAATATTGGATCAGAAAAATAGTTTTCGGGTAATAACGAAAAATGTGCCAAAAAACTTGGATTTCACAACAGCACGAGGTTTTGGTATGCTGGCAATGGTATTTTACGTGACTTTATATCAATTTAATATATGGGTCTGATTGGAAATTTAGTCAGATATTAGTTGAGAAAAATAAATATTGAATCAGAAGAATAGTTTTCGGGTAATAACGAAAAATGTGCCAAAAAACTTTGATTTCACAACAGAACGAGGTTTTGGTGTGCTGGCAATGGTATTTTACGTGACTTTATATCAATTTAATATTGCCTGATTGAAAATTTAGTCGTCTATCAGTTGAGAAAAATAAATTTTGGATCGAACGAATAGTTTTAAGGGTTTAACCAAAAAATTCTGGCGTGGGTATTTTACATGACATTATATAAATTTCATATATGTAGTATGGTAGGAAATTTAGCCACTTACTTACTACAAGTTAGCCAATCATTGGTGGCCGAACCGTTTGAAAACTAAAGATGAGAGAAAAAGAAATGAATAGTGCCAAATTTCTTGCAAATTTGATTTGCTTCATAATGTACATAGCTCAAAATATACTAACAGGAACGGTTTCTGAGTTATTCGATCAAACGACTAAGAACATTCGATTTTCCAAGAACATATGTTTACGAAGAACTACATGTTTTCCACGTATTTTGTTCCAGGATAGTACATATTTCATTACTTTATAAGTTGAAATATTATTCATTCTTTCATTATATCGCCGGTATTTATATGTATTAATTGGTATTTTTAACATTAAAATTTTTAAACAAGATTATTTTATATTAAAATAATTATATTGTACCATACGTAGGAAGCAACATAATATAATTTCCTTAAATTATTCTAGAGAAAAACTACTTATAAATCAAATAAAAAAGGAAATCATGTTAAAAATTCACTGTTGGACGAAAAGGATGTGAGTTTTGAACAATGTCAGCCGGTGTGACGCCTTCACAAGGGTTTTGAATTTTGTCTGCCGGTGCTTAGCCCCCTCCAAATTTTGGCAGACAACGTTTTTTGTCATCTATGGAGTATGCAGTTTCTTGTGTGCTTCAAATAAATCGTCTTCAAATTGTCCACTTTTGGACTGAAAAAACGCGGATTTTAAATTTTGTCTGCCGGTGCTTAGCCCCCTCCTAATTTTGGCAGACAACGTTTTTGTCATCTAGGAAGTATGCAGTTTCTTGTGTGCTTCAAATAAATCGTCTTCAAATTGTCCACTTTTGGACTGAAAAAACGCGGATTTTGAATTTTGTCTGCCGGTGCTTAGCCCACTCCAAATTTTGGCAGACAACGTTTTTTGACATCTAGGAAGTATGCAGTTTCTTGAGTGCTTCAAATAAATCGTCTTCAAATTGTCAACTTTTTGACTGAAAAAACGCGGATTTTGAATTTTGTCTGACGGTGCGACGCCCCCTCCAAATTTTGGCAGACAACGTTTTTTGTCATCTAGTGACCATGCAGTTTCTTGTGTGCTTGAAATAAATCGTCTTCAAATGGTCCACTTTTGGACTCAAAAAACGAGAATTTTGAATTCTGTCTGCCGGTGCGACGCCCCCTCCATATTTTGGCAGACAACGTTTTTTGTCACCTAGGGGGTTTGCAGTTTCTTGTTTGCTTTAAATAAATCATCTTCAAATAATATTATATTTTGATATTTGCTACCCCCTTTCGGTGGTCGCCATTTTGAAACGCCCCCGCTTTGAGTTGGCAGACAAGTGCAAATTGATTGCTGAGGGTGGACATTTTATGGCTGTATGTCTAAAATTTTTCTTCAAATAAGTCACGAAATTTGGTCTCGGCTCTTGGACTATACGTTTACGAATGCTGTTGCTTTAGCCGCTGTATTGTTTTTGCAGCACCTGTTTCAAATCGGAGATTGAATTAAATACCGCTAATATTATTTATTCTGCGTATGAAAAATAAAAGTGTTTTTATGGCCCTAGTAAAAAAGTGTTTTTAACTGTAGCCATAAAAACGTGCAACATGTTACTAACTGAAATCTAAATAATTCATAATTTAGTATTCATATATTCATATATGTATGTATGTATGTACATGTATCCTAAAACCAATAAATTGTTTAACATGTAATCTTAATCGTTATTTTGTATTTAAATGTATACAATTTTATTTCTCTAAGCATTCTTTCTATTGAATTCCTATTAATCATTTTTAAAATGACGAAAATGTTTTTGATTTTTTTATTAATATATTTTTATTTTCATTTGTTTCTACGATTCAGTACGATACTGAATGTGGAAACGCGTCGAGTGTCAAATCGAACAAAGCTCTTGAGAAATTGTGTATACCTAATGTCAACTGTATACATGTGTGTAGTAATTTATGGTATGCGTCGGATGTTTATGATTACCACAATAACATTCTTTTCATTACACCATATTATTTTTTTCCTCTCTTCTGTTGTAACCCTACAGAAGAGGCGTTTATATTAAAATTGTGCATACACCATGCAAAAAGCATATTATATGCATACAATCTTTTAAATAGCTTTTCTCCTAATAGAAATCAATTTTTTTTAAGTATCAATAACTTTCAACATAAAAAAAAAAGAATAAATAAAAATAAAATAAAAAACAATTCGAATGTCAATTGGTTTGAACACTATTAAATCTTCATACCTTTCATTTAGTCTTTGTGTATTTTCAAAATATTGCTATGTTCCAGATGTTCTTTTTTATACTTCCGGTATAAAGCTTTTTGTTGAAGAGGCCATGTACCCCCTTCCATTAGAGAAGCCCTAACTAATTTGTGTCTCTCGTCTTCGTATAAGTGGCAGTCATTTAAAATGTGCAAGAATGTTTGTGGAGTTAGTCCGTCAAATTCACAAGCGTCTGAGTTTCGTAAGTAAAATATTTTCAAATGATGGTTAGTTGATACGTGTTCTGTAAGTAATTTAGTTAATTTCTGATGAATGCTTTTGAGTATTTTATATTTTGTGGAGTTATATTAGGAATGTATTTCTGTAATGGTTGTCCTTTAGTAGATTGCTGCCAATACCAGTCCTCAATCAAGTCAGTTAATATGTATTTCTTTATATACGTAAAAGGAACTGTATTCTATATATATAACTATATCATTACACTATATAGTATATATTTACACTTTACACACTGGTTAGGAAGATTTTCTTCTTTCCAAAGGTTGGTTTTTTTTTTTCTACGAGCTGCTTCACGCATAGCTGACTCCTTAAAGCTGTACCGATTGTATTCGATTCTAACAAGAGAAACAGGCCACAACAATGGATTCTACGCTCCTATCAGTCTGTTTTGTTCCTTTCTTTTCGTTTATTTTTTCTTTTTTTACTCTATAAATACTTACAAAACGGAGTGAATGTAATTAATTAAGCAAACAAAAGATGATGGTTTTAGTAATATACTCGTTGATAAAAGAAGAAAATAATTCTGTATTCTGGGACGCAATATACCTTTCCTTACTAATGACAATTATGTAAATTTAAATATCATATTTACTAGACAAAACGATCAAAGCTCCAAATTCATTACGAAAGACTCATTTACATGACTGTGATTAGACCTATTTGGACGTACGGTGTTGAGCTTTGGTGCTCCACTAAACCATCCAATTCATCTCGTATCCAATCCTTACAATCCAAAATCCTTCGAAAAATCCTAAATGCCCCTTACTTTGTCACCAATAAACTTATCCATAAAGAACTTAATGGTTCTATATGTTGCTGAGTTAGCCCAGACCAGATACCTATCCTTTCATAGTAAGCTCAACTTGCTACCCACTCCATTCCCGATAATCCTCCGAGGCGTTTGAAAAGAAGATGGCCCAGAGATCTAGTGTAGAATTTTTATTGAAGTGCTACTGATGAGTTGTTATTTTCAAGTTTTGACATGTTATTGTAATTGTTATCAGCTCAGTTACTTGATGTATATATTTGTACAGTTGTAAATTTCAATAAATTGGTATAAATATATATATATATATATATATATATATATATATATATATATGTAGCTGATAATTTACATTAGAACACGTCGGACATCGGCAAGAACACTGTCACATTTCGAAATTTATCTATTTTGAATTTTGCCCCCTTAGAGGAAGAAAAGTGTATTCAGCGTATATTGAAAGTTATTACATTTAATTTGATAAGAATGATTTGAAAAATTTTAAAAAAATGCATTAGAAAAATAAGTCGGAAGAATTAATAAATAATTTACAATAAATAAGATTCGTAGTTCTCCAAGTACGTAGGAAGTTTCTTGTAATGTTAAAGAAGATTCTTGGTTTCGAAAATGTAGAATTAAGTTGACAGTAAAATTTATTCAGTTACATAGGATTACGTGATCTTTACATCGGCAACTGAAACTGTATGAATTCTTCCTTTGGGAAACCAAAATGTAAGTGGGAAGATTGAATCAGGTTACAGCGTTTATATTTAGATTTTTAAAGTTTTCAGTGAGAACAACCGTTGTATCGGCATCGAACCTTAGGGTTCGCTGGGAGTCATCTTGGTTATTATTTGCTTAACGAGATTCAAAAACTTTTTATGTTGCGAAAAATAATTTTGAAAAAGCTGTCCAGGTTTCCACTTAGTTGTATTTTTCTTATTTCAATGTTATTTTTTCCTTTTACTTTGACAAACTGTGATGTTTTTCTAGTTATATATATTAATGTCAATGCAGATTAAGTGCATCCATATGTATGTTATAAGTTTTTAAATACTTGTATGTAAGTTTATCTATATACTACATTATATAAATATACACATATATTTATTTTCTTTGCTCAAAAAAAAAAATAATAATAAAAAAATAAAATAAACAACATAAGAATTATTTTAGAAGCATTATTTCATTATATTATAATTATTATTTTATCTGATTACATGCCCTTTTTATTAATTTTATGTTCTGTTATTTTGATTTATACTTCCCTTTACACGTAGGATTATTCCATATATTGTTTTTGTGTTATTGCACATTTTTTAACTCTTCATTGTCGTTTGCTTTTATTTTTTTTTATTTTACTTACTGTCTTTATATAACATAACGTACCTACATATTTTTATTTTTCTGTGTCAACATAATTACTATGATGAGCATTCTTCTCATATTAGCAGATATTACCATTCTTTAATCATTTTTTAATTTTCATTTACTATTGACTTTTTTTAGTTATTTTTTTCTTTCTTTATTGTATAGTGGTGTGAATCTTATTAACAATTATCTAAAATGTAAATAATCTAGTGTGCAATATTATCGGTATTTGGTTTTTGAAACATGTTCTAAAATGAGTACACGGTATCGTTAATAATTGAAGGGTTGATGAACTTGTAATTTAATCTCGTTAAATACGATTCGTTGAACTAAATAGTTCGTTGTGGGGATTTCAAAATATATTTTGCGAAATAAGATTTTTGCGGTAAGTAAAGGTTAACTTGTATATTTCTTCGGTTTGCGGTCTGAGGATAAATACTAGCACACTTTCACGACTGTAATAGAACTGTTTTGTTGAGAATCGTTTTGGTTCCTGCCTTCATCTAAGTTATACAAATTTAAATTAAAAAATATTAATAATTATATTGATTATTTATTTAAAACTTGAATTAGACATTTATAGGTATTTCAAATATTGTTTACCTAAAATTAAATTTCAAACGATCGCAAATCTATTTAGTGTTTCTAACAATATTCTGGCTTATTTACAACGTGAATAAAGAAAGAAAAAAATAATTTTCTCTTTATGAAACAAATCTTAATTTAAAGTTGCATAATATCTTCTCTTAGTTTAGATTCGGTTACGTATTCCTTTTGTTATGTCTGCTATGACAAATTAAACAATTAGTCGCAACCAATGAATTACCTTCGAGCTATTTTTATTCTGTCAAATATTTAACTTGTAGAACAAATATTTTAGTATTAAAAAAATAATTTTTTTTTATACATAAATAAATAAAAGCTTTAGCGAGCCTGAGGGCTCATTGCCGATACCTCCAATCTGACCACCAATCACGTAATACAATCCTCCCATATACTTCTCGTTCTAATCCTCGGAATTTTACTCTACGGTTCAACATTAAATCCATTTTTCGGGATTGGGTTATCATTAAATCCAACGTCTTTACATGTTTATTTTAACCATCTCGCTGTTATTACCTGAACTATATCCACCGAATGAATTTTCGACAATACCGCATTGTAGAGCATTCTAATCCCAGTATGGAGCAAACACTTTCTAAGACTGAGGATTTTTTTTTACCTTAACAAAATAAAATATTTAAATATGTATGCTTTAATAATGTATTTATTGTATAATATACGCTTATATTATATAGTTATATCTTAAATATAAGTATATAATATTAAATTTTTTTTTATTACATTTGGATGATGATTCCTCACCGTGAAGTAAATTTACTATTGTCTCAGTTACGAGATGGAGAACCACAGTGATTTGCATGCATATATATATATATATATATATATATATATATATATATATATATATATATATATATATATATATATATATATATATATATATATATATATATATATATATATATATACAGGGTGTTCGGAAGATCGTTGGCCAAATAGGTATCTCGGCTAAGGTGGTTCATTTTGAACCTATTTAAGGTCACAAAGACTTACGGGTTTTTTTTTTTTTTTTATGATTTTTTATTTTGTTGTAATAATTGCCAAAATCAAACATTTATTTATGCCTTATAACTTCGTGGTTCACTGATATATCAACGCCATTTTTTGTTTGCTGTAATTACTTATACATTTTCCATGTAAATTAAAAAAGATTTGATGCAAAAATCAAATTCAAAAATATATATATATATATATATATATATATATATATATATATATATATATATATATATATATATATATATATATAATTTTGATTAGCTGTTGCCCTTACTTTTTTTTTTTTTTTTTTTTTTTTTTTTTTTTTTTTTTTTGCATCAAATCTTTTTTATTTTACATTATTTTACATATTAGTAATTACAGCAACAAAAAAAAAAAAAATATATATATATAAAAAAAAAGCGTTGATATACAATGAAGTTATAAGGCATAAATGTTTGGTTTTGGCCATTTTTAAAAACAAATTCATTTAAAAAAAAAACTAAGACTTTTTATATAGGTAAGTGACCTTAAATAGGTTCAAAATGAACCTCCCTACCCGAGATATCTCTTTGGCCAACAATCTTCCGAACACCCTGTATATATATGTATTTTAGGACAAAATGAGGCAAGAGTACTGAGTATTGTTCATTTCCGAGGTTCAGGAGAATTTTTTTTTTTTTTTTTTTTTTTCTCATGATATCTTCTCCGTTTTATTTAATAATTTAAAAATAAATATAAGCCTAATTTTTTTATAATTTATTCGAAATATGTTTAATAGTAAGTATATTTAATATGAGTAAAATAGGATACAGAACCTCATTACAGTAACTTTATGACATCATATGAGGCGTAGAATTCTAAAACCAGCCAAGTCTAATTTTCATTTTTTTTTATAAATATTGTTTTTCAACTAGAATATCTTTAGGTTGAATGTTTTATCCTAAAAGTAGTCAAATCACATTGAAAACGGCCATACAAAAAATAACGCCTCTTCTTAATCCTAAACCTTTCTTTACATTTATCGATCAGCTGTGAAAAATTTTCAAAAATTGACTTGGCTGGATTTGGAATTCTACGACTCATATATTAGTTCATCAAAATATTTTTATTTTGAAATAGTCGGTAGTAAATCAATCACATATCAGAATAGTTGGGATAAATAAGTTTTGAGATATGTATTTTTTAAAAAATCAAGTACTGGGTCCAGAATGAAAATGGCACTTTATAAAAATGTATCGCAAGTAATTTTGTTATATTTGTATATCAGTCATAGAGGCGAACTTTCCGTAAACGTTGCACTAAAATGATTGATAAATCTTATTATCTATCGAAAACTGTTGTGACAGGAAAACTGTAGGCTTCTGAATATGTAGGCTATTTTGAATTTCAAATATTATATATAATTAAAATATAATTTTTGAGATGTGTCATTTTTATTTTGGATACGCGGTTATGTTATTACTATAGTAGATTCAATGTTTAAATATTTAAAATGATTTTTAAATGTCTCCGTTAATTTTTTTAATTTTTTTTTATCTAGATGGCCTGCTTTGTACCCCTGAACTGATCACAATATAGAAGAACACAGAAGAGATTACTTTCTATCAGCAAGTAATTATTTTTGTTACTATATATTGATAAGGAAATTTTTATTTTAAATTCAATTTTTCATCTACATGCCAGAATATACCATAAGATGGCTAAAAATGTGTTGGTTAAGGGATCTAATCGAACAAAATTAATTAAAGGGGGCTTACTTACTTCTTGCTTGACATGTCAATTATCTCTCATACTATCATCGCATCTCCTTATCGTCAAGGTGAAATAACAGGCATGCATTTAAAAAAAAATTAGAGATAAAAAAATTATTTAATCATCAATCAATATCATAGTCAGATCGTCAACTGCCCCATTCAGTGCCAAAACTCAATCAAATTCCTAGGAGTTACCTTCGATCAACACATATCCTGGAACAACCATATCTCCAAAAAATCCATCGTAATCCTCAAACAGATCTATATATTTCGAGATTCCTTTCCCCAAATAGCCCGTCAACTTCTAATGCCCTCTCTGATTTTCCCTGGCTTTGATTACGGTTGCTGGTTTATGGAGGACTATCTGGTGGCCCCGAGATAGTGTTTGGCGATAGTCGATAGTTACTATCGATATATCGATAGGTCATGTCTATCGATGGTCACTATCCTTAGTGTCGACTATCGATAATCTTTTTCACCCTCAAGTTTTGAAACTCTCGGAATTATGCTGATCTGTCTCTGTCCAGTGTCGAGTTCTTTTGAAATTGAATTCGGAATTCCTAGAGCTCGAGGGTTCACTCAAAGATTAAGCCAAAGGAAAGCAGAAATGCTAGTTTTTCTTTCGGGAAATATGTGGCTCAAGGAGCACCCTTGACTCTTGAAATCAACTATTTCGTTATTTTTCTTTTCTGAAGATTTGATTTGTTCATTATTATTGTAACCATGTAAATTGTGAATACTTTTTTAAAATTCAAATAAATTAGTTTTGTTCTCTCATCTTTATGATATAATCTTATATTTTATAATCCTGCAAATTTCAAATAGTAAGTAAATAATTGAATTTAATTAAATTAGTTGAATTTTTTTATGGAATAGCTTCGATAGCTAAAGGAAGCAACTATCGAAAAACAATTGATAGCAATCGATAGTTCTCAACCGATAGTATCGGCCTATCGATAGTGCTAACTATCGACTATGGCCCAACCCTACCCCGAGATGAGATTGAGGAGACTGATGAACTGTTTTATTAGATTCATCTTCGGGATCCCCAGGCGATCAAACGTTACTTATCAGTATTCTGAGCTTGGGTTACTTTTTCCTGATTTTCGACGACAGTACTTTGTGGGTACTTTCCTATTCCGATCTCCTAAACACAAGGTCCCACATTTTAACCTGTATACTCTCCCACATAGACTGCATCCTTTGAAAAATACTGTTCGTAAAGCTCATTTCCTTACTTCTTTTAAAAATAATTTATTTCTACACCTTTTAGACAATTAGTCTTTCGCAAATATGTAAATAGTTAAGTAAATATTTAGAATTTTTTAATCTTTTCATATATGATTGTATTTTATTTTTACTTGTCGACAATATGTTACCGTAATCACTGAAGCATTTAATTTGTAGGTAATACGGCTAGACAATAGCACCAGTAATTTCGAATTATTATTATTTTCAGGGGACAGTAAATCCTAGAATAAAGTTTATTTTTCTTTTAAATTAGATCTAATTATCGTCTCCACTATCAAGAAAAATAATTTTCAGCACTTTTTCAATGTAACATGTTTCCTGTTCAGAATTGTGAGATAATTTTATTATTTTTATTTTATTTGGTATTGATCTTATGATTTGTTTTCTAATTCGAGGCTACTCATAATCGAAATCCCGGTCTCGAATTGACACACAGCTAGGAATTGCAATGTCCTAGTAACGGCTTTCTCTAGAAAGCAGAAACTTAATCTTGGGACTCGGTGTAGCAGGTGCGTGCCCTCTGGTATGGCGGTGAAAGGACAACTGGAAGCCTTTACACCCGGTCTTACAAATGCTGTAACTACTTTTACTATCATTTTAATTCTGGTTTGGAATTGGAATTTATTTTGTACTCGTTAAGATAAATTGGTGGTTATACAGGTTTTTTAAAATACTTCCTATACCCCGGATAGTTTCTTCTCATGTAAAATTGAAAGCACTGGACTTTCAAGTGATTATAGGATTCTCAAGATAGTGTCGTACTTAACGTTAAGTACCGTGCCATAAAGTACTTAACGAAGTACTTAGTCTTCAACATATTTAGATAACGATGACCAGGTTTCCTATTTTAGTAATGTTAATTCTTTTCTCCACTATTTCATTTGTTTTGTTTAATTTTTTTTTTCGTATTACATTTTACACACAGGAGCACCAAAACGCTGGCAGAAATTATTTTATTAGATAGAAATTATTTTATTAATAAAAATTTAGGGGTGATTTCTGGGCACAGATTAATAATCAATAATTTTTATTTTATTTTATATATTTATTTAAGCACTGATTTTTATTGAAAATAAAGATTAAAAAGAATCATAAAGGTTTGTATATTTTTTAGTATATTGCCAGCGATATTTCCTAAATTCGTAAATTCCCGGGAGTTTATGATTAATTAGCAAGATAGCTCAAAAACCTGTAAATTAATTGGTAAAATCAGTAATTATACGTTTAAATCAAATTCAAAAACTGAAATATATTTTAAAATAAAATTATAACTAAATAAAATTCCTGGGAATTTATAATTATAAAAGCGAAATCCCTCAAATTAATTGGTGAATGTGTTAATTGTGTAATAAAATAAAACACAAACACTCTTATTTGTTTAAAAAACATTATTGATTGAATAAAAACATCAGAAAAATAACTAGAAAGTATAAAATTTTTTTCAATGCCTGTTAGATCTTAATCCTTCTCCTCTTTTTCTACATTTCCAAATCGGAAAAAATATCATTATTGTTATCGTGATTTAAATGCATGAGTTTTTAATAATGGTTTAGGAATCGAAATCCATTTAGTTCTATAAATTCCGAGGATATTGTTTATACCGAAAATTAATGCATGGAATGATTATTCTTGGATTAAAATGTATAAATTTACTTAGTCAACCTAGTTTTAAGGTTCATTCCCTTCAACTCTTATTAAGTGTTAAAACATTCAAAATCAAAAAATTTCCATGAATTCCTAATTTTCGGAAATCATCCCGGGCCAGAGAAATATTCCTGACAATATTCCCTTTTCATAAGTTCCCTCCCACTGGGAATATTCCCCGCCTACATCAATACCAACATAACAATATTAAATAACTTGCCAAAAAAAATTTTCGTCTAATTTTGTTTATATATAAAAAATCAAATTCTTTTAAAGCTGTTTATGTTTTTCTATTGTGATGAATAATTTTATTTGAAACCCTAAGTAGTAGACAAAAAATTAATTTGATTGTGAATATGCGATAGAAGAGAATTAGTTACCCACATTGTTTCCCATCTCAGAAGGTAAATCATTATTTTGTGGATATTATCTTAAATAAAACTGGACTTTTCACTCTGTAATTAGCTATTAAATTGTAGGTATTCTTTTCTGCTTAATTAGGATTTTTAAAAAAAAAATTTAATTACTAGGAAAAATAGAGTATTGCTTTGTACTTAACCAGAAGCATTATTGCCTGCTTTGACATTTTTTATGTAACGATTTTAATGTTGCTTTAGTCATCGCTATTAACCATCTTAAGTATCGTATAGAATTTTAATGATGTTAGATAAAGCCAATAGTAGATAAGGAGACGTTATTACATCTTGCCGTAGATGGTAGATCTAATTTGTTATATTTAATTTTATTGCTGTAAAGATACTACAAATCGTCTTGTTCATCATGTTCTCACAGTTGAATAGCTTTATTATGCAGTTAATATATGGTTGCCTTAGGATTTTCCCATCTAGTTTCCAAGAAAATTTCTACTTCATTGGCAAAAACACCTACTTTAGATAGCAGGTTTCCTTGAATCTGAAATAAGGAGATCGTCTTATACTATTCATTTGTTGCTGTTGGAGGACTTTATTGTTTCATCTACTTCATTAATCAGTTTTCGTGGTGAAGGTTATTTATTGTATGTGTATATATATATACATATATATAATCTGTTGGGAACAAGTCTGGGGTGTGAGATAAGTGTTGAAAAATTGTTTCCCAGCTCATTTAAAATACGCAACCCCTGAAAAAACCACGACTTCGTTTAAGAGTATAGGACACTTCTGGTTTCTTAGTGCATGTTTTTATTGATGAGTATTGGATGCATTGCAGTTATAAGCAGAAGACACAGTTTTTTCGTTGTCAGTTGTGCAGCCGAGTAAAATAAGGGTCCAAAACTCCGTTTTCAAGAAGAAACTACCGAACTTTTATTCTCAACGGATTTTTATGTTTTTTGTGGTGCTGAATCCGAATCTGGAGTTTGCTACTACGACAGACGTCGGCTTCATAACCAAAATAAAAAAAAAACGCCCAAAATACCGGTTATTTTCGGTTTTTTACATATAACACGAAACCGGAGTTTTTTGTTTTTCGAAAAATGTCTTTAAATATTAATTACAGATGGAATTACTTCTGTAAAATCCACGTTTTTTTGTAAATATTTCACTATAACTCTATACAATGTGGTCAAATTTACTATTAGACTCCAAAACTATAACTCCATAACTAACTATAAAACTATAACTCCGAAACTATTCGTCCGACTCAAAATTTCTTTTTTCATCTCAAAGATGGTTAAATTTACTACTAGATCATATATATTTATATTAAAACCCGTGAAACACCCACTGCACAAACTTTTACCAAAAATACACATTTAGAATTCTAGCGTGGGTGTTTCACGGATTTAATATGAATTACATGTATATGATCGAGTAGTAAATTTAAACAGCTTTGAGATGAAAAAACGGAATTTTGGATCGGACAATTAGTTTTGGAGTAATACCGAAAAATGTGCCAAAAAAAAGTGGATTTCATAAAAGTACGGGATCCTAAGCGTTCTGTCATGTGTATTTCAAGAGGCCCGAATGTAGAGTCTAATAGTAAATTTGACCACCTTTTAGATATAAAAAAAGAAATATTGAGTCGGACGAAAAGTTTCGGAGTTATAGACAAAAGAGTACGACAAACATGGTTTCGCATTGAAGAGACACTGACCTCCTGTTGGCCAATTTCTACACTTTTCCCAAGACAATATCTTGGCATTAAATGGTCCGATTTGGAAGTATTTTTTTTCTTTTCGCTGGTAATAATTCCAGCTACAATTAATATCCAAAGAAAATAACCGATATTTTGGGGTCTGCCGTGGTAGCAAACTTCAGATTCGGATTCAGCATCCCAAAAAACATAAAGATCCGTTGAGAATAAAAGTGCGGTAGTTTTTTCTTTGGCCCTTATTTTACTGGACTATGTGGTGGTTTCTAATGAGAAACTCTTCAAATGCTGAGTTTCTTGTCGAAAACGTCTCAAATCAACGTTATAAGTTTTTTTCATACATACGCCCTCCTCTAAAGACACCGTTGATATTTTGACAGTCTGTCCGATTTTAAAATCATAATAAAATATTACATGAAAATATCGTAAATTTAGAAGTAATACTAAAATATGAGTAATGAATTGGGAATAAAACAAGCTGCATCAATAAATTTATTAATAACTTTTTATTATCGGTACTAAAATCTTCGAACGGAATAAAGAACGGTTATTAGATGCGAAACCGAATATTATGAGCATTTATAGTATAAGAAACGAAAGTTTTAACGAAAATTAATGGGATTTATCAGAATTTATACTTTAAAGTTTTAGGAATTATTTTATGGATTTTTAAATATATTTTTTATGATAACTTTTTACAACTAAATTGCTCGATTTTAAACTAATAATCAAGTCATCTAGTAAGTCATGGTTAGTGGGTTAAGATAATTGATGTAATGTTGTACATCAATGTTCTACCCACGCTTATTAATTAAGACGTCATTGATAGGTTTGGTTTGAACTGGATCAATGTTCTCTTGACGGAAAGTTATATTACGAAAAAAAATGGACTTCGATCGGAATATGCGTCATAATTTACAAACATTATTCCTATTGTAGTCGATATACAAATCTAATAATTATAATGTCAGTTAAAGAAACTACATTTTGTACTTTCATATGTTGACATTATTCTTTGATTCTGTTTTATGACAGTGAGGACTGTTTTAAGATATTTTTATTCTTTTGCGCCATTAGTGATCATAGCTGTTTTAGGTAGGTACAAATTCTAAACTGCCACTCTCTCAAGAAATAAATATCCCAATGATGTGCTTTACAGTGGGGTTCTGGGATTTGAGTAAGACTTCATAACTTTTCTATAAATGGGTTGTTCCAGTCTATCTAACATCTATTGCGATAGGTTTTTTGTTTTTTTTTTCCCTTCAAATCTAAAGGGTATTAATAAAAAATTTAATAGTTCTGCTGGATAGGTATAAGCCGGATTTGTGCCTAGTAGACCAGCCAATGAAGGCCTGAAATAGGGGTTTTCTGTAATCCAAGGTTTTTTTTCATGTTCATGTCAGAACATTTTCAGGGTAGTTAGAAAGTAAACATACTAAAAGTCATGGAACTTTCAGGCCTAGGAACAGGAAGGAGGGAGGCGCGAAAGGTCCCTTTTTTTGGTTTTGCGCACATATCTCGAAAACGGTGCGTCGTATGCAAAATATGATTATTTACTAAATTAAAGCATATTAAATTGTCCACAATTTTTATTTTATGCATATTTTTCATATTCTGTATCGTTTCCGAGATATACGCTTGGAAAATGCTTATTGACTAGACTATAGGTTGTGTTGTTAAATAAATATTCCCTCTTTTATGAAATCTTCTCCAAGATGGAAGGCCATCTTCGACTATTACGTAGGTATGTGACCTGTACCTCTCCGTGTGGCCAGGTAAGTGGATGCACGTAATACCTGGATTGTCTGCCTATCGTTGCACAAGTTGAGTCTTCTCACGGAATGGTTCTAGTTTAATGGAATTGCCCACGTCTATTTCCACGATGTTGTTCAACTTTTTCCTCTTCTTGAATTTTATTTTTATTACTTTTCTTTCTGAGGATTTAATCAAAAATGGTGATTGGAATTGGTGGAACAAGCCAGTATTAGTTTTTTAGTGTGTAAAGCCCTATTCATTTTATGAAACAATATAGAAAGGGATATGAAGGTATTTCACTTCAATAACACATTAAAAATATATCGCCCTATTCTTTATTTTATTTTCTTGGCTGAAAGGTTCATTTTTATTTAGAAGTGAACGTACCCATATTCCTCAACCAGGGTATATTAAAAGTATTAGGATTTTTAACAGAATCTATATCTTACAACATTTATTTTTAATTTATTGGATACAATAAAATAATAATTACATTTTATATTTCACATTTGTCAACATCATAAATTTACATTATCAAATTAAAACCAGTTTAATTATTGTTTACCAAGTAACGATTAATTTGGATTTATTCATAATTTATTGCTTGTATAAATTAATTTAGTTTTGGTTTTCCTCGTCTATCAACATTTGGATTTCCTTTAACTTCATATTTCTTCTTCTTTTTTTTTAACAAAACATTATGTACAGCGCATAATTTTAAGTTAAATTAAATCATATCATCATTTGCTTTGAATAGATCTCATTTTCTATGTATTATTTTATTTTTATTTATTTTTTAATACAGAGTTTTATTCAAATGAAATTTTACATTTTAAATTATAACATATTAGATATCAATACATGTTTTGATAATGAAACGATGTACACTGCATGGCTGAAAGTTAAATAATTTTTTTAATAATAGGAAGAAATAAAAAACAACAAAATAAGAAATAAAAACCTATAGATAATAATGTCTTCCTATAATACTTCTAAAATCTCTAAAAATTCTTCTAGTCTTCACAAGATTCCTTCACTTTTTAAAAAGCCTCAATGTTCATTTTCTTTTCGTACTTTACATTTCATCATCCACATATTCATTATTTACAAGAATACACGATAAAAACATGGGTATTTATAGAAGTGAATTATAAAGTTTATGGAAATGCTATCGTGTATGTAGAGATTTTCCTGTTTTTTGTTTGGCCTAAGTCTTCACATACTATGTATCTATTTGCAATTCTCTCTTACATTGGAAACAAGAAAACAAGCTCAACTTCTAAAAATATATAAAGATATTTCTTTGCCATCCTCAACATTAAGGGCATAAGTATTAGTTAATAATTTCTCTATTAACTTTAAGCCGTAAAGACGAAAGTATTACAATATTTCTAAAAGAGGTTATGAAAGCTGTACGTTAGTTTCATTCGCAAGGAACATTGAGTGTAACAGTTTCTCACAGCTGTGAAGAATAGCTTTTTCACAAACCCCACTTCCCTAATGAGTCTTATGTCATCGTCATAATATTGCCTCACTCAACTCTGTAACAATGGAACAGAAATCCTTCGGCACCTATATTAAGTGATTTGTCGTTGATTTTATATCAGTCGGTATAATAGCCATAATAAAAATATTTATATCTGAAATTGAATATTTTTTAAAACATAATTCTGCTATATAATGCCGGAAAAGGTTTGGAGGTGCTTTAAAAATAAACGAGAATTTCTAAAGAATTCTTCTATGCATAATTATTATTTTTCTTTAGATTGTTTTCTCATTAAACAATTGAATCATTTTTTCATTTCTTAAAATAGACTAATATAATACTGGTACAAACCAGTTAAATCTCAACACACCAGTGTTGATTTCGGTCACGAAAATAATATCTAAATCATACTGAATTTATGAAAATGTTATTTATATTTAGACTATGCAATTACCTTCAATAAATACAACATTGTAAATTTAATTAATTAATTAATGCAGAATTATGGATAAAATGCAGCCAAGTACTGAATCATCCAACCATTCAAAGAAATGTGAGCATCGTTTTTCATTCTAAAAATGTTATAATGATTCAAACAAGGAAGAATGGCTCGTAAAAAAAGGTTATTAAAGCCGTCAAGATTGCATAGGAAATTCGCGATATGGTTGATTGAATTTAATTCACCAGTGTAAATTAATTTAATTTAACAGTTAAAGTTAATTAATTTAAAAGATAAATTAATTTAGTTAATATTTAAAATTGATGTCATTATAGGCGGCTGGCCGTAGGAGTTTGAATAATTTTTATTGTTGAATATTGAGCGTTTCAAATAATTTTTTGTTTTATATTTTATTTTCCGTAAACTTTGTTTTGTCTTCGGTTCACTTTATATTATTTTGTAATTTATATTGGTTTCGATTTTACTGATCTCCTGTTTAAATCTTTCCTCAGCTGTTTTATTTCAATATCACCTTCCAATGCCGTCAGTATATGTTTGATGTAGCTTCTCTTTTAGTTTAGTTTGTCTGTCCTAGGCTTTGTAGTGGTATGGCTCTCTTCTTGGTTAATCTGATTTTCTTATTTATCTATTTACTGATTTGGAATAACTCTATAATTGTTTCTCTTTAATTATTACTATTTATTTCTACATTGTGTTATTATGGACTATATATCTATAACCTCTTTACTTCAGTAAATAAATGATTTATTGTAGAAAAAAAGGATTCATTTCCACCCTTCAGTTGATGGTCATCAAATTTTCAAAATTATTATATTCAGTTCTCTTATTCCATACCTATGATTATTATCAGGAAATGGAGAGGTAAAACATTACAGGTTTTATGTATGATGTTTTTTAACTTAAAGCAATGGAGATATTGAAATGATTTTAATAATAATATTTATTTAAATGAAGTTTCAAATATTTTACAAAGAGTTCGGGATTATGAAGGAATTTAGTGGGTGATTCTAACATCGTAGATAAAAATAGGTTTCATTATGTTGCCTTTTACTATTACTGAAATTACTTAAGAACATTTCTCTAGGAATTGTTGATCTAGGTCATCTAAAATATAGTGCTTGTCACTAATGCTCTTGGAAGTTCTGATAAATGCTATAATCAAAATTGACCTCCCGCCTGACTCAGTTTATATCTAATGTCATACAACTGCATTATTACGCATGTCAATAGAATGTATTGTGACTGACTTTAGTAAGATTTACTTAGCTGTATCTAGATTGAAAAAATACCCGTAAAAATAAATTACAAAATTACTTTTACTTAACTTATTTTTCATGAACTTATTTGAACCACAAAAAAAGGTTTATTTTGTATTATATAATGTAAGTAGCAAAAATAATGACCTACCGCATTTGTTTTGAGGCTTCAGATTTAGGTGACATAAACAAGAAGGTCAACTGAATATTATTCCATTTTTTAAATATTTATTTCAGTTTTTGTATGACAGATTAAAAATATATATCTATTTACTAAATAAAATTTATTTAGTTATTTTAAATTAATATTATTTTATTAATAAAATTCATTTAACAACAGCCCAAGAAAGCCCTGCAAAAGTCAGTAGTTCATGCCCCGGCCATGACATTTTGAAGTTCGTGCTTCTCCTGAACAAGGCGTATTAATTTACATTGTCCGTTACCAATTGCGTTTGAAAACAATGTTTTCATTGAAGCTAACATTCTTAGATAATTTTGTAGATTAACAGTTCTGAGGCTGCACCAATGTTGAATAAGTATTCTTTGGTTTGTGGAATTAGCTGTTCTTCTATAATAGTGACAGTTGAGCATTATATTAATATCATGGCATAAATATATTTATTGGCCAATAATGTTTTTGAATTGTAAAAAAAAAAAAAAAATCATTGTCATATCATTTAATTCGTTATTATTTAAAATATCACCCATCAAAATTTAATGAATGCACTGCCTTGCATATCTAAGGATACTTTTTTTAGAGGCCTATGGTTGCCAGCCGTTTAAAATAAACATTAAATCAGGTTTTACGATTTAATTGCGTTAACCATTTAAAGTATCTCCTTTAAGTCTTAATGGGCCATCTTTAGAAATGCCCACAAAAGTTTGAAATTGTTTCTACTAGGTCCTAGCTAGTTTATTGATTGTAATGAGTAGTATATTAATAGGCCTTACCTATTAGGTAGTATTTTCATTTCACCTATTCCACTGATTTCGTCTCACAGTACTTAAGCTTTTGAGGCTAAAAATATATTAATAAATGTTTGCTGAAACCCAGCAATGACACATTAAATTTTGTCAAACGTATATAAAAGATAAGTGCTTGAAAATTTTGTTTTAATACTTCGTTTAGAAAGTTCCAATAATTATTATACATAGTATCTCTCTTGTGGCAAAAGTAGCCAAGCTTAATAATTATAACCTTTCTCATCACAAATATGAAAGTTGAAGTATGTTCAAAGTGAGTTTAACAGCCTTATTATTATTGTATTATACATGTAATTGTATTAACTATACATTTTTTAAGTGTGAAAGGATTGGTAACACTGGTTAGATACCTGGTTTCTATTCAGATGTCATATGAGCTTGCCTTATTTCACTTAGAAATGTATTGGAAACTCCTTTCTTTGATTAAATTACAACAGCCTGATTTCATAAACTATAGGATCTGTTTTCTCTATATTTTCGCACTTGTGTAATTATTATGTAGGTTTTCGTGTTATAACTTAAAAAAAAAAAAAAAAAAATTCTAAATGGTTCTCATTTCATTATTTTCGTTTTAGTGAACATTCAATAGGGAAAATAACAGATTTGTATTCAGTGATCTGAAACATTTAAGACAGTATATATCAAATATTTTATAATTGCCTTATCAAAAACCACCATTTTGCTTTTCTACTATGTTTGAAGTTTTCAATTTGAAGTGTGTAGTACTCAGATAGCAATATTTTCCTTGGCTGGTTAATGTATATAAATTCAATCTTTTCCTCTCCAGAGTTATTGAAGTCAATAATTTAATGCAAAAAGTCAATATATATTCAAGTACCTTAATTTATCTTTACATTATTAGAAATAAATATATGTTACAAATGTAATATATTCTAATTAGGATAAATATGTAGTATAATATAAATTTCTTTTTTACTGAGTCTAAAAAGAATAAAGTCTTCCCATTACAAAGATAAAAATTTTATTTTTTAGTTAAAATTATTCTAACAAAACATATTTTTTGTGTTCCAATTATAATACATAGATAATTTATTTCTCCTTTAATTGACTATGTTTACTCTTTCTATCATTGAACCAAACAAGAGTAAATTTTTCTTGCCTTGATGTTGAACTTGGTTCATTTATTCAAGGTGGCATTAGAATGATTTGTAACGATTGTTGCAATTTACCGTTTTATGAAATGCTGAGACAATGCAGGTCATTAATTCACTTGTTGAGCTATTTCTTAAATTGGCAATATCCTCATTTTCATTATGGACTAAAGTGGTAGTAATTTCTTTCTCTTTGAATAGAAAATTGGCTCTGTATATGAGATTGTTATTCTTTTTACATTCAGCTATTGAAGGGGAATGTTTCATTAAAAGTGTGGTCACTTGGCTCAATCTTTATAAATGCATTCCACTAATCCTTCATTACTTGAATAAATTTTTTCTTTCAAGAAACATGTTTTAGGAAAAATGGTATATAGGTTTACTCTTTTGTGTAGTCTTTTATCTTCTCATAAGTTTTCCTGGGTCCTACTTAATCCATCTGTTTTTTTCTGTGTTATGCTCTATTTTGTGTATATAATTAATAAAAAAACAGAATTTATGAAATTCTATGAAAACAAAGAAATAATGAAATACTCAATCCTGGGTTTTAATTCCTATGAATATAAATCGTAATGTAGTCCTTAATTTCCTAATAATAAGTAACTATTACTTACAGTACTATGCAATACTTTACTATATTTAAAATTTTTTTTTTAGGATGGATTTACAAAAAGTTTGGGTCTCAGACCCTGTCGAAGGATTTGTTATTGGACAAATCATAGACATAGGAATGGATGAAGTCACTGTCCAAATTAATGACAGGAAGAACACCAAAGTAACCGTCAGCCTTAGTAGAACTTACCCAGCCGAGGAGCATGATAATAGAGATTTTGATGACAACTGTAAGTGGGCTTTATATAATTTAAAAAATGTGTGTATAAAATTTTCATCCTAAAAGATGTTTTCATTTTTCTTTTATGGAAACACATTACGGTCACTTCTGAACGATACTTCATTTAAATTGAAGATTTAAATCCTGTTTTATGATTTTTCTTTAGAGTACTTGTATATTATAACTCATTGTTACCTTTGAATTTTATAAAATTATTAATTTTTTATTAGAATAGTAATAATAAAAATAAAGGCACTAACATTGTTAAGAAATGTTATTTACTTATTGCTTTTATGACTGAGGATTATATTTAAGATTGGATTATATTGTTATATTTTTTTTAATTGAAAAACCATGTTTTGAACTGACATCTTCAAGTGTAAATTAAATACAAAACTGATTTTTATATATTTTTTTTTCTCAATTTTAGGTTCACTTATGAATCTTAATGAAGCCACACTACTCAATAATGTTAGGAATAGATACAAAAAGGACAAAATATATGTAAGTATTTAGTGACTAAATAACATAAAGTAAATTTTTGAGTTATAAATTTTATCAAGAATATATTTCAATTTTCAGACTTACGTCGCAAACATCCTTATTGCTGTCAATCCTTATTTTGAGATAAAAAATTTATATTCTTCTAGTGTCATCAAATCGTATCAGGGAAAATCATTAGGTGTTCTTCCACCACATGTTTTTGCCATAGGTATTTGGATTTTATCTCTTTATGTTCTTGTCTTGTGATGTAATCTACTCAAAATAATGTCAATAATTCTTTATACAGCTGATAAGTCGTTTCGTGATATGAAGGTGCTCAAGCAGTCACAGTCAATTATTGTGTCTGGTGAGAGTGGGGCTGGTAAAACAGAATCGACTAAATACCTTTTAAGATATTTATGTGATCTATGGGGTACCGCAGCAGGGCCAATCGAACAGAAAATATTGGATGGTAAGTTGAAATATTTTTATTTATTCTGTTTTATTGCGATCTTAATTGTTTTATTTTTTAAAATCTTATTCTGTCACTCTGTATGATATTTAGAAGTATCAGTGTCTTGATTACATAATCAGTTGTGTGAAGGTTACAAATATCACTAGATGATCAAGCTCTGAGATCTTCCTCTCTCAAAATTCATTGGTCTCTCAAAATTGGTTCCTGTCCTACCCTGTTCTTAAATAATACTGAGTATCATAATTACTTCTCAGTTAATTGCTAGAATTATTTTTTATTTCTCCCAACATTTCTGAAATCTCCCTAATTTTTAAGCCTAGATTAAGGGAATCATTTGCAATTTTACCATCTGTTGGTTCTTAATTCCAATATTTAACAAAAGTCTCATTCTGGAATCAAATTTAGCTTTGCATCTACTGATTTCTAAACAGTTAGTTTAAAGACTAATAGAATATCATAAGAGAAAATGATTGTTTTAATACTGAGATTTTATGTTTTATGAATCTGCTGTCTTGGAAAAATAATTAACTTTTACTATAAATAATTTATTCTCACAGCTAATCCTATTCTGGAAGCTTTCGGAAATGCAAAAACTACAAGAAACAACAACTCGTCAAGGTTTGGAAAGTTCATGGAAGTCCATTTCGATTCGAAGTGTTCTGTTGTCGGAGGATATATATCTCATTACTTACTTGAAAAGTCCAGAATTGTAATGCAGAGTCCCGAGGAAAGAAACTATCACGTCTTTTACCTTCTTTGTGCTGGTGCTAATGACAAAATTAGGCAGAAATTATACCTAACAAAACCTGATGACTTCCATGTAAGTAATATATCTCAACTGTAGTTTTCTATCAATTATCATTTTATTATTTTTTTTTTTTAAATATTGATAATGCATATTCTTTAATTTAAGAGTCCGTTAATTAGCTAATCATCTTTATATATACTAAATAAGCTTACGTTTTGGTGTAAAATTCTATAAATAAATTCTCTACATTAATTAGACATTTAAAAAAATAAAATATTTAATATAAATATTTGGTCTTATTTACTTTATTTAGATTTTATTTTTTGTTTTAATATTTCTGAATTTATTCTTTGATTTTAGACTAAATATCTTTGAAAAGAAAACGGATTCCTTTTATAGCAATACTTCTTTTCTATATTTCTAATTAAAGTTGATTGTTGCCCTAATTAGTTTTTCATCGTGCAATAACGCAAACTTTAATTGTATGCCTCATAATATTTCTCTATTCTACATTTTTTTCAGTACTTGAAGAATGGTTGCACTCAATATTTCACGAACAAAACCACTGAACAAAAGTTGAACAATGCCCAGAAAAGCTTATCGCACGCAAGCAAGGGAGGATTAAAAGATCCTATGCTGGATGACGTTGAAGACTTCAACAATATGGATAAGGTAGGGTGGAAAATGGCAATTGAGTTATACTATTTTTCATTTTAGCCACATTATATAAATAATTTATTTTAAAAAAAAAAAGTTTGTAATATCATTTTGTTACATATGGACTGACTGAACAGACCTTCATGTTACCACATATTTATATGTTTAGGTCCCCATATTTTTTAACCAGGGCATATAAAAAGTGTAGGATTATTAAAAATATTAATTATAAATAAAAGCAAACAGTATTTACATAAAAACTTTAAGAACTAGTACCGTTTTGTATTAGATGGGACATATCCTTCAATATACTGCATGCAATGAATGGATATATACCTTATTAATTAAAAAGGTTGTCTAAGGTAAGCAGGGCATATTGCAAGGATGCCAGAGTTTGAGATGCCTAAAATATTGCTGGCACATCAAATTAATGGTAAAAGGAGGAGAGGAAGACCAAAACTAAGGTGGGCTGATGGTGTAGCGGAGGGCCGCTAGAAGCGTCTTAAGAGTCAGTGACTGGATGGCGCCCGCACAAGACCATTACAATTGGAGGAAGCGGTTGGAGGAGGCCAAATCTCATAACCGGATTTAGTGC